>JAQHUG010000543.1:720002-737757 GCA_028555095.1 Dicrostonyx torquatus | reverse complement strand
GGGCCCCCTGATGCTCCAGGATCACAGAGGCAAAAGTGCAGGCTTGGTGGAGGTAGCACCTTGGCACAGATAACCCCTGCTTCCCTGAACTCACTCCCAGATCCCCAGAGCCTTAGCCCTGGAGCCTGCTGCTTTGTGAGTTCCTAGGACCCCGCAGCTGGAAGTGGGAGCTGGGTTGGGCTGGGAAAAAAATCCAGTACCCGGGCAGGGCCCTGCGCCCGAATCTCATTTTATATATATATATTCATTCATTTTTCTCACTTTATTTAGGACATGAATGTAATATATTATTTAAAAATATGGAAGTATGCATATAGAAAGCAAAGGTTTTTTCCTAAAAATAAACATATTCATATCCTGGTAATTTTAAAATAAAAATCAAATAGCACTATGGACATACCTTAGTTAAGGCATCTTCCTTCTAATTTTTAGACAGCACTGTAGTCATCCTTTGTTTAGTGTTATAACCAGAGACTCCAATGTTTCTGTATGATTCACTGATAATAGCATATTTATAGAGTCATCCAACCAAAACCTCAGTTGCTTTAGTCTCTTCTGTACTACTATGACAGAATTCCATAAACTAGGTAATTGATGAAAATTCAAAATGTATTTCTTACATTTACAGTGCCTCATAAGTCCAAGATCAAGTTTCTGGCATCTGATGAGGGCTTTCTAGATGTGCTCCTAAAGCTAAAAAAGACCGAACAAAATCTTATATATATATGTACATATATACATATATATATGTATATATATAGACATTAATTCATTATAGCATCATAAGCTATACACACTGTTAAGACCACCTCCCAACACTGTTGCAATAAAGAACCATATGCTTTATAGCATTGTAATCACAACCCAAAGAAATCCCAAAACCATAAACATTTACTGCCCATTTCCTTCAAATTCTATACTACAGTCTAACAGTATCTTGCTTTTTGTAATTCCCCAAGGCCTATTTTAGTCATTGTCTATAAATGTAATCTTAAAACACATAGTCTGTTGTGAGTGGCTACTTTTATGTAGAGTAATGGAATATTATTTCAAAGCTCCACTTATATTGTATTTATCAATACTCCATTTCATTATTGAGACAGAATCTTTTTTTATAAATCAGTCTAGCCTTTAGTCAGTATCCCTCCTGCCGGAGTCATATGCTGGGATTGCAGGCTGGATAATGATAATAAATAACAATACATTCCCGGTATTACACCTTTGTCCATCCATTCATCGGTTGATAGGCATTTGGGTCTGTCTAATTTTGAAAAACATATTATCTATTTCTAAACATTTCAAATATGTAGAATAAATTTTGATCTTATTTTTCCCCTTTTCCTGGAGTCTTCTTTTAGAAAATAAATTACTAAATAAAATTAGTACTGCTTGTATGTGAACAGGAACCATCCACTGGTACCTGGGCAACCTACCAGGGGCCACAGCCCCATAGAAAAGTAGCTATCTTTCCTTAACAGCCATCAACTAAAAGCTACTCAATTAGAGGTGCAGCTTTGTGAGCCTCTCCCCCATCCACACTGGACTATTGACAGTTTTGATCTTCTGTAGGGTCTTTTACCGAGAGCCACAGCTTCAATGTATCTCTGAGTGTAGCAGCCTTGTCATGCCCTCTGTTTTTCAGCAGTCCTCCACAACTTCCAGCTCTTGTGGTCTTTAAGTCCAATCTTCCAAGTTGTTCTTGCAGCCTCAGTGGCAGGAAAGTCACATGGATTAGCTCATTTAGACCTGAACCCTCCATGGTCTCTTGCTTTCTGTATTATGACCAGTTATGGGTATCCATGTTAACCACCATCCACAGCCAAATGACACTAAAAATGGTTGAGAGCTTCACTGACCCATGGGATTAAAGTTAACTGTTTAGAAGACAATTTGATAATATGTTCATTTAGCAAAATATTAATAGTGGGTTCTCTCCTAGGGTCTATATACTCCTAGCCACAGTTTCCTGGTCTGGTTTCAGTACCAGGTATGAGTTCTGTCCTGCGGAGTGAGCCTTAATTCCAAGCAGAAAGCAGTTATCTTTATAACATTCGTGCCACTATTGAAACTATTATTGCACTCATTATTGCAGTTCACAGCCGGGAAAGACTATTAATACCACACAGTAGTCTGTACAACAAATTCTGGTACTACTATGAAATCTAACTAACAACTAACAATGAGGAAGCTTCCAGGTCAGTACCACTTTGATTTCTGTATGTCCTGTGACTAAAGTGTGTGGTATCTTCAGCACCATAGTCTTACCATATTGTTTAAAAACTTCATTTATATTGCAGCATTTGCCAGTACCCTATTTCATTTTTGAGACAGAATCTCAGTATATAGCCCATATTGTTTTGTGGGTCTCTGAAATAGACGCTATCCCCAGCCAAGTGCTTTTGGTTTGCTAACCTTTGGCATATGGGAGAAGCATTATCTAACCATTTCTGTATATATGGAAGCTAATAAATTAGTTTTCCACATGACCGTTTCAAAAGTCTTTAGTGTTAACTGTCTCTCCAACATCCAGCTTTTCCTCCCTACCCACCCATTACCCATCCAATTTAAATGTTTTCCTACCATCATTACCCTTTCTTTCTGACTCCACTTTTATTCCATTAATTGTTTAAACTATCCTTTATATGCCTCTACGGAAAAACATGTTTTTGCCACGTGTGATGGAATACCTTATTCATGTGATTCTTCTTAACCTCCTGATTATAAACAGCACAGTGATCTTAATAAAGTTGGCTATTGTGTGAGATTTTAGTCTGCCTCATTTACTGGCTCCCTTCTACCAGGTCCCACCACCCCTAGAGCAGTAAACACATAACATTAAAACTTTTGCACAAATAGTTTCTTTGACCTAAGATGCTGTTAAAATAAGTATTTTCAGTGAGGTACTTTATTCCTAGGAGCAATCCTAAGTGGAAGGCAGTACTATGATCTCATTTCACAAAAGAATAATGTAGATTACACCATCACAAAGCTCTTAAATATTAGAATTTGCACCCAGCCAGATAAGTCACTAAGTTTTTTTACTTTAACTTCAATCTACAATGGAAAAACTCATGAGGAATAATGGTAATGTAAATTTAAGGATGGGGAGAAATAAGCCAAAGTTTATGTTTGAAACCATCTAGGAATGAAGGTCAGAAATGAAGGGAGAGAGTCAGAATGTATAGCTATTCTTGGTTATCAATTTGTCTATATTTGAAACTAACTAAATCCCAAGCAACTGGGTACTCCTGTGAGGAATATTTTCTTAATTAAATTATTTAAAGTGGGAAGACCCACTTTTAATCTTGATCTTTTGAGGTGAGAAGATCCACCTTTAATCTTGGCCACACCTTCTGCTGGCAGCCTATATATAAAGGACATAGAAAATGGAAGCTTTCTTTTGGCCTGTTTGTTATAGCTCTTGCTGGCAAATCCATTTCTTCACTGGCATTAGAGCCTACTTCTTTATGATTCTGGTGTATTTGGAAGACTGGCTGAGGCATTCAACCATGTAGGCTGAACAACTACTGGATTCTTGGATCTTCTGTTGGTAGACAGCCATTAAGAAAACTACTTCTCTCTTATTCTTTAGTTGAACGGAAGTAGCCAAGTCTTGTTTAGTAAAAGGAGGAATCATTAACAAAAATGGTTATGAGGAAAGTAACACTTGCTTATTAGTTAGGATTCTCTCTAGAGGAACAGACTGTATAATATATCTATCTATCTATCTATCTAGACATGGTGATGGAGAGAGCATTAGAATGGCTTGACTCACAGGCTATGGTACAGCTAAAATATGTGTTTGTATGGAAAACTATTTCAAATGTCAGTTCCTCATTGATACCAGTCATGACTCAACAATATAAATTGTCCCTTCCAGTTGAATTTCTATTATATTATTCTACTTATTTATTATTACAGTTACCCTTATTTTATCTTCTTTTTTTCTGAGTTGGGCCAGAATAACCTGAATAAATTAGTTAATGGATGAAGACTTTTCAAGAAAGATCATAATTACCTATATAGTTCAGGTCATCACCTGAAAATTGAGGTCATCATGTACCAAAGAACCTGGAAGAATTATTTCAATGGAAGTGTCTGAGTAGGGCACAGTTTTCCCCTTTCACTGTGAATTTCCCCAACTCTTTGTTTGCAGCTCCTCCAGTATCATGGGGACCTCTGTTCCTGGAGTAGTATGGTTAATCTTCATTGTGAAATTGATGAATTTGTAGTCATCATGAAGAGAAAAAGTCATTTTTCCAGTGTGGTGAATTGCAACTATATGCCATAAACCTTTCTTTTCTCCTTTCTTTTTCTCTCTCTTTCTCTCTCTCTCTCTCCCTCCCTTCCTCCCTCTTTCCTTCCTTCTTTCTTTTTGTCCAAATTGCTTCTGTCAGGATTTTTGTTGCATCACTGAGAAAATAACTAATATTTGTGGGTGGGCGAAACTTCAGAAGGTTGTTGATGGAATAATCATAGGTCCAAAAACTACCAGTGATCTGAGGTCTATGACATTTATTCTTCTTCCTTCATTATCAATCGTAGATCTCCACTCAACTTCAGAACTTCTATTGGTTTGGCATGGCATGCTTAATTGGTGATCCACATACCTGCTGATAAATGATTATGGGCTTTTTGTTTTTTCAGAGTGTTCAAAATGTAAATTATTTAAATTTTTTATTTTGGGCATTGTTTGTGAGGGATAATGTACATGTCATGGCACATGTGTGGTCAGAGGACAAATTCTAGGAGTCAGTTCTCTTTTCATCTTGTAGGTTTTGAGGATTGAACTCAGGTTGGTTTTGGCAGCAAATGACCTTAACAAATGAGACTACTTTCCAGCTCTTTATATTCAGTTTGTACATTCTAGACATATTAAACTTGTGATGAAGTGCCTCACTGGTTAGCTCAGGCCAGGCTTGCTCTTTATTGGGCAGAGAATAGTACCTTAAAGTATTTTCCTCACAAAATGGCAGCAGGTGCAACCACTGGAATTGAAAAACTAAATGTGTCACTGAAACAAATTGAAGGTTGATGAATATTTTATGGAAATGATTTCAGGTGCTGAGAGAAAACTGCCCATACCCCCTTTCCCAGCCAGTATATTAAGGCAGAAAGAAAATAGCCAAAGCCTCAAATAGCACTGTCAAAGTAAGTCTGGAAAGCTTAATTTAATGTTTTATTTAAAGTCTGAACTTGAAGTGAGCAGAATCCCTCAAAAAGACAATCATTCAATATGCCTCTAAATTCATAAAATTTTACTACACTTGGCCTCTAATAACTTCTTGCTTCTTGGGAAATTATGACTCTCTTCCTAGAAGAAATGCCTGTATTTCTATTTAGAAAGCAGTATGTATGTATACTCTTTTGGTGACTTATAGAGAACTAAGTCTCTAGGTACAAGCATCAAACAGGAACTTAAGCTTACCATATGAAAAGACAGAGTAATTAATCAACAAGTTTTATTACAAGTAAACTACAACAAAAAGATGAACTAAATGACAGACTCAGAGAGCACTTTAAAGACATTTTATTCTAATATATGCATTTAATTTGTGCTTTAGGACCCACAATTTTTCTAACATCTCCATGTAATGTTTCATTAATCCCACTCCATCCTTTCACACCCTACCCCACTCCACCCCACCTCAACTTACTTGCTATAGCTAGAAGATACAATATCACAATAGACTTCCTGGTCCTCTGGCTCTGACAGTCTTTAAATGCCCTCTTCTAAAATATTTCCTGTGCTGTAGATACAAGAATTGTGTAGTTGTTTCAATGGGGGATGAGCATCCCACAGTTCTCTCCATTTTGACCACTTATGACTTTCTATAATGATCTCCATTTGCTGTATAGAGTAACTTCTTTGATGAGGGGTGAGAATTATATGTTTTGGAATATTATTTTAAGATGTGTTACATTTGTTTACGCTGTAGAACATTTGTTTTAGTGATACACAGATGTGTTGCATTCTTTTGTGTTTCATTTGTTTAACTCTGTGAAGCTGGGTTACTTGCCTGTCTAAATCTCCTGATTGGTCTAATAAAAACAAACCGAATGGCCAATAGCAAGACAGAAGCAAGGATAGGTGGGCCTGGTGGGCAGAGAGAATAAATAGAAGGGGAAAAAAAGAGAAAGGAAGAGAGATCAAGGAATGAGAAAAGAAGAGGCCAGTCACCCAACCAGCCATGGAGTGATAGTGAAAGTAAGATTACAGAAGAAAAGGGAAAAGCCCAGAGGTAAAAGGTAGGCCAGATAATTTAAGAAAAGAAAAGCTGGCTAGAAACAAGTCAACCTAAGGCTTGGCATTTATAAGTAATAATAAGCCTGTGTATGTGTGATTTATTTGAGAGCTGGGTGGTGGGCTTCCCAAAAGATCCAAATGAGTAAAAGACAAACAGTAACAGCTGTACTTATTTGTGGGTGTAAGGAAAAAAAATATTAGAGTTAGCAATTAGGCTGATTCAGGACACTGAAAATGGAGTTGCTCCTTTAAAATCTATAAGCTTACTGACTAAGGGTAATTCACTAGCTTTCTATTACCAGGCATGTTTTCCCCCTGTTGAGTAGACCTTATATCCAATTGTACAGCTATTGGTAGCCTCCAAGATAAAATTGCCACTATTTTACCATTGTGCAAATGTTACCATTCCATTAAGTGTGCTTCATTGGTCTTATGTATTTTGTTAATTCTTTGTACATTTCATATAGTATATTTTGATTGCATTATTCCTGCACTCCTCCCAGTTCCTGCAAGATCCAACCCCTCCTCCCTACTGACCCTACTTTGTGTCCATGTAGTAGGAGGCCACTTGTTCATTCCTGGCTACCCAGACCACGAAATAATCACTCAGAAACTATATTATTTGCAGTACTGTTTGGCCAACAGCTTAAGCATATTTCTTGGCTAACTCTTATATTCTAAACTAACCCATCTCCATTAATCTGTGTATCTCCATGTAGCTGTGGCTTACTGGGTAAAGTTCTGTCCGGCGTCTGTCTCCGGTGGAGCTACATGGCTTCTTCCTGACTCTGTCTACTCTGTCTCTATATCTCTTTCAGACTGGTTTTACTCTGTTATGCCATTGGCTGAATGCAGCTTCTTTATTAACCAATGGCAATAAAATATATTCACAGCATACAGTGGGGAATCCCACATCAGGTCCTTTATAAAACACTACCTCAAAGCAAATATCCTGATTATCTGGCACTTACATCTTTCTGCATCCTCTTCAGTAATATTCCCTGAGTTTTAGTGTGGGAGGTTATGTTGTTAGTGTATTAATTAAGAATGGGCATCCCAAGATCAGTTGTTTTCTTCATTTTTGACTAGTTGTGACTGTCTGTAATGAATGTTATTTTCCTCTAATGAGAAGGGAGAACTAACTTATCTGTGGGTATAAGGAGAAATAATTAGAATACACATAGAAACTATACTGGTTCAGGAAAATGGCAAAAGTAAGTTCTCCACTAGGTTCCATGGCCCCAACTAACCATAGATATCAGGCATGAATTTCCTCCTATTCAGCCTTAAGTCCAATTAGCACCACTATCGCACACATGGTAGCTTGCCATTTTGGTTATTGTTGTGCTTCATAGGCATTGCCTTTCTTTTCTCCACTGGCAGTTTTCATAGTACCTTCCAGTACTGTGAGTGCTAGACCTCAAGGAGGAAGATTCTAGGTCCTTTCCAGCTAGATTCCTTCCAGTTATTTTGTCATCAGTTTGTGGGATTTTTGGCAAAAAGGTCTTTACTGTTTTATTCTGGAAGACAACCAAGAGAAACGTTAACAGCCTATAATGTTTTAAGCATTTCTTGACCCCCACCATTAACAACAACTCAAAGGGAGATTTCCCATGCCTGCCCTGCTATTGAGATTTTTGTTAGACAGTCTGTGGATTTTAGGGGGGGAGCCTTCTTGTTACCCAAAGTGGCATAATTTCAATTAAACTGTATGTATTAAATTGTATGTATTATCTCTGTATGTATATATATATATATATATATATATATATATATATATGATACAGTGTTTGTCTATGTAACCATGGCTTCCCTCTAACTCATTCTGTAGACCAGGTTAGCCTCTAATTCCAAAGGTCCACCTATCTCTGCCTCCCAAGTGCTGGGATTAAAGATATGTGCCACCACTGCATGGCTGTATATCTATATTTATATCCATCTATGTATGTGTGTATAATTTTTTAGAAATAATATTGTTTACTAGCTTTTTAAGCATCCTTAGTGTATTTATCCCTCATCCTTCCTTCTCTGTGTTGTTCGTCCTGCCCGTCTCCAAGGTAAATTTCTCATACCTATTTGTTCCATTTCTCCTTTCAAAACAAGACCCCTGCCACAGTATTTTTTTTATTTTCCCAGTATCTGCAGTTATTCTAGTTTATATAAGTTTATATATTCCTCAAATCTAAAGATATAGATTTAGGAATTACAAATAAGACGAGACTTTATTTGTGATGAGTTATTTAGTTCTCACAGTAAGTTTGTAAGATAAGTACCATTGTTACCTTCACTTTACAAATACGTTCATTGTGACACAGGGGAGTTACTCAACTTACCTAGACTAACTTATCCACACACCATATTGTGTAGATAATTTGCTTTTTTCTTATATTTTTTAATTAAAATTTCTTTTTTGAGCATTTAAAAATTTTGTTTACTGTAGGCATATCAATTTTACCATCCCTGTTCTCATTCCAACTTCTCTCTGGTGCCCCCATTCTCTTTTCAAATTCATGATCTCTTCTTAAATATATACATCCTCTACTGACTCAATTTAGTGTTGCTCATATATGTATGTGTGTAAGATTGACCACTTTGGATTAGATAATTTATGAGGGGGCTCACACCTGGAGAAGACTGATTTTCTTTCTTTTAGAAGTCATTCATTTGCTGGCCATCCTCACAGGCATGTTGACTTCTGTGGTCATTATACAGGCTGTGTTCAGGCAACATCATTATTGAGATTTCATAGCTGTAGTATCCATGTCATGCGTAGGAGGCACTATATCACAGAAAGCAACCTGGTCCTCTGGCTCTTAAGAGTCTTCCCATCCTCTCTATGGCTCTGTTGTGCTATTCCATGAGCCTCAGGTGTATGGATTGCATTGTAGATGTGCCAATTGGCGTAGGCTATCTATTGTATGGCACAATTCATGGATGTGGGAACAAATCTCTACTCACACAATAGGGAACTGATGACAGACCAAAGTACAGGGGTACCTCAAAAGTTTAATTTTGTAAAGCAGTGTATTTTATTGGAATTATATGCACAAATATGGGTAAGTGGTTACTTATATGGACACAAATGACTCAAAGACCACTGTATCACCAAAACCTATCACAGCATGGGTAACAACTACAAAAGTTGGAAATCTGGAGTATACTGCAGCCTGTAGTCTGATCAAAATGTCCTTTCCAGGTGGAACAATTAGTCTGGGCCCTGTTCAGGCAACTCAGCTGATCTTTGTTTCTTCTAGGCATTTCAGCTAGTTGCTGCTTCTTTCAGGTGGCCTGGCTTGTCTTGAAGTAACTATCAGCAGTATTTACTGTTTATATACTCTTTAAGGGGGGTAGTGAATATGATAAATTTTGTAGACTTCATGCTGTTATCTTTACTTGCTTAATTCCTGACTTGATGAACTTCTCTGAACTAAGGAGTGATTCAATCTTAGAGAAAACTGCTACACAACAGTGTCCCATGATCACTTATTATTTCCATTTTGACCAGCTATGGATCTATGTAGTAACCTTCTCTGCTACAAAAAGAAGTTTCTTTGATAAGTTGTGAGAGTTATACATATGTGTGGATATAAAGATAATTATTTCAAGTATTGTTAGAAACTACATGGTTTAAGAAAATGACTGCAGTAAGTTCTCCTCTATGGTATATGACTTCTCCATCCATTGGTAGTTGGCTATGTTTAAAATTTAGGCATGGATTCCCACCTATTTATCAGGCCCTAGTTTCAATTAGGTACAGTGGTTGCTACCCCCATGATATAAATGCCACTATTCACTACTTGGATATCTTGTCTGGCCAGTTCACTTTTGTTGTTTTTAATCTTTACAGAGGTAGAATTATTTTATCAGCTTACTGAAAAATACATGTATGTATGCACATATATATTAAATGGAGTTACACTTTATGGGGTAATAATTACTCCTGCAAAAGCCATAACAAAAACCCAGTACTGGACAAGGAAAACTTCCTTTAAGTTGTTGGTGGGAGAAGAGTATTGATGTGGGATTTCCTTCTGTATGCTGTGAATACCATTGGTGAATAAAGAAACTGCCTTGGCCTGTTGATAGGGCAGAAGTTAGATAGGTGGGGAAAACTAAACTGAATGCTGGGAGAAAGAAGGAGGAGTGAGGAGAAGCCATGGAGCTGCCACTGGTGACAGATGTGCTGAAACTTTATTGGTAAGCCACGAACTCATAGTGATGCACAGATTAATGGAGATGGGTTAAATTAAGATGTAAGAGTTAGCCAATAAGAAGCTAGAGCTAATGGGCCAAGCAGTGATTTCAATAATATAGTTTCTGTGTGGTTATTTTGGTTCTGGGTGGCCAGACGAACAAGCAGCCCCCTGCAACAGGGGTATAAGATATCTGTAAAACAATTTAATACTCCCTTTCTGGCTCTCAAATTCATGGCCTATTAACTTTAACAATTGTGTGTATGTGTTATATATAAAATATGCATTTACATATACCTAAATATATAAATACAACCTTCACAGTCTATAATATGTTACTTGTATTATGTGTTTTCAGAACTGACCATTGTATTGAATAATAAGGTAGTATGCTCCTCTTCCCTGGTGAAGACTGTTTCTTCCAATCTAAGCATTCCTTAATTACCTATAGATTTTTCACAAAGTTAATTCTACTAACCCATGAGCATGGAAGTCTTTCCATTTACTAGTATATTTTTCTACCTTTTTCTTTAGAGGTTAAAGTTTTAGTTGCAGAGTTTCTTCACTTCTTAGGTTAGGCTTATGCCTAGATTTTTTTTTTTTTAGAAGTGAATAGAAAAGTGCATGATCTCTTTCAATATATATTTGTGGGTGGTGCATAGAAAGGCTATTGATTTTTGCAAGTTGATTCTGTATCCTGCCATGTTGCTAAATTTGTATTTAATTTCTAGAAGTTTTCTGGTGGAAAATTTAGGTATCTTTTATGTATAATATATCACCTGAAAACAGAGATAGTTGGACTTTTGCTTTTCCTCTTGGTATCTCTTCAAATTTCTCTTGTCTTATTGCTCCAGCTTGCACTTTAAGGACAAGATTGAAAAATAGTATGGATAGTGGGTAACCCCATCTCAGTAGAATTGTTTCAAGATTTTTTTCCATTCAGGATGATATTAGTTGTCAGTTTCTCATACATAACTTTTATTAGAGTTAGGTATAGTCCCTCTAGAACTTTTATTATGAAGGCATATTAGATTTTGTTAAAGGCCTTTACTCTACCTACTGAGATGATCATGTGATTTATGTTTTTAATTCATTTATATAATTAATTTATTTATTTAAATTTGGAATTGCTCCTTCTGTTTATATATTTTTAATGGTTTACAAAGGATTTGCTGTATATATTCTTTGAAAGTCTGATAGACTTGTGCTGTGAATTCATCTGTCCCTGAATAATTTTTTTTCCTGAATAATTTTTTAAGCTGGATATTTTTCTTCTTTAAGCTCCTCCATTGTTATGGGTCTGCTTAGGTTGTTGATCTTTTCTTGGTTTAATTTTGGTGCTTTGGCTAAATCTTTAAACTCATTCATTTCATTTAGGTTTTTCTGCCCAGAATATTGACTTTAAAGTACTCCCATATAGTATTCTAAATATCTTTGTCATAATTTAAATTATTTCTGTAATTTCCTCTTCATTTCTGATTCTGTTAATTTTAGTCCTTTCATTCTTAAATTTTGTTGGGCCTATTGTCTGTCCATCTTGTTCATCTCATTCTAAGCATCAGCTCTTTTTTTTTTGGGTTTTCAAGACAGGGTTTCCCTGTGGCTTTGGAGCCTGTCCTCTTGTAGACCAGGCTGGTCTCGAGCTCACAGAGATCTGCCTGCCTCTGCCTCCCGAGTGCTGGGATTAAAGGCGTGCACCACCACTGCCCGGCCATTTTTGTTAATTATTTGTGTTTTTATTTACATTTTACATTATATATTATAATATAGCATTTATTTTATATTATAATGTATAATATATTATATATTTCTATTTATACCTAATTAATTTGCTCTGATTTTTATTGTTTCTTGCCTTTGGCTGGATCTGATTTGCTCTTGTTTTTCCAAAATTTTGACTTGTATCATTAAGATATGTATTTGTGCACTTTCTGATTTTTTAAGGTAGGCATTTAGATCTACATATTCCCCTTATAGGATTACTTTTAATTTGTCCCAGAGGTTTTATTATGCTCTATTTTCCTTTTCTTAATTCCAGTAATTTAATTTTTTTCTTGATTTCTTTTTTGATCTGTTCAGAGTGACTTTTTAAAATCTCTGATCCTATATATTTTCTATAGATGAGTTTGCTGTCAATTTTAAGTTTTATTGAATCAAGATCAGATAGTCTACAAAAAGTTATTTCAATCTTTCTAAATTTATAAAAATTTGTTTTGTGTCCCAGAATATGGTCTGTTTTAGAGAATCTTCCATATGTTGCTGGGTAGAATGTATATTTTTAAATGCTTGTTTGGCTGGAATATTCTGTAGATATATGTTAGGACACTATATCATTTGATACATGAGCTCATTGAATTCTAAGACTATTTTTTTGTCCAGATGCCCTGTCTATTAGATAATGTGGAATATTGAAGTTGCCTACTATTAGGGTTTGATATTAATCTGTGTCTTTCATTCCAGTAATTCATATTTTATTGAATTGCACACATCATAGTTTGTTGCATATATTTTTACAATAGTGTTGCCTTCTTAGTTAAGTGTTCACTTAATTCTAATCAAATGTCTTTATCTTTTCTGATTGGTTTTATTTTGAAATCAATTTTGTCTATTTATTATGATAGCAATGCCTGCTTGCTTTCTGGTCCTATTTAACTGGAATATTTTGTCCATTCTTTTAATCTAAGATGATGCATACCTTTAAAGGTAAGATGCATTTCTTCTTGATCCATTCAACTACACTGTTCCTTTTTTATGTAATTAAAAAAAATTTTACATACTATCCCCAGTTTCCTCTCCCTTTCTTTATCCTGCCCCACCATCCACTCCTCAGAGTGGAGGTAAGTCCTCCCTTGGGGAGTCAACAAAGTCTGATATACCAAGTTGAGTCAAGACCAAGGACTCTCTCCCATCTTCCATATCAAGGCTGAGCAAGGTATCCCATCACAGGGAATGAGCTCCAAAAACCCGGTTCATTCACCCAGGATAAGTTTTGGTCTCACTTCCAGGGGCCCACAATGGATCAAGCCATATAACTGTCACCCACATTCAGAGGGCTTAGTTTGGTACCATGCAGGATTCCCAGCTCTTAGTCCAGAGTCTGTGAGCTCCTCTAGCTCAGTTCAGTTGTCTCTGTGGTTTTCCCCATCATGATCTTGACCTCCCTTGCTCATATGATCCCTTCTCTCTGTCTTCATCTGAATTTCAGGAGCTCAGTCCACTTCTTGGCTATGGATCACTGCATCTGCTTCCATCAGTTACATGGATGTAAACTCTGTGATGACAATTCGGATAGTCACTAATCCGATTATAGGGGAAGGCCAGTTCAGGCCCCCTTTCCACTATTGCTAGAAGTCTTAGCTGGGGTCATCCTTGTGGATTCCTGGGAATTTGCCTAGCACTTGCTTTCTACCTAACCCCATAATGGCTCCCTCTATCAACATACCTCTTTCATTGCTCCCCCTCTTTGTCCCTCCTGCAACTCAGACATCTCAGGCCCTCATGTTCCTAGCCCCCACCCCCTCCCCTCCCCTTCCCAGTTTACCCAGGAGTTCTTAACTATTTCCCTTCCCTCATCCTGTGCCTTACAATTGAAAAATTGCTGGGGACCAGCCTTCACAGAGAAGTGGGTCTTGAATCTGTGATGTCTAGAAGGTGAAATGAGTACACGAACACAGGATTCTGATGCAAGCTGACAGGTTATCAGCTGCAGGGCAGGTTCTTCTTTTTCTACCCTGAGCTTCAAACCTCAGTCTTTTGTTGCAATGTTTACACAAGGAAAATGATTCTTTTTCTTGCCACAGGTTAATCATTACATTCGGCAAAGCAGTTCAGAAGAAGTATAAAGTTTCTTTGAAATTAGAACATGACCATTTATCATGACATTTTCCCAGTTCCCAAGCCCCATGCCAGCCACTATATTCTTAATTCTTAGCTGAGTTAATCAGAAAACAACTTCTGAGGCTTTTACCTCAGAGGTGAAAGTTGTTTTTCTCATTCAATATGCCAGATAATTTTGCTGTATATATTAGTCTAGGTTGCCTATTATACACAAAAATCTTTTGGGACTTGGAATGCATTTTCTTTCCAGTTTGAGTCCTCTTCAGTGTTTTAAACTCTTCATTAAATTTCATTTTTACATCCTGGATTAGTTTTGTCATTTCCTCCAGCCTTATCTTTGTATTTGTCATTTGGGTATTTACTTTCCTTAGGTTCTTTAAGCTGTTTTGTGTCTTTTAAAAACTCCTTGAATTCTTTGATGAAGTTTATGTTTGTTCTTTTATTTATTTTTCTTCATGAACTAATTAATTTTATTGGAATTGCTTTTTATTCTCTCATATACATTCTGACTGCACTTTCCCCTCCCTCCAATCCTCTGATTCCCCACCCACCTCCCCTCTTCCTCAGATCTACTGCTCCTCCCTAACATGGCACATAAGGTACAATAAGACTAGGCCCAAACTATTATAGCAAGGCTGGACTTAACAACGCCATAGGAGGAAAATGATCCAAAGACCAGGCAATAGAGTCAGAATCACCCCAACTTCCATTGTTGTGAGTGCTTACTCTTTTAATTTCAGTGTTGTAGGTAGGGTTCATCTACATAATTCTCATTGGGAAAGTTTTCTGTAAGTCTTTTGGACTTTAGGATGTATTTATTGCCGTGATCTATCATAGTATTTGTACTTTGTAAATTAGATCTGGACATGTGTACTCTTTTGTTAGTTTTGTTTCTCATAAGGACTATAGTTTGGGACAGAAGATAGGATGTGTAGATCAGGTTGGACCTGGACGTCAGATATGGCTTATGTAGAATGAAGTCAGCTAGATTCAGATGACTAGGCTGGTGTGCCATTTATATGGTCTTGGTTCATGTCTGTCATTTGGGAGTACGTCTTGGGGTTGAGGTGGGTGTGGTAAGAGGGACAACCAGTAGACGAAGCCTCCTAGACTCTCAAAAAGAATGTGCAGAATCTGGATGGGTGGAGAATTTGCATGTGGCATTGGAGGGTCCTCTAGGCTGCCGGGTAGTCAGGGTGAGTCCTGGAGAAAGCCTAGATGTTGGGGATAGCATAAATAGGGTTGGCCAGGCTAGGCCAGGATCCTGGATGTGGAACCTAGTCTAGATCTAGGGTAATGGGGAAGGCACATGAAGTGGGGTGAATCTGGTGAACTCTCATGGCTATACCCTTGATAAGTAGCTTCTTAATTAAATTTTATTAATTATTTGATAACTTAATACACTGTATTTGATCATATTTAGCTCCCTTCCCCAATCCCTTTCACATCCCTCCAAACTTCCTGTTCTCCCACCTTCATGTTCATGTTTTTTTCATAAAACCCATAGAGTCTAATTTGTGCTGCCCAAATACTTTTGGATGTGAAGCTTACCCTGGAGTGGGACTGACCTACAAGAGAAAACCCACAGAACCAACTAACCTGGGTTAATTGTGGCTCACAGTGACTGAACCAAAAACCAAGGAGCCTGCATGGGACTGGCCTAGGCAATATGCACATATGTAGCAGTTGTGTAACTTGGTTTTCTTGTGGGACTCCTAACAGTGGGAGGAGGGACTGTCTCTGAATCTTTTGGCTGATTTTGAGACCCTTTCCCCCTACTGGGTTGCCCCATTCATCCTTAATAGAAGAGGAGGTGCCTAGTCTCACTTTAACTTGATATACCATGACTGGTTGATAGTCATGGGAGGCCTACCCTTTACTGAGGAGAAACAGTAGAGAAGGAGTAAATAAGGCAAGTGGGGAGACAAGAGGGGGTGAGGGAGGAATTTGGAAGAGGAGAGGAAAGGGAAAGTTTGTTTGGGAGGTAAAAACAAAACAAAATAAATAAATGGCAGCAGCAGCAGGAACAACAAAATACCAAACCCTTAAAGAAAACTGTCTCTTCTGTTTTCAGCAGCAATCAGTAGCCAATGGTTCCTTTGCCAGGGATTGAACTTTGTGCCCTCTTTCCCTGTCCATGCTGGGATTTTGTCTGGTTTGAGCTTTTGCAGATATTTTGATGTTTTTACAATTGCTGTGAGTTCACAGGTGCATCCACCCTTCTGTATCTGAAGATACTGTTTCCTGGTAGTAATCCAGTGTTTTTCAGACCCCTCTTTCACTAAGATTCCTGCTTCGTGGTGTGTGTGTGTGTGTGTGTGTGTGTGTGTGTGTGTGTGTGTGTGTGTTATAAAGTCCCATTTAGGGCTGAATCCTCCACAGTCTCTTTTTGCAGAATTTCAGTCAATAAGTGGGTCTATTATAAGAAAAAAACCTGTCTAAAGGGGTTGAAACATAAATTAATTTTTTGATGTAGCAATATGTCATTAGGAGTCATTTTAACATACTGGAGAGTGACTGAGTTTTGAACACATAATATTCTATCTCTTTAAAATTTTAATTATAAAAATTTTATGGTACTTTTGTAATTATAGTACAAATACAGGTAATTTTACAATTATAATGTATTACAGTTTACACATGTAATATATGCATGTATACAACTTAATATATGTATTACAATTTAACAATATATTTTATGTACTTTAATTTCGTAGATGTATCTAAAATTTTGTGATTCTCTGGATTGTTACAAAATTTTATCTTCAATAGGAAGGCATGGTATAAGAGCGACGTGTGTTAGTGAACTTCCTAGTTCTCTGATATAGTCTGAAAATATTCTAAATCACTGTGTGTTTTTCTCTTCCCAACATTCTCATTGCTCCGCCTCTACTTTCTGCATAGCTACTGACCAATCAGCATTTTATTAAAAATAATACAAGTGACAGGATAAAAGACCATTGTCCCACAGCACTTCCCTCCTTTTTTTTTCCAAAATAAGAACTCTGAATCAAATCTCCCTTGTTTACCTTTCTTTCTGACCATTAGCCATAACAACTTGTAACCAAAATTCTAAAAAAGAAAAATTTCCATAGTCCAATTTTTTGAGAATGTGGGTGTAGTTTTCTAGGATACTTCCTGCTGATAATCCTATGGGGACCTAAGAAAAATTTAGAATTATTGTCAAGTCGTGACTGGAGTATCCTGGTTAGGCTTGATCATCTCAGGCAGCAGTCTTGAATCAGTTCTGGATGTAGAACTCAGACATCTGGGCCATCCGCTCCTATTGGAGATTTCTCAAGGGGGTCTTTCTTGATCAAACCTGATTTTGCTTAACCTGGAATGAATCCACAGCCTCTCGTTTCCTTTGGAAACAAAAGCAAAGCCTCTTCTCCTGAAAGACTCTAAGTGCATTTAGCATTTCTGAGTCCTCTCAGTCCTAAACGCATTTCTGAGGCCTCTCAGCTCTAAAGGCATT
>JAQHUG010000543.1:676682-704544 GCA_028555095.1 Dicrostonyx torquatus | reverse complement strand
GGACATTGGGGGAGGGTTGAAGGGGGGAGGGGAGAGGCAGGGAGGGGAGCAGAAAAAAATGTAGAGCTCAATAAATATCAATAAAGAAAAAAAATATTGATTCATGAGAAAAAAATGAAAAAAAACTCCCTATTTATCTTTTTTCACTTTTATAATTTTAAAATCCTCTGTGCTTTCCTCTAATGAAGTTTTCTCAGTAACAGTTTTATTTTATAAAATTACAATTTTGTTTTGCTATTTTTCCACTTTTTTACTTCAAGTAAACAGTATATACATGTACATATGCATTCACACACATAATTGTATATGTAATATATATGTGTACATGCATACAAATATATATAAATTTTGTGTGTATGAATGTTATGCCAGCATGTATGTCTATGTACTATGTCTTTGCCCAGTACCTACAGAAATGAGAAAAGATATTGAATACCTTGAAACTGGAGTTGTGGATGGCTGCAAGGTACCATATGAATCCTGCGAACTTAGCCTGGGTCCTCTGCAAGAGCAGGGAGTACTCTTAACCATTGAACAATTTCTCCAGTGCTACTGAGTAGTTTTTTGATGTTGTTATTGTTTTTAATAGTTCATGCAATCAAATCATTACATAAAATACTATTTAACAATTTCTTTTCTGTGTGGTACTGATGATTAAACCCAGGGCCTCATATGTGTTATGTAAGTGATTTATTAGTGACTACTTCTTTTATCCATTCTTTTATTTAGGGAATATTTCTTTCTAACTTTCAGTCACATTTATCTTCTACAATGTTTTAATACTCTGATATTCAGCTCTAACTCTTAGAGCTTCTGGTGATTTTGTGATTCTAGAACTTGCTCTCCAGTTTTGTAAATTCTTGTTTACTTGTCTGAAAACTAGACTCAATGTTTTAGGAAGTCAGAAGTTGTGTTTATTGTTCCTGTTCAGTCATGCATTCCCAGCATCTGGCCTGTAATAACCCTTCCATTTATGTCCTAAATTGTCTGGAAGGGCTTCAAGATGAAGCTCATCATCAAAAAGAATACAGCTTTACAAGTTGCTAATTATAAACATGCACTGCATCCTTAGCATGATGATGAAAAGACGTTTTTTTATTCTCAGCTTTTCAACACGCTGCTATTCAGTTGAGATAGATGAAGTTGAAGTCAATTTTTCTGATAAGGTCCTTTCTCCTTTGTATAATTCTGCCCATCTTCAAGATTTTGTTTCTCTCCATAGAAATTAAATACAGAATTTTTATTTGATATGCGCATGCTAGGCAAATGATGTACAATATGCTACATCCCTAGTCCTTCATTTATTTGTGAGTGGTTCATTCACACACCTTTCTTTTTATTATTGATTACCCATCATTTTATTAAGAGGGGATCTCGCCAATAGATATTTAAATAAGAAAGTTGGTACAGAGCTCAGAGGTGGAAAAATATGCTTTTTGAATATGATGCTGAATGTTGATGGTCAACTTGACAGAATCTAGCACTACCAAATAGCAAGGCTTTGGGAATGCATATGAGGAATTTTCTAGATGGAGGTAACTGAGGTAGAAAGGCCCATTCTAGATGAAGGTAATGTCGTTCTCTGGACTAGGATCCTAGAATGAACAAAAGGGTATTTTTTGAGTTGTCAGCCTGCATTTGTGATCCAAGGGGACCAGGCTACATCTAGAGCATGCAAGAGAACTTGGCAGTATTTTTCATATGATACTGGTTTTTGAGGCATTAAAAATACAAAATTGAGGAGCTTGGGGTATCTGGCACCAATTAACTACCTAAGGAAGGCAATGTGTGTGCAGGATCATATTATCCATAAGAAATGTCCTAAGAGGTTATTCCATGAATCTGTAAAGGTATTATCTTTCCTTGCTATGCCATCATACCTCCCTTTTGGAATGGAAATCCGTATTCTGTGCCATTTTATACTGGGCCCCTGTAGCATGTTTTTATTTTGTACAATGTAATCTTTGTTACATTGGGCCTGATGTGGATTTTGAATTTCTAAGTGCTGCTGGGACTTTTAAAGGCAATGGTGGAATTTGACATTGAAATAAATGTGTTTGTATTATGATGGCCATAAGCTAATAAAATTGTTAGATGGTTATTGCTTACATGTTGTATGTTTGTATGACAATTTGATAAGGGGTAGACTTGTGACAGTTGATACTGGTTGTCAACTTGGCAGGATCTAGAAGTAACTAGGAGATAATTCTCTGGACATGTATGAGGGGAGTTATACAGGTTATATTAAGATAAGGTTAATTAAGATGAGAAGACCCAAAATAAATGTCAGTGACACCATTCCATGGACAGGGATCCTATACCAAATCAAAACAGAGAAAACCAGGTGAACAAGAGAATTCTTTTAGGTATTACACTCACAATGGAAATAATTCATTGTAGTATAGCCACAATATATTCCTTTTAAGATGATAGTTATCTTGCAAGTTGTTCCATTATTAGAGTTATTTTAATGAGTTAGTGTCAAATTGTTATGTATATAGAAATAAATAATATTTGATATAGTATGCACTTTAACATACTTATTGGTATAAATGCAAATGATGTGAGCTGTTTGAAAATGGCATTGAAATATAATCTTATTCATTGTGGTATTGTCATACATCTTCAATGTGTAAAAGTATAACATCTGGAAATTGCAATAAAAAATTTTTAGATATGTGTTTGTATATGACTATACACTTTTTTGCAAGTATTCTATAATGCATATGTAAAATATTGGAAACAAGAAACTAAATGAATTTTATTTTAATCGTTAAAGTTGAAATTACAAAGAAATGAAATTAAAGAAGGCTATGACCATTCTGTCAACACTGTATGTGCTAGAAATCATGAGATTCAAAGGAACTTCTTTCTAGATGATCTTTCATGCTTGTTTCCATGCCTACAATACCACTCTTCTTTGAATTGAGGCTTTAAGCACTCAGATGATTACCTGAGATTTAATTCAGGCCTTCTTACATACAAGTAAGGGGACATGGGCACTATTGAATTCTTTTGGATGGTTCCTTATCTTGATAGCTGAATTTTATGTAGCAATATCCCTAGTGATAGACATAGAAGGGAAAAAGTCTAGAGGCAGTTCCAATATTATGAAAGTACCTTACTAGGGGCAGCCTATGGACAGTTCTATGACATTACATTCCATCTTGATGGAACTACTCCATGATTTTTTTTATAGTTTTAGTACATCAAGATTCTTTTTACCTTTTTCATATCCCTGTATCATCAACTCTTTGACACCTTTGGCTATGTTGCTGCTTTATTGTTTTTAAGCTACCCAACAGGAAACAGAAACAAAACAGCAAAAAATAAAAGAAAACTAGTAGATACTGGAGGGCCTTATATCTGGAGTATGAACATCTGTTTTTCACCCATAAACACATGTGAACTGAGGCCAAACAAATAACAGTTTTAAGGCTAACATGAAGGCAGTACAATCAATCCACCCTAAATAACGGTGATAATAATTTCCTTTTACTTTCTTCTGTGTTCTTTGTAGAATCACCCAATTTGCTAAGGACAGCTAGCTCTTATATACAACTCTCAACTTAGTACCTCTCCTGTCAATGCAGCTGCCCTGTTTTGATGCATTATAGCTAGTAATGCTAATGCTGGAAAATTGTAAGGACAGTTACCATTTGCTGATTTCCTATTGTGTAATATGTATGTTCTAAATTCTCAATATAAATTATCACCAACCCTCTTTCCCCTAAAGCTATGTTCTTTCTCTAGTAAATTTATCTACTCTCATTGCTTCGAAGACAGTTTATATGTCAATGACTACCAAATTAGCAAATTATTATTTTTTTCTTCAGACATCAATTAAGCTTCATAATCACAATTAATATACATCCATGTGCCTCCCTACAAATGACACTGACATTTGATTGCATAATGACTAAAACCCAAGCTTTTCAAAGCCCAATTCTATATAATTCATATATTAGTAATATATGATATATGTATGTGTGTGTATCTTCCCCTGCCAAATCCCATTTTTTGCTTTTCTTTTTGTGTATTCCATCATTGTGAACGGTATCACTATTCAGTTTTATTCTACATACAGAATAGGTTTTGATAGATTTTTCTGCCCAACTATATTTTGAATCTATTTTTTCCAGTTTTATAAAACTACCACCATTGGTCAGATGTATCATCATAGTACCTGTAGTATAATAGCTTACCAACTCTTCTAATCTCTTACATATATATCTGCTTCTAAACTTTTACTTCCATTTTGGCTAGATTATTATGTACTTTTACTTATAACATGGCTTATATTGGACTATATGTATGGAGTGCACTTGTAAATCTATAGCTTCCTGAGTTTTAATGGAGTATTTCAGTCTGGAAGAGATAAGCACACAAAAGTACTTGGTGTAGTATATTATATTGGCTTAATACATTTCCAAAGGTCCAGAATTCTCTTAGATTCTTCTCCCACCCCCATTCTTTGCCTTCCCCACTGTCTTCAAGCCCCACTACCTTTTCTCACTTTCACCAATATGCAGTGCCAAATGACAGTATAGCAGCAGTGATGTTCTCATAGGTAGGCAGTGTACACACTGAGATGAATCGCATGGAGGCTACTTTATAGAAATGGAGTGTCTGAATCTCTAAATTGCTTTTGATAGGATGAGTAGCCAGGGAGGGATAATTAACACTTAAAGATACTTTTTAAAAATTGTATAGAAACCAAGTACTATGCAAGATTCCTTCCTGTGCAAAATCTGCATAAGCTCAAGCCAGACAAAATACCACATGCAAGGGTGGGGTGGAGTACAAGTGAAGTTTCTTCCCTAGCTCAGTAACTATTGTCAACTGACAGCAATACGAGAGGGAGAATCAGTTTTAAGGCTGCAGCCCCTGGTAAGTTGGCAATGTTCCAATTTAGGCCATCTCCCCAAGTGTATATGGGTAGCACAAATTCTACTTGAAGGATTACAAAAAGGAGGGCATGAAGTTGGCTGTGTAGAGATGTGGGTATGGGTCTGGGAGGAATTAGGGAGTAGATGAATATTATCAAAATACATTGTATAAGAGTCTCAAAGAACTAATAAAATGAGAAGAGAAACAAATAGAATCTCAAATGGTGTTTTTATTTATGGTAAAAATGCAAAACATGTGCAAAATACTGGTTTATGTCTCTATAACTAATGAGCAGCTGATTTCACTTTCTAGTATTTCATTTTCTTGTAGTCAAGTGCAGTTTTACAATGTCCAACAATGGACAATTTGTAAACTTTAAATTATTTTTCCTTATGCTGTCTCCCCTGTAATGCGAATCATCCTGTTATACCGTACATCTGCAGTGTATACACATCCAACCTGAAGTTCATGCCCTCCTTTTTGTAATCCTTCAAGTAGAATTTGTGCTACCCATATACACTTGGGGAGATGGCCTAAATTGGAACATTGCCAACTCACCAGGGGCTGCAGCCTTAAAACTGATTCTCCCTCTTGTATTGCTGTCAGTTTGAAGAGTACTAAGGTATAAAGGACAGTCTGTGACAGGAAAGAGGGGAGGGGAATAAATGAGAGAA
The DNA here is from genome assembly GCA_028555095.1 of Dicrostonyx torquatus. NCBI lineage: Eukaryota > Metazoa > Chordata > Mammalia > Rodentia > Cricetidae > Dicrostonyx > Dicrostonyx torquatus. The sequence goes on along the minus strand of JAQHUG010000543.1, from coordinate 698,980 downwards.
AGAGACAGACAGACACATGAATTGATATATATAGAGAGATAGAGATTAATAGCACATGTGCAAATGACAAATGGTGAGTATACACATTTATATAATTTTTATTGCAGTAAATAGTTACACTTGTCTATTTTAGGCTAGTTATTCTCTTATTATATTTAACATATTAACTAAACTTTGTCATAGGAATATGTACAGTAAAACAATATACACAGAGTTCAGGATTATCCAGTTTTAGGCATCCAGTGGAGAACTTGGGATATATCCTCTGAGGATAGGGTTGGGGGGAGGCTGCTATAATGAGCTCATTAAGTCTTTGTATAATAACAAATCATACCGGCCAGTTATCAAATTAATCTTCATTTTCAGGTGAGAAAAATTGATCTCATGGAAGTTAAATTACTTAGTCTAGCTCACAGTTAATTTTCAAAGAGCCCTGAAGTAGCTGACTCTGAAGCTCCTATGTATTCTTTTGTTTTCCTTAATGCAAATATGATGACATTTGTGGAAGTTTCTCCTTAGAGAAGTGGTTCTCAACCTGTGCATCGTTACCCCTTTTTGGTTGAACAACCCTTTCATAGGGGTCACCTAAGACCATCCTGCAATCAGATATTTACATTATAGTTCACGACAGTAGCAAAATTACAGTTATGAAGTAGAAAGTAAATTTATTTTTTGTTTGGGGGTCACCACAACATGAGGGACTGTATCAAAGGGTCATAGCATTAGAAAAGTCAAGAACCACTGCCTTAGAGTTTAAAAGTCATGCTCTGAAAGGGCATTGATCAGGAAAGGATTGTTTTCTGGGTACAAAAGAAGTGCTAGGAACTCCTCTGTTGTGGTGACTTCCTTCTTCCCTTAAGTTTTCTTTCAATTAGTACTGGGAGCTGCAATTTGAATCTCATACCTGTTAGTGACCAGTGCCCTAAAGAGCCAGCACTCCGCCCAAATTAGTGATTTATTTTCTCTAATCACCTTAGTTTGTACTCATTACTTTCCTTTTCATTAGGCAAATAGATTAATTGCCATTTTAGCTGGCCATGCTTTTAGAGTTGAATAAAGTACTAATGGAAATATTGTTAGCATAAATACACAAAAATGAAAAAAAAAACCCAACCAACTTACCTTGTGATACTCTTACAAGGGAACGGATCCATAAGCAACCTAATGTTCTGCTGAATTTTAGACCAAAGTAATTCTTGAGTCAATGCCTAGATGAAATGCACAGTTGTCTACAATCTGTGTAGTGAGGGGGGAAACATTAAAAGTTCTTGTTAACTATGCATGTGAATTAACTTTGAATTACAGTAATGAAATGCCTGAGATTGTCTACTTTATAAATAAGTGAGATTCAATTGGGGCTCATGTTTCTGGAGGTACAATATCTAAGGTTTTCTTGTGACAATCGCCTTCCTGCTGGCAGAGTACTAAGGTATAAAGGACATTGTATCTCTTAAAACAAGAATTAAATACTTGTGTGTATTTTGTATGGCTATTTTTTCTTGTTCTTATAAAGCTACCAGGACTCAATCACTGGAGTCTTGCCTTAATGACTTTATCCATTCTCAACCACATCTCCAATGGTTCCATCTTTAAACATTATAACTAAATTAAAATTTTGTCTCTATTTTGAGACAGAATCTTACACATTCCTGGCTTGCTTGGATCTGGCTACACTGACCAGCCTGACTCCAAATTCCGAGAGATCCATCTGCCTCTGCTTCTCAAGTGCTCAGTTTAAAGGTGTATACCATCACACCCAGCAAGTTTCTTTCTTTATAATATTAACATGCAACTCTGGGAATTAAACCCCTACATGAATTTAAAGATTTGGTAGTAACAAACTATACTAAAAATCAATCCCTATTATATCTCTCTACTTAGATGTGTTACAGTATTTGTAATCTCCATTAAAATAATCACATAAGTTAAGAAATAAAATTTCATTAAAACTTTTATTTTCCACTATCAATGTCATATTCAGACATTATCATCTTGATAGCTCTTACTGTCCTTCTTTTATTGTCTAAATCCATCAACTATTTCTAACTTGGGTAACAGTTATAAAAAATACAAATTAGTTATGATTGATGAACTAGTTAAATGGGAAAAGTAAAAACACATTTGTTTTCATCTACTGAGTGATAAGTGTATTCCAAATGGTACACTAAGACCTTTCTGTGTTTCATATAAGTTTAATCCTTTTAATAGCATATTAAGTTATTTCTATACCTATTTTGTGGAAAGGCAAACAAAGGCAGAGAGGATTCAAATAATTTGACTGGTGTTATAAAGTATGGCTGAACTAGGATTTGTAGCTTAGTTTGACTCCAGCATTACTATTGCTTTTATCTACCTCATTTTTGGTACTTAGACTCACTATGTTCTTTCTTTTAGATAATTTAATTTTTTATTTTTATTCATATTCCCACAATTGTTATTTATATACTTTTTCGATTATAATAATATTAAAACACTTTCTCCTCCCTTCCTTCTTTAAAACCCTTTCATGTAACCTTTTAAATATGTCTTAATATGTAGCCTCCTTTTCTTTAACTACTTTGTTATACACACATTCTAAATATATATATGTAACTTGTTCAGTTGATACACTGCTACTTGTATGTATGTGCTTTCAGGGCTTACCATTTGGTATTTGATAACAGGCATGGTGGTTTGAATGGAATTGGTCCCCATAAGCCTATAGGGCGTATGGCACTATTAGGAGGTATGACTTTTTTGGAGTAGGAGTGGCCTTTTTTGGAGGAAGTGTGTCTGTGTGGGGGCAGGCCTTAAGGTCTCCTTTGTTAAAGCTTTGCTCAGTGTGACACACAGACCATTTTTTCCTGTTTCCTGAAAGATATAGGACTCTCAGCTACTTCTCCAGCACCATGTTTGCCTGTGTGTTGCCATGTCCCACAAAGATGATAATAAACTGAACCTCTGAACTGTATGTGAACCTCCCTAGTTAAATGTTTTTCTTTATAAAAGTTGCTGTAGTCATAGTGTCTCTTCACAACAATAGAAACTCTAAATAGGACACAACGGGAAAAAAACCTATGAGTTTGAAGCTTCATGATCTTCACCCCTTCTTTGTGTAGTCATTGTTCAGGTCATGTATTGACAGCCATTCAGTGAGACTTCATGGATGTCATTTCTCCAGAATTTCTAGGAGACAGTCTCATGACAAGCATTCTGTTTCTTTGACATTTTCAATCTCTTCAGCCCATTCTGGAATGATTCTCTAAGCCTTAGGTGCAGGAGTTATGTTGTGGATGTATCCATTGTGACTGGGTTATACAATACTGATTTGTATTAATTGTGGTTTTCGGTAATGGTCTCTCTCTGGTGCAAAGAGATGTTTTTCTTGATGAGGGTGAGAAATACACTTATATGTGGGTATAAGGATAAATATTTAGAATATAGTCAGGAATTATGATGGCTTAGTAAAGTTGTGGTTGTAGGTTTTTCTCTGTGGGGAGCTGCGCCCGCTATTCGCCATTACAAGATGGCGCCCATATCCTGTGTTCCCGAGTAATAAACAAGTGCATTGCGCATATGTGAAGGGTTTTTCCACCTCGTCCCATCCCGCCTATCCCGTGGCGTCATCTCGTGCGATGGGTTGCAGCCAACCAGGGGCTGACACGTCCTAGGCGAGGAGAAGCCTCTATTTAAGGGAAGGGTTTCCCCGCCTCTAGGTCTCTGCTCTGGAAGCTTATGCTCTCCCTCTCAAGAAGCATTAAAGCGTACTGCAGAAGGATCCTTGTGTGCCGCGTTGTTCTTGCTGGCAAGACGGTCGTGCGGGACATTTCTCTAAGATTATGAACTCAGTAACCCTGGGTAGATGGCTAGATTTCTAGAACCACGCATGACTTCCCTCCTGTTGAGCTGGTCTTAAGTCCAATTAGAGAGCTGTTGATTATACCAAAGTATGTGTGCTACTATTGCACTGTTATGATTCTTGTGCCATGCTGGTGATTGTGTTCCTAGCTAACAAGTACATCAAGTCCTAGAAATAAAATATATGACAAGTATCCAAAACGTATGATATCTTCAGCAATAGAGGATCTATGGTTGGGGCAACCAAGGGCAACAGCAATAGCCTATAATTTGGGGAAGTCTCAGACAACCCTGTAGAACTCAAAGGGCTTCTCATGCCTAGCATTGGTGATTTTGTTAGATAGTCTCTGGCTCTTGAGGGCAGCACTGTCATCCCAGATTAAAAATCATTTAAACTGTGTGTGCGCGCATGTACATGTGTTCCAAAATATTTTATTATACTGTGTAAAGCTATATCTCTGGATCCCTGTATGGTCTTTAAGTCAAAACAAGAGGCTAATGTATACAGTTCAGCTTTAGAAGTGGTCTAATGACTGATTAAATAGTTGTGCTATATTTACTAAATAATTATCATTGTAATAACTAATGTTTATTGTGTTACAAACATATGTATTAATTCATCTGCAACAGTAATTCTGTAGGTCCCTCCTAGATCCTTTATCTTATTATTTAGAGTCTTTGAAAATAGTGTTTTCTTAGGAATAGAGTTACTTAGATCTCTGATACCATAACATTGCTGCCAATAAGGGACATGGTACTCTTCCCTGTTTGGCTAGCATATGGTTTAAGGACATATTTTTGAAAAGAGCACTTAGAATCTTACCAGTTCAAGCTTTTATTTTATATATTTGATGGCTTCTTATGTTTCTCCCTGGCTTACTTCATGCCTGAATTGAGTATTGCCTCAATACTGAATTTGTGATGCTTGTGTGCTGGGCATATGTGAATATGTTCATGTAAGTAAATGTGTTCACATGTATACACATGTTCACATGGAAGCTAGAGGTCACTGTGAAGTATCTTCCTCTATAGTTCTCCACAATATCTTCTGACACAGGATGACTAGTTTTATTTATGTTGTTGATATAACACTCTGATCATAAGCTACTTATGGAATGAGGTTTTTTTTTTTTATGCTTCCAGGTGGCAGTCATCACTGAGGGAAGTCATGTTAGTAACTTGAAAGACCGGTGAAAGAACACTATTTGCTGGCTGGCTTGCTTGCTCATAGGTTCATGCTTAGCCTCTTTCTTACATAGCCCAGGATCACCTTCATAGAGAATGACATTTCTCAGAGTGGGCTGAACTCTCCTATATCAATTAATAATCAAGATAATCCCCCACAGACATGCCTGCAGACTAATCTGATCTCTGCAATCCCTCAATTGAGATTCTCTTCTCAGGTGACTTTAGACTATGTGAAGTTCAGTTAACACTAATGAGACACACAGTCTCACTGAACCTGAAAGCCAATACATATAGGATGACTGGCCAGCAGGTGAACTCCTGGGACAAGGCTGTCTGCTCATTCTACAGTGCTGGGATTACAGATGTGCACTGCCAGACTCAGCTATTTGTTGCCATGCCCAGATATTTACATAAGTGCTGGTTTGGGGTTTGCCATACTTCTGTAGTAAGCATTTTATAGACACAGCCATCTCCACCTTTCCCCACCTCAGTTTTGGGAAGTTCTAGGAACTGAACCTAGGGCTTCATGCATTCTAGTTAGGCAAGTACTCTATGAATGAAGCATACTCCTAATACCTGAGTGTTTTAAGGTTTTAGACAGAAACTATTATTTTCTTTACCGACTCACAAGCTTGTTTCAAAAATAGTATTACTGTCTTTATATCAGTCCTATCTTTTTCCCAATTCATATTGTCATCTTCTTAGCAAGGTCCCAATATGCTTTGGGCTCTAAGCCTATTTCAGTCATGACAGTAGTTATTAAAACATAAAACAAATATTTACATTGTCCCTGGTGGGGATTTTTGCTTCTTGCATGTGTTTCAGTGAATATCAGGAAAAGGTTCAGAAGCCCATTGAATCATATGAAATTTTCCTCTTAGACAACAGACCCAGTGATTACATTTTGAAGCTATTTTGGTTGAGTACTCTTCTTCAGCTCAAATTCTTCGCCACAGCATTACCAAGCACACCCTCTGCTCCTATGCTTTCAGCTAAATGGATGGCTTTGTATTCTTATCTAAAGTTTAATAAAAACAATGCATAAAACTATTATGTCTAAATTGTCTCAGATAAAACACACAGCTATACTCTATAAAATGAGATTATACTCCTAGTCCATTCTTATTAAAATATGTGGTCTATATCTTTATACTTCATGTGTAGCTGGGACTTTTTTTTGCAGACCCTGTCATCTTCTTTATTCCAGAATCAGTTGTGTTTGTTCCGAAGTGGCTAGGTGGTAAAATAGAATCTGTCAATCTTTGGGCAGCAGCTGTCTAGAGCATTGACAGATTGAACATAATATCCTGGCTTCGTGAGTTTTATGCCTTGATGTAATGGGTTAGTCATTAGGTTTATAGGTTACACACACACACACACACACACACACACACACACATCATTCATCCTACTCTCAATTCCTGACTTTTAAGTACATTTCCATCATGTGTGGAAATTTCCCTTTTTCAGGCATTAAGAGTCCTGAGGCCAAACTCCATGAAGTGGCAGCTTAAAACATGAAGTGTAATAACATTTTGACAGAAGGGTATTTAGATGTACAGAAGAAATTTCTTCTGTTCTGTGACTTGCAAAACAGCAGTGCACATTATATACTTGAGGAGTTTTGCTTTATTTGGAGTTAGAAAGATGGATAAAGGAAGAACTAATTCCTTCATAGGCAGAATTTTCTCAGCATGTCATTACTCTTCCCTGCTAAGGGATCAGGATTCTAGCTTAGTGTATCCTTGTGGCAGTAATGTGACAAGGACCCAAACTCTCACCACACATCCTCAACACTATTCCTCTTTGTATTTCTACAAATGAGCATATTCTATCTGACTCATTAAAATATTTTTGAGGATCAATTTATTTCTCTAAGTGTCATCTAAAGACCACTAGTGTGAAAGTAACATGGTCATTTGTTAAAATGTAAATTTCTGGTTTGTTCTTCAGATACATTGAGTACAAATCACTGTCTTTAATGAATATTCATATTCCAATAACCACTGCCAGTATTTCACACAGACTTCTAACTTTAGAATGTTATTTTCCTTGTCTTAGCCATTGCCTCTCTCTCTCTCTCTCTCTCTCTCTCTCTCTCTCTCTCTCTCTCTCTCTCTCTCTCTCTCTCTCTCTCGGCCTAGTTGAAAGGCTATCTCCTCACTGAAGTCCCTTTGTTACCTTTGCTGGTCAATAAATAAAGACCTTCTGGGCATATATGATATGGAGAACACAAGGGCATCAGAACTGAGGTGCAGGAGGGATTGTGGAAACCGAAATGGACTCCAACAGAATTAGAGGCAGAACTCTTTAAAAATACATTTATTTTTTACTTAATGTGCATATGTGAGTACATTCAGATATGTATATGTGTCCATGGTGCCATGGTGTCCAGAAGATTGCATTAGATTCCCTGGAGTTCAAGTGGGTTGAGTTTGAACCCCAGTCTTCTGCAAGAGCAGCAAATGCTTTTAACTAGTGAGCCAACTGTTCATTGCCCGACCTTTATTTTTATACGGAATTTTTCCTCTGGCTTTTACACTTGTGTTTTCCACATGAGAAAGAAGCTGAATAAGCTACCAGCAATGCAAAGTGTGCCTACTTGGTCAGAATAGTGAATCCCAGTCCCATAGCAACCATGTTTGAGGAGGAGGTATGGTGGCCATATGAGGATAAGAAAGTGGGAGGACACAAAGACAAAATGCCCACTTGACAACAGACTCGGGGATGGAGTAGGATAGGATAAAACTATTTTAATGACTTCACAAAACACTTGGAGAAAGCCTTTTAAATATGTAGTTTCATATTTTCTTTTCTTTTTTCGGGGGGGGAGGTTCGAGACAGGGTTTCTCTGTGGCTTTGGAGCCTGTCCTGGAACTAGCTCTTGTAGACCAGGCTGGTCTCGAACTCACAGAGATCCGCCTGCCTCTGCCTTCCTAGTGCTGGGAATAAAGGTGTGCGCCACCGCTGCCCGGCTTTAGTTTCATATTTTATTTCGTTTTTCAAATGTCTAAGTCCTAAGGTTCAGTGTTTGGCGCTTTGTTTTCTCAATCATTAGGTAGAAAGTACTGTGGAAATTTGAGAAAGTGTCAAAGACAGGTTTGTATCAGAATTTAAAGCTAGCATACAAAATAAATGGATTCATTAACATTTTCATATACTTTGTTAACTCTTTCCCTTCCAACCTCCTCTTCATACTCGCTATCAATTCCCTGTTTGTCTCCTTCCATCCCACAATAATTCCTCTTCTGTTTTCATGTCTCAGGTCGTCTGTTACTTGAGTCCACTTTGACCAGTTAAGATCTTTACTTCCCAACCACGCAAAGACGAAGTCTCACATTTTCTGAAAACAAATGTAAATTATTGATGATCTGCCTATGAGGTATACATAGGTTTACATAGCATTTGAGGGAGTATTGTGGAGTGCAAAGTTTGAAAGAAACCATTGCTGGTCAATTCACTGTTGCTATGTAAAATTCTTTTGTGGTAAAATTAAATAGCAGTCCTTGGTTTGGCCCTAGTGAGGAAAAAAGTTTGTTTTCTCATCTGAGATCATGCAATAGAGACCCTACTACTTGTGCTTACCTTTCCACAAGCCTCTTCCTTGTCCCTATGGGTAGAAGAGGACTGTGTTCTCTGTTGTTGCCAAAGGACTTGAGTTTTGCAGAGGACCTTTAGTTCACAGATAAGTCCTTTCAATTGGATGATTAGCCTGTCCTATCAGTTTACTGCCATGCTAATGGAGATGCCTCATGATAAATACCTGGTCTAGCTCCAAGAAGTCCTAAGGTTAATATAATGTTGAGTGCCACTGTGTGTATTGCTTTTTAAATTTCAGAAGCTTTGCATTTTTCCAAAGCCCATTTGATGATATGCAGTTTTGTAGGAAGCAGAAACAGTTAATGAAGATAATTTTGAAGAAATATATGTTCATTCACAGATAAACTGCTTTGTGGCATGGAATGATTTGGTTTCCTTAAATTCTCATTAATCTAGGTTACTCAGACTCACTGCATATGAAGACTATTAGTGTTTGGGGGAAGCAGCGTGGCTAAATAAACATGAAGGTTCTTAGTGATCACCAGACTTCTCATGCAATCCTGCAATGACAGTGTTCATTATTTCCCAAAGGCCTCATTTCATACTTATGGGAAATTGTATGCTTTGGGTCCAAAGAGCCTCAACTCATGACATATCAATGTTTGGATTATTTCTAGACTATAATCATGTAACTAGGTGAAGAACGCCTAGTTAATTAGCAGAGAAGACTAATTCTTAGGAATTCTTAAGCCACATTTCTGGAGAGGATATACTTATTTTTATACTATGACACTGTGTTCCAAGTGATATTATATGCAGTGGAAAAATAACCAATCACTTATTTTTATAATGTATGTATGAAATCTATGTTAATATTTTTCAGCTTCATTGTACAGATGATAAAACACAGGATGGCTTGTTGCTGGATTGTAGAGTAAAAACAGCATATTTGAAGGGCTAGGTTTTGATGTCAGGCAGCAGTCAAGTTTTTAGAAAGGAAAACTGAGTCGTAGAGAATAAAATTATTTTCCAATTTGCACACAGCTATTAAATGGGTTATTTATCTGTTTATTTACTTTTGTAATTCTTATTAGTTATTTGAGACCTATTATGGGCTTGACCATATCTTTCCCTTCCCACACAGCTCCTCCTGGATCCATTCCCCTTCCCCTACCCACCTATCGTATTGTCCACTTCTATGTTTAAAACCTATAAAGTCCAATTTGTGCTATCCATATACTCTTGGATATGTGACATTCCACTGAAGTGTGGTTCACCTACAGGAACCACATCACCTCCTCATCACCTCCTCAACCAAAGGACTCTTCCTCTTACAGAAACTAATAAAAATGGGCTTTTACTATAGATATCTGTTTCTTTTAGATTTGGGGGAAGAATGAAATAATTGTTGCCTGTAAAACTTTTAGTACAGGCTTCAGATGAATGTAAGATCTTTTCATCACTTATTTTTATTAGATATTGTAATGGGAAGAAAATAGATTCTGAAGTCAGATACCTGACTTCCATTTTAAGCTCTCCCACTAATTAGTTCTGATCTGTCAGAGTCTCAACTTCCTTAGTTTTGAAATCTATGTGATAATATTTCAAAAGGCTGTTGTAGACATGAAATGAGATGAGCAGTGCAATGTCTGGTATACCCTGCAGTCCACAGTGTTCGACACCACCAAATTAAACAGCACACATTTCTTCTCTCATAATTTTGGATTTCCAAAAACTGCAATGAGTCTTATGAAACTAAAATCAAGGGGCAACACAACTGTTTTTGAATTGGTTTCTTTTTTCTGTGTAAGCCCCACAAAATAAATCTATTTCTTCTTACCTATGGTTGTGGTTACCATCTTTAGGTCTGTGTCTGTATTTCTTCCTTCAACACCTCCTTTGTAAGCTTGTCTTGTCCTCTTTTCTGTTGTAATACCTCTTTTGCCTCTTGCCTCTATTTAGGATCTTATTGAGGTCCTACACTAAGCATCCAAGGTAACTTCCTCAATATCATAATAGTAATATTACATCTGCAAAGTTCCCTTTTTCATACAATATAATATATCAACAAGAATCTTGGGCTAAGACATAGAGATCTTTAAGAAGTATTAACTAGACTACCACAAATGCTCATTGACTCTTCTCATACTATAACAGTGTTTCTTCTATGCTTTATTTTTTGTGTTAAGTTAGCATAGAAACTGTAGTCAATTTAGTAAACAACAAAACAGAAAGTTATGTCTTTTATTGTCATGGTTATACCAAAATGATAAATGTACTAGTGATGAAGTAATCATTCTGGATGGAACGATATCCCTGAAGGCTACTTTAAGGATAGTAGAGAGGTGACATGGAAGGTGCTCACTATTTCATTTGACTGAAATATTCTGTTACCTTTAAAAAAATAGGGTGCATTCAGAGCATTCTGTATTCTTTAGTTTTGTAATAGAATGATTTATTATTTATTGCTAGAAAAAAATAATTTTCCTGGTTTTAGAGCACATACTTAGTGTCACAACAAATGGAAAATGAGAATATAATTCGAAGATGAAGAAAAAAATCCATAAAAGCAAGAATTAAGTTATCCTACTGTGTTCTACTTCTACAGCTAAAATCTAGTGCATAGAGAGAGTTACAGGATCAAAGACTAAAAGTTGCAAGAGATCAAATAGACTTTTCACAATGAAGTCATTAGTTTACAGTTGGATGCCCAGGGGACTGGAAGGAGGGGGAAAATGTCCTAAAGAGGATGGATTCATCCATCTCCATCCTCCCTCTCTCCCCAGCTTTCCCCAGCCCTCCCTTCTTCCTTCTCCTTCCCCCTCTCCCCTTCCCCGATCCCCCTCCTCTACACTCTCCCCTACCCCCCCTGTGTTTTCAACTTTTGCCCGGCGATCTTGTTTGCTTCCAATTTCCAGGATAATCTATATATGTTTTCCTTTGGGTTCACCTTGCCCTCTAGCTTCTCTAGGCTTGTGAGATATGAGATTAATGTCCTTTGTTTATAGCTAGAATCCACTAATGAGTGAGTATATACTCATCTTTTTGGGTCTGGGTTATCTCACTAAGAATAGTGTTTTCTATTTCCATCTATTTACCTGCCAAATTCAAGATACCATTGTTTTTTTACCACTGAGTAATATTCTAATGTGTATATATTCCACACTTTCATGATCCATTCTTCCATTGAGGGGCACCTAGGTTGTTTCCAGGTTCTGGCTATTACAAATAATGCTGCTGTGAACACACTTGCACAAATGCTTTGTAGTATTGTTGGGCATCTCGTGGATATATTCCCAAGAGTGATTTGCTGGATCCTGAGGTAGGTTGATTCTCAGTTTCCTGAGAAACCGTCACACTGATTTCCAAAGTGGCTGCACAAGTTTGCATTCCCACCAGCAATGGAGGAGTGTTCCCCTTACTCCACATCCTCTCCAGCATAGGCTATCATTGGTGTTTTTGATTTTAGCCATTCTGACAGGTAAAGGATGATATCTCAAAGTAGTTTTGATTTGCATTTCCCTGATTGCTAAGGAAGTTGAACATGACCTTACGGGTGGTTATTGGAGAAGGGAATAAGATATTTACCTTAAGGGAGTCATTTTAGGTTTGGCAAGATACTTGGCTCTAGAGGGGATCCCAGGTGTCCACAGGGGTGTCCCCAGCTAGGTATTTGGGCAGCAGAGGAGAGGGTGCCTGAACTAGCCTTGTCCCATAGTCATATTGATGAATATCTTGATCACCATAGAAATCTTTCCCAATGGATGGAGATAGAGGCAGAGAACCACATTCACATCAGAGCGAAGGACAGCTCCCATGGTGCAGTCGAAGAGCAGAAGGTGGGAGAAGATGAGTAAGAAAGTCAGGACGGCGAGGGGCTGGTCCACCCACTGAAACAGTGTGCCTGATCTAATGGAAGCTCACTCAATCCTGCTGGACTGAGACTGATGGAGCATATGACCAAATTGGACTTTCTGAATGTGGCTGCCAATGGGAGCAGACTGAGTAGTCACGATAATGACACTGTGATCTGTCTTCTCTGCATGCATTGGCTTTTTGGGAACCCAGTCTATTTGGATGTACACCTTCTTGGGCCAGGATAGAGTGGGAGGGCCTTGGACTTTCCACAGGGCAGGCTACCCTGCCCTCTCTTAAGGAAGCAGGGGGAGGGAGGAGGGGTAGTGGGAGAGCGGGAGGGGAGTAGTGGGAGAGCGGGGAGGGGGAAGAACTGGGATAAGGGGAGAAAGTGTAAATTTTTGAATGAAAAAAATTAAAAAAAAATCATATTAAAAAAAAGAGGATAGATTCGTCTCATTTTTATGAGGAGATACTCTTAGTACCCTTAGTGTAAGAACTCTTCTACACTGCTCCTTTCATTTATTCTTCCTTACCTTTGTCTTTTGGTTTAAAAATATATTTTGGGGCGGGGGTTGGAAAGATGGCTCACTGGTAAGCAACACACACTGCTCTTTCAAAGGAGCTGAGTTCAGTTTAAGATCCCATGTTGGGTAGCTCACAATTACCTATAATCCCAGCTCCAGGGGGAGCCAATGCCTCTGCCCTGCATGGGCAACTGTACTCATATGACTCATATGTATATACTCCCTGCTCCAACATATATATGTATATATACATATATATGTATGTATGTATATATATATATATATAAATTAAAAATAACCTTTTAAAATTATTTTAGAGATTGTGGATGCAATCATACTTTTATCACTGGTTTTTGGCTTCCTCTTTATGACGACAGAGACTGCTAAATGTACAGAGTCACACTCCTAATCACAATACAATCTACTGACGTCTCAGTCATAATTATCGTCACCCACATTCAAACAATTTTGAGTATTAGAATTGTGACTCAATGGTCATTGAGATCTACATAGTTCACATCTGACCATATCTCTATCTTGGCCAACTTCTATAAAATGCCTTTGATTGAACACAAATGTAGATTGTATGTATAAATCCATTCATTCTTTTCTTGGGGGAATGAAATCCATTCATTCTTTTCATGGGTATTCATATTAGCTTGCTCAACGTCCTTTAGCACCAGCTATAGAGTTAAAGGAGGGCAGAGCACTATTTTACTGGGAGAACTATGACTTTGGCATCTGTCAGACTGCTGAATATCATTGTCACGTAGCTATCTAATCCTACCTTCTCTAGACTGTCACAGTACATAAAGCCAAAGATTCACCATGTTTAGCAACATTGCTCTGCTATATCTAGTCTGGGAGACAGCAGTAGTAAAGGCTGTTTGAAGCTCCATAGTCACAGTCTGGCACTGAACCAGTCTTTTCTCTGTCATTGTACACCCATATACTTCCTATCAGAATCTATGAATGGCCAAGATTTAATTCTCCTTGCCCCTATTTTACACTTGACTCATTATTGACTTGCCTCTAGGCCTAATTTATTGGTAGCTGTAGGTTGACTTCAAACATTCAAATTTACATGTTTCCTGATGGTCCACAATCACTTTATTACCACTGCATGTTTTATAGATTTGAGATATGATGTGAAATTGTTCACAATGTTTAGTTAGGGTAGGTGCATATTCATACTACTAAAGAAGTGACCAGTTTGCATGTTGCTGACCTGTAGGATGGACAAGGAAAAGTATCTAGCTATGTTTTACAGAGTCAAATATTTATAACTTACAGCACATAACATGTTTTATACTGTCTTCTTTTTCTAGCACTCAGACTTATAAGGCCAGTTTTTTAAATAATATTTCAGAATGATACAGGTATAGTTTTTGAGGACTTATAGCAACATTTTAACTGCATTTTCACATTTTGTTACAAGACTTATAAAAGTATTCTGAAGTAGAATGGAAAGAAAGACCTAGACACTGGCAAACTGTAAGGAATATCAGATGCCACTTGTGAAAACCACAGCATTTGGCTCAATGTCTTTTTACAAGTCACAGAATGGCATTAGCAGAGAGGAAGTTGATAACAGTGCTGTCATAAATGATCAAAGAACTGAACAAACAAGTGACAAAAGGAACATTAAAGTTTATGAGCTGGAGGAGGTTGAACCCATGCTTTTGACATTAAAATTTCTCTCTGTCTCAAGTCGATATTAGGTAAAATTGTTTTGTTCTTTAAAAAAATGGTCCTTTTGAAGCATCAAAAGTTCCTCAGCTTATTTGCTTCTGTGGAGCTTACAGAAATGAGCACTGATTCTCAGAAGTGCTGGAAGTAGGGGCTAGGTGGTGTAGGAGGCAAAATAACAGAAAGGGAAAAAAGATGCCTAAGGCTTTCTGAGTAATTCACTCTTAAAGAAGCTTGCACTGCATAAAACATTGTCCTCAATACATGGCATGCTCTGCTATAACTAATTTGTAGATCAATTGTGTGTTCTTTTGGTCAATGAGCTGGTTAGAGCCCTAAGTTGAGCAGTCCAGCCAGGTCAATTAAATTACTTGTGTCTGACATTATGCTTCAATTCTAAGTTATTCCACTTTCATAGCCTTGTAGAAGACACATTTTTTTCTTTCAACCTTTATTGATGATTTTCAAAATTGGAAAACATTGAAGATAAAGATAATGAGTCAAACTTGCATAAAATCAGAGACTGTTTTATTGAAATTTTGAATGGTAAATTCTTAAAAAATGAAATTCTAACACTTAAAGCATATTTCATTGTAAAATTCGTATTTCTCTTATTTAAGTTTTAATTAATCATATACATACCAGACACAGATGTAAATACTAGAAATACAGCAATAAATAAGATAAAGCTCTGCAATCATCAGGCTTTTATTGTAATAGAGGAACAAAAGCAGAAAAATAACAGAAATACAATGTAGAATTAAAATATCAGGCAATTAAAGCTTAATAGGGCTCCTTAGAAGAACTAGTGAGTAAAGTATCTGTATTTTTATAACTATTTGCATATTTGCTATTGATAAACAATTGACTGCAAAATATTTTGAAGTTGCTTGTGATTAAGCAGTATAAATATGCTCCTTGAAAGTTTGTCTCCCTTATGTCAAACATTTTTTTCAGTGATCACGAATATACCGTTATTATAGTTTAAAGAGGGACTTGTACTGACCAGTCTCTATAGGATTTCTATTTATCTTTTTTGTTATGTTATTTTATGGAGAAATTTTAATTCTTCAGTTTGGCATTACATAAAGAACTGGAACTTGAAAACAAGAAGTAATTTCTACAATTTGCTGAAGAAGTAAATAAAAGTCAAGGCAAAACTGATAAGAATTTGGGAAAAACATTATAAGCATAAGCAAAGGAGAAAAATAATTGTGTTGACTTTCACAATTCAAAAGAGACTGTCTTTCTTATTATACAAATCATGCTACAGTATTTTGTTTTCTAGAGGCTATTAATTTACTTTGTAGCCAGTGACTGAGCATGATGTATTTGCAAAGCATGATGTAGAGGACAGGAAAGCAGGGAGATGGAAGAGAAGAGAAGAGAAGAGAAGAGAAGAGTGGGGAGGGGAAGGGAATGGAGGAGAGGGAGAGGGGACATAAGAGTAGAGGGATGGAAAGAACAAGAGAAATGAGAGAAAAGAAAAGAGGAGATGGGAGAGGAGAGGGGAGTGGAGGGGGAAGGAGAGGCAAATAGAGTAGAAAGGAGGGGAGAGAAGAGAAAAGGGAGAGGAGAGAAGAGAAGACAGAAGAAAAGAAAGAAATGAAGGGAGGAGAGGGGAGAGAAGAAAAGACGGTAGGGGAGAGGAGAAAAGAGGAGATGAGAGAAGGAAAGAGAGGAAGAGGTAGAAAGGAATAGAGGAATAGAAAGAGACAAGGAAAAAGAGAATATGTGTGTAATAGGAAAAGAAAAATGACAGGGGAAACAGAAGGTATGTGAACTGAAATGTTTATGCATAGGTAAATAAAAGAAAATATCAAAATAAAGGCTTTGATATTTTTAGACATTTTAAATAATTTAAACATTCTTTGAATATTGTATATGATATTTTTATATCTAATCTTTTTGGAGATTATAATGAAATTAAGTTATGTCCCCTTCCCTTTCCTCCCTACAAACATTAACATGTATCCACCATTGCTCTCTTTCAAATTCATAACCTCTTTTTCTTTGATTTCTATTATATATATGTGTGTATGTATGTATGTGTATATATATATATTTTCCTAAATACTTAAATACAGCCAGCTCAATCTGTATGTTACTTGTATGTATATATTTTCAGGGAATTTGACATGGCTGCCTAAATATGATCTGAACAAGGATGGTAAGAATAGAAATGCTTGGCAGGGGAAACTCATGATACCCCAATTCTGAAGACAGAACTACAGGCAATTAAGGAATGCTGAGAGTTGTAGAAATAGTTTTCCCTAGGGAAGAATATACAATGTATTCTGGTCATATTCACTCCCTTTCTCCTAGATCCACCCCCAGATTGTCACCCACTCACTTTTGTGTTCCCTCTTTTATTTTTTAAACCCACTGAGTCCAGTTTGTGTTATTTATATTGTCAGTCTTCCAGAAGCTAACAATTTCAAATAACTCCTCCATGGGTTGAACTTTGTGCCCCAACCCCTATTCATACTGGGATTTTGTCGGGTTAGAGCTTCACAGGTCATTGTGCGTGTTGCAATTGTCTTGCTGAATTTGGAAAACATTTTTTCAGTGTTTTGAAATTATCAACAACAACTGGTTCTTACAGTCATTTTGTTCCATTTGCAAAAATTTCCAAGCCTTGGGTAACAGGGGCTGATATAGATATTTTTAACTTTTGGGCTCCAAATTCCAATTGTAAATTGTTTGGGGGAACTTTTTTATAGTCAATTGTGATTGGCTGGATGATTGAACACATAACTATTTTACTTTCATTAATGTTCTAGTTGGGATTTTTATTGAAATCATAAAGAGGATGTTTCTAGGGGCATAGGGCACAAATTTGGAGCTCCAACTTGTTAGTTTCTTCTTATAGTAATCTAGAATGCTACCATAGGAGGATCATCTTGGCCTGGGCAGACATATGGTTCCTTGAGTTTTCTGGGTGCTTGGTGCTAAGAAGTATTGTAAGGGAAAGGTATATTTAGAACATTGCCTAAACAACTGGTCGTCTTCCAATATTACTCGTCTTAATGGAGGGTAACTTCATCCATCTACTTGCACAAACTGGGAACCTGGTGTTTAATATAGACCAGAATTTAGCATGTCTTCCTACATAGGTTGGGAGGTTAAGATATACTTGTTAGAAATGATGTAATGTCAAGCTAAAAGTCTGTCGTCTTGTGTGCAAGAAAATCCTACAATGAAAGTATTCATTATTAAGACTGCCTTTTTGCTCCAAATTACAGCAATAAGCCCCAGAAACAGTCATAAATTCTAGAATGTTTCTAATTCTAAGAAAGAGATTCAGAGAAAGCAGAGAGGCATCTTCTTCTGCTTTCTCCAAGGAAATGAGGATACTTTAAGAAATGATGGTAGCCAAAGTGGTTGTGGAAGTTTAAATCTCAAAGGCTCATATATTTGAGTGCTTGGTCCCCAGTTGGTGGAATGGTTTGGGAAAGATTAAGAGGCTGGCCTTGGAGGAGATGGATCAGCATTTCCAATTAGCCCTCTCTTTGCATTATACAGGTGGATCTGTTGTATATTCTCAGTTACTGTTCCAGTAGCATGCCTGCCTACCTGCTGCATATTCTCCAACATGATGTCCATAGATTCTAAACTTCTGGAATGGTGAGCTCCACTAATTAAATGCTTTCTTTGATAAGTTGTCCTGGATACCCCACGTTGGGTGCCAATTAGTAGTCAGAGGCTGCTCGTTTGTTCCTGGCCATCCAGACCTGAAATATTAGGTATTTCAACACCTAATTGTAGTATTGCAACACCGCTTGGACTATTAGCTACCACGTCTTATTGGCTAGCTCTTATATCATAGATTAATCCATTCTATTAATCTGTGTATTGTACGTGGTTGTGGCCTACTAGTAATGTTCCATCTGGTGTCCAGTGGCATCTGTCTCCTGCAGAAGCTACATGGCTTCTCCTTGACTCCACCTACTCTCTCCTCCTCTGTCTGCTTGGAATTCCAGCCTTGCCCTATTCTGTGCTGCAATAGGCCCAAAGTAGCTTCTTTATTAACCAATGGCATTCACAGCATACAGAGGGGAATCCCATATCAGGTTATGTTGTAATTAGGTGGAGAGGTGCGGGTTGTGTTCCCCAGCCGCCTGGCTCCCAAGCCCCCAGCTGCTGGCCCGCTCAGCCACTGGTTGACTGCACCTGAAATAACCACAGGAGAATGGTATTCATTCAAACTCTGACTGGCCCATTATCTCTAGCCTCTTCTCGGCTAGCCCTCACCTCTAAACTAACCCATTATAAAAGTCTGTATGTCACCACGAGGTGGGTGACTTACCGGACGTCCTAAGGTACCTCCATCTCCGACGGGAGCCTCATGGCGTCTGGCCCACTTCCTTTCTTCTCCTCCCAGAACTTCCGTTCTGTCTACTCCGCCCACCCAAGGGCTGACCTATCCTATAAGCCAGGCAGCTCTTTATTCAACCAATAAGAGTAATACAAAATACAGGAGAACACTCCCACATCAAGGTTATGGTGTTTTGTCATAGGAAGAGAAAATTAGCTGAGATAGGTTTACTAAGACATTTATTTCTTTTAGGTTTCATGTTATATATAGCAATTCTTTTGTATATAGACATTGCTTAATTGTAACTACATTTTTAAAGAAGAAGAAATAATAAGGAATTCATGTACTAAATTAAAATGAATCAATTTCCAAAGCCTGGAGTAAGAGTAGCCAATTTGTACATTCAACACCAACTAAGCAAACATATATCTGATGGAAGTTATCCAAATTTTAAGTATAGTACTAAGAATAAATGTACAAATGATGAAGCATTGTCTTTAAGTCCATATACATTTGAGTATGAGCAAAAGTATTGCTACCAATAAAGGCATTTACTTGATTATAAAAGAGGAATTCTTCATTTGTTTGATAAAAAAAAGAGGAATTCTAAAATGCAGATACATTATTTTCATAGAAATTGAAAGTATTTAACAAATACAGTATATTTATAGTACTTGTGTTTGAGTAGCCACAGGTTTCTGCGAAGATTTAATTATCAGTTGGAGTATTTGTCTATAGCAGAGCACTATATGTCTACATTATATGTTATTAGGTAAGAGAAGAAATGACTATTTTGAACTAAAGATTAAGTTTCAATGAATATGTATACATATATATATACACACACACAAACACATACATATATATATATGTTTGTTTGTAATTAATACCAAGTAAACAAGATGTTTTGTATGAAAAATAACAACATGTATATAGCACATGCTGTATGTATGTCTGATAGTATGTTAAATGCTTTTTATATTCCACTTTATTGCTATAACAATTCTTTGGTATTGGTGCGGGAGAATTGTCTGTATTCTGTCAATCATGTTTTAAATAAACGCTGATTGGCCAGGCAGGAAGTTAGAGGTGGCACAAGGAGTACAGGAAAGAAGGAAGCTCTTCCCGCACTCCTGCCAGTCCACCAGGATGTGAACTGCCCAACTGAGATAATAACAATGGGTTAATATAAGTTACAAGAACTAGTAAGAAGATTGAGATAATGGGCCAATCAATTTATAACCTAATGTAGACTCTCTGTGTGATTTTCTTTGGGGCTTGCCAGCTGTAGGGTACTGGGTGGGACAGTAACCCTAACGAGCAGGCCCCTCATGGTATACTTCTATGAACAACCCCAGAAAGAAACAGAAAAATTCAAAGTGATGCCTCAACTGAACTTCTCCTCCACCTATTTATGCAAGACCCCTAGCTCTTCTGGAAATGCATCTCCTAATCTTGCTCTGTCCTCTTCCCTTGTGACTATTCCTCTTGAGTGTTCATATACAACACAGGAAATTTCATAGTTTGTGCTATAAGCTACTGTTTCTGACCACTCTTACTTGGCATCTAATTTCACACTATGTACTGCTGTTGTTTTGTTTCTTACTGTGGTGATATTATATTTATGGGGAGTGAGGGGAGCCAAGATTCAGGGAACCTTTGGCTTTGGAGAAGATAATAGATATACATGATGGCAGGAACAGAGTAGATCAATCTTTTTGCCTTTGTCTTGAGCCAAAATACAGAGCAAGTAAGGGGAAAACAGTTGTTTTTCATAATCTTTTTTGAGCATGTGTGCCAATGATCTAATGATTTCTCATAAAAACCTCACATCCTAAGGATTCACATATATGAAAACTTCCACTCCAGGGAACAAATCATCAACAAATAAAACTGTGGGGTATTTTTAGCATCTAAACCATAATGTATGTAAACATTAAATTTTAATAAATATGTAAATATTTCAGTTATGCAAATTAAATACCATACCATACTATACCATAAAAGAGTAAGAGTGCACAGATTTGAGTGATGCTAGAAAATGCATAAAAGATATTTCTTTCAGTGCTACATCTTAACATCTACTTCAATGACCTACATTTGCCAGTTGATTTATTTTCTGAGAATAGAGTATTCAAATTCATTGTGTTCATGCAGATGTTTTATGTAGATGGACAGCACTTTTCTAAGAGAACAAAACTATTTCTCTATCACTTTCCTACATGTAGCACATTACACAAGGATACTGAGGTATAAGAGAGGGATGCACTTTAAGAGATTGGAGTGATTTGACTCCCACTTTCATTTCTTGAATAATATGCTTTTATTTATGTCTGTGTATATGGTACAGAACAATTTGTAATAACTTTGGATGACAAAAATAAAATGTAAGTGTTAAAAAATGCCAAGAAGTCAATACTTACTTTAAAATTTGTTTCTCTCATGAATTTTTATTTTTACAAGTGAGCATTTTAGTTTGAAAATTCCTATTATAATTTAATGTAAAGGAAAATACAATAAAGGAAAAGTAATATACTTTAATTGATATTCAAATTTAATGTACACTTAAATTTTTTTGAAACATTTAAAAATATGTAGCTCATGTTTTGGTGACAGAGGAGAGAAAAGAATCTGTGCATTCCAGGAAAAACCCAATTTTAATTAAAAACATTATCAAGGTAATTTGTCTCTCTTTTAAAGCCACTGATATTTTGCCTTTGGGCTGTTGTGTAGACTTGTTTCCCATTTGTCTGAATATAAATAGGTCTCATTTTCTCACTTGTCTTTATTTGTAGTTTGTCAAAGTGTTTATAACAGTAAATTAATTCATATCAGGATATATACATACATATTGCACACACACACATATGTGTGTGTGTTGTAAGGAGGCTGCTTGTGCATCCCGGCTGCACAGAACTGAAATAATCACATAGAAACTGTATTAATTAAAATCACTGCTTGGCCTATTAGCTCTAGCTTCTTATTGGCTAGCTCTTACATATTAATTTAACCCATCTCCATTAATCTATGTATAGCCATATCGCTGTGGATTTACCTGGTAAAGTTCCATCCTGTGTCTGTCTCTGGCAGGGCTACATGGCTTCTCTCTGACTCTACCTCCTTTCTCCTAGCATTCAGTTTAGTTTTCCCTGCCTAGCTAAGTTCTGCCTGGCTGTAAGTCCAAAGCCATTTCTTTATCAATCAGTGATAATCACAGCACACAGAGGAAAATCCCATATCACCTCTCCTTTTCTGTTTAAATAAAAAGAAAATGTTTAACTTAAATAGAAAAATTACATAGAACAAAACAGGTATCAAGCAAGTATCCAGCAGACTTTTCCATG
>JAQHUG010000543.1:647432-669628 GCA_028555095.1 Dicrostonyx torquatus | reverse complement strand
CTTGGCTTTCTAGGGTATCTTTGATGTATTTATTAATTTCTTCTAACTTTTTGTTAGTCTTCTCATCTCTTTAAAGGAGTTTTTCACCTCTCCTTTAATGTTCTCTTTCACTTTCATAAAGCTTTGTTTAAAGTCGATTTCTTCTACTTCTTCTGGATTAAGTTGCTCAGATCTTCTTGTTGCATAATTTCTGGATTCTGGTGTTGTTATGTTGCTTTTCACATTGTTAGAGGAACTCTTGGATTGGCGCCTGCCCATCTCTTCCTCTCTAGGTGGATCAACTAGTAGTAGATAGTGGTCACTTGCTTGGTCTGAGTGGATTGCTCAGCTTGAGGGATCTGAAGCAGTGGGGCTTACCAAGGTCCAGCTGCCATCAAAAGGGCAGGCTTATCTGCTGGAGCCCTGCAGGTTTATACTGGACCCACCCTCGTCCAAGGCCACAGCCCTGAAGCAGGCCAATTCCCACGGGAACCCAGGTCCCCGACAAAGGGTAGTGTTGCTTAGGGACAATCTGGGGTGTGGAACACAGAAAAGCTGGGGGAGGGGAGGAGGGAGCCTCCTAATTGAGCAGAGCGTTTCGGGGGTGAAATTCTTTAATTTAAAAATTTATCAAATATTATTTTATGTGAGTACTTGCATAGGAACGTATGTACCATGTTCATTCATGGGGCCTATGGAGGCTAGTAGATGGTGTTCTATCTGCCTGAACTGGAGTTATAGTTAGGTGTGAGCTACAGTGTGAGTGCTAGGAATCAAGCAAAGGTCCTCCACAAGAAGAGCAAGTGCTCATAGCCACTGAACCATCTCTTGAACTCCTAAAATTCTTGAATTTAATGAAGAATAATTAATCAATCTTTTTATATTTAATAAATTTATATTAATTTGTAAAAAAACAGCTAATGTAATGAATTTTATTGATAATATTTTTTTATTTTGGAGGGTTTTAGTTTAATTTATGTATATACAACTATTACCTATCAAAATTAATTTTTATATGTTATTCTCAGTAGAAATAGAGGTTCACAGTTCTTTTCATTTTGCTAGACACTAGTTTATATTTCACAGGAAATTGAGTGGAGGAAACTGAGTTACCAAATAGCTGTTTATGACTCACATGTACCATTTTTCCTGTTATGAATATGTCATTTCACAGGGGTATATATATATATATATGTCGTTATCCATGAGACAATATTGACACATTATTATCCACCAATATTCATAGTTTATATTAATCCTCACTATTGGTATTATGCATCCTATTGGTTTTGATAGAATATATAATATATTTGTTTATATATGTATTATATGATAATATAATAATATATTATGTAAATAAGTTTCCTACTTCATTACATTAAAATTCTCTCTGCCTCTATGCTATGCCTATTTATCATTGCATTTCCCCTAATAAGTAGTAATGACTGATCTTTTTACTATCTTCTTAGTCTTTCATGTTTTCTCAGAATGGCATATATTTGGCTATATATATATATATATATATATATATATATATATATATATATATATATATATATGACAATTTGTTTCCATTAGGTTTCTGTTTTGTCTTTTCATGACTTGATAGTTCAGTTACTTTTTTCTTATTTGTCTCTCCCCCTTCTATCTCACTCTCTCTTTATTATGTCTGTGTATATATACATGTATGTAGGTCCAAGAAATACTTTTTTGTAAAAAACTCTATTTGAGACAGGAACTCTTATGCTGTTCAGTACTTCCTTCACCAGACTAGCAGCTGGCCTGTAGCTGTGAGCTTCTAAAAATTCTGTTTCTACATCCTATCACTCAATATTGGTGCTCTGGAATTATTAATGCATGTGCTATTGCATTTTACCTGAGTTGTAGGGATCCAGATTCAGTTTATAATCAAGCTGGTGTGGTAAGATGATCTTAATCCGCTGAGTTATCTTCTCAGGCTGCTAGATAGGATAGCTTGTTTCTTTGAAATGCCAAATAATAATATATTACATGGGAGAATCATGGTAGGCTTCTTCATTGTGAAAAGTATGTTGGTTGCTTCTAGCTTTTGGAATTCATGAAAAAGGCTTATGAAAATATCCACACACTTTTTGCTCTGTTCAACCCTGATTCTGGCTTAAGAGATCCTCCTACCCTAGACTTCTAAGAACCTGAATCTATTGGTATATGGCACCAGGTTGCCCATCAGATTATTTTTATGTAGATATCTATTATCAATTCATGTTGACAAACACCAAGAATATAATTAATCTATCATATGATAAAAATATGTCTATTCTTAGGAAAAGCCACCATAATATTATTTATATGTGAATGAGTTCCTTTTCTTTCATTTTCCCCAGAAGCTAATGTTAGTGCTTTAGGTAGTTTACTAGGTAAGTTGTGAAATCGATTCCATGGCAAGTGGAAATTTGGTATATTTTCACAAGTTTTCTTGTCATCTGTATAATTTCATGGTAGTATTATTCTGTTTGGGTCTTTTACCCATTATTAAACCATGTCAATTTGTTTTTAAACATTCAGTTTTTACTTATTCTTTGCTATATCAATTTCTTACTATTGAGTTTTAAGTGTTCTTTGCATAATTCAGATTAAAAACCTTGCTGGGTATATATTTTGCAAATCATGCCTAGGGTTGAATCTACAATGTCATTAAAGTATTATTAAAGTATATATATTTTTCCTTTTATTATTTTCTAGTTTTGAATTTTATAGTTAGTATCACATCATTTCAAAGTTAGAAACTTTTGTGAAAATTACAAGGTTTGTGTCCAGGTTGATTAAAAGTTGCTCTACTAACTTTTCTGGAAGGATTCATTTTTAATGAAAGTACGTCATTTTTAACTATAATATATATTAGAAGGTGATTATTGCCTAATTAAATTACTTTGATGTGTTTGTTCAAAATAACTTGGCCATATGTAGGTAATTTTATTTCTTGTCTTTCTATTCAGCATAATATGCTGATTGTCTACTATATAAATAGCTGTGTCTTATATAATTTGCCAATGTAAGTACTTTGAGTTTGGATCAAATATTGTTATAATTGACAAGAATTGAAGCTTTCTAATCTATGAAGATGATAGATTAAATAATTGTAATATTTTTTTAACTTCTTTTATGAGTATTTTATAGTTTCTATGTAGTAATATTTTAAGAATATTCCTAAATATTATTGTTTGATAAAATTATAATTACCTTAAAACTTTTGTACTGTGACTTTGTTATGTTATTTTTAAATATCTTAGAATTTTTATGTTTATAATCATGACATGCATGGAATTATTTTCTTACTTTTCAAATAACTCCTTTTAATCCTTTTTTCCATGTGACTAAGTTGTGAAACTTTTCTTTGTTTTTTGTTTTATGTAAAAATTTCTTTCCCCCATTTTCTTCTTTATATTTTTAATTTCTGTGTTGGGTTTTACTCTCTATCAGCATTTAGAAATTTTAAATTAAATATTCATTCATTGTACTTTGGATTGTATTATCTCTATTAAGCTAAAAGTTTAGGATAATTATTAATATCTTATCACATTATATATTATTCTTTGATTTCTACTTTTTAGTTAAAATTCACCATGTATGCCATACTAATACATTATAGTTTATGCATTCTTGTTTCTTCTTTTGTCTGTGTTCATGTATGGTATATATGTACATTTATGCTGGTGTGTGTATGTGTGTGTAGATACTAGAGGGTGAGATCAGGTGTCTTCGAGCTAATTCCCATTTATATTTTGAAACAGGCCTCTCACTTAACCTGAACCTTGCCAACTTTTCTTGAGTGGATGACCAGCTTACCTCAGGGATTCTTCCTACACACAAAAGCTTATGTTTGTAGGTGTGTGTATCTAAATACAGTTTCTTATGCTGCTGAGTGAGGAGTTTAGTGATTAAGCCTTCTCTTTTTCTTTCTAAGGTGGGTTCTAGAGATCAAATTCAGGTCCTTATGCTTGTGAGGCAAACATCATACTATTAACTGAGCTATGTCCTCAGCCTTGAGGTATCTCTTCTCCTTATCTCTCAAACCTCATTTTCTGCTGTTAAAAATGCTTTCATTTTCACACATACACACACTTATTAAGAAGGTTGTTTTCTGTAAGTTGGTCATATTATATTGTGCATGTTGCCCCTAAATCTGTGGCACCAAGTGATCTTCCTGTATTAGCCTTCTAAATAATACATGGGGCATGCTAGTGTGACTGTTTTCAGGGAACTTTTGAGTATAAATTTAAATCAATTTTAAAGAACATTCAATCACTATTACTTTAAATGTGGCTTTGGTTGTACTTTTTTCTGTTTTTAATACTTTTACCCCTAGTCTTTTGGTTTTTCAGGTTTGTAGTATTTTCATTTATATTTTCTGGTTTAATTAGTTACTTCTTATGTGCTCTTAATTTGCTCTAAATTCTTTAACTGAATTCCTACTTTTGATTATTGTGTTTTTTATTTTATGTGATTTTCTTTTATTTTGGAGACTATAATTATGCCATTTTTCCCTTGGCATTTCCTTCCTCCAAACCCTCTTATGTACTCTTGCTTCTTTCAAAATCTATGGCCTCTTTTTTCATTAACTGTTGTTACGTGCATATGTGGTACATGCATATGTACATATGGTACATACATATTCTTAAATATATCCTGTTCAGCTTGCACACTCTAACTTGTACATATGTTTTGAGGGGGCTTATTCTTTGATATTAACCA
Source organism: Dicrostonyx torquatus (assembly GCA_028555095.1). NCBI lineage: Eukaryota > Metazoa > Chordata > Mammalia > Rodentia > Cricetidae > Dicrostonyx > Dicrostonyx torquatus. Next base: position 664,918 of record JAQHUG010000543.1, on the reverse strand, counting down.
ATTCGGTTTTTCTCTGGCAAGAAATTATTCTTTCCACTCTCCATATTCTTTAGTTACCTGTAGTTTCTTGTGTAAGGTTGCAGTCACATGCTCTTTCCACAATCCTCTTTAGGATGCTTATTGTTATTGACCTTGTTCAGTTCACATTAATTAAGGCCATTGTGTTGGTAAGGATTTATGGGAGTAGATTCTGATATTTCTAGGAAACAGAACCTCACAGCAAACTCCCTCATCCTCTGGTTATTAAAATCTTTCCTTCCCCTCTTTGTAATGTTCTTTGAGCCTTAGACGCAAGAATAATTTTTAGATGTATCCATCAGAACTGAGCTCCACAAGGCAGCATGCAGGCAGACATGGTGCTGGAGAAGGAGCTGAGAGTTCTACAACTAGTTCCACAGGCAGCAGGAAGAGAATGTGACACATGTACCAGGCTTTTTCATTTGAACCAAATAAGCAGCTCCCAAATCATGACATAGAGTCTTCCTATTAGTTATGAATGCTTGACCTTAGCTTATGCTCATTTCTTGCTAGGTCTTTTAACTGAAACTAGCCTGTTTCTTTTTATCTGCCCTTTGCCTCAGAGTCTTTTACTTTTCTTTTCTTCTGTATATGTTTTTTTTCACTGCTAAAATTCATATTGCTGGATGGTGGCTGCCTGGCTTCTTGCCCCAGGTGTGTCCCTCTCTCTTCATTTTCTCCTTTTTCTTTCTCTTCTTCTCTTTGTCTTCTCTCCTATTTACTCTGTCTGGCAGCCCCACTTTTCCTCTCTTGCCTAGTTCCTGATCATTTTATTAGAGCAAGCAGGTAGGTTAGGCAGGCAAGGTGAAACAAAAACAACACATCTTTGCATAATTAAACAAATACAGCTCAAACAAATGTAACACACCTTTAAACAGTTAAAGGATTATTACATAGCATAAATAATGTAACCCATCTTTACATCGTTAAATATTCCACAACAGACACCCTGTCCAGGCTTATGCAGCTGAGAACTCAGAGCCTACCCCCAGTGACATACTTCCTCCAAGAAAGCCACACCTACATCAACAAGGCTAAACCTCCTCAAAGTGTCACTCCCAAGTGACACCAAGAATTCAAACACATGAATCTATGCGGGGGGGGGGGCACTTTTCTATTTAAACCACTACCTTGGTCTTTAAACACTAAGAAGAAAATCAAAGATTACTACTACCTCTCTGAAGTTTTCCAGTGTAAGATTATATGAGGTAACTCAGAGCTTGATTTTAGTCTTTGGTTACACTTTGTTTCTTTGAAGAATTGATCCATTTTTTTTTTACCAATTCTTAGTCATAGTACATACACTCTTGTGGTCCCAATCTTTTATTTCTTACATTTTGTAAGAATTTATTATTTGTAAGAGAGATTTTATTCTTTCCCCCTAAACTCCTTCAGTTTCTTAACCTCTCTACTACCTATTCCAGATCCAGATGTCCATTGTTCATTTTTTAATTTCTCTCTCTCTTTGTGTCTGAGCCCCACAAACTTTCCAACTTATTTCTTCTCTAATGCTTTCATTTATAATTCAGATATGCCATATAGTTTAGTTGTTTCATGTAAAAAGTTGACCCTTATTACCTAATTCATTTTTAAACAGAATGGCAATTTCCTAGCTATTTAAAACTGTTCTTACTTGGTCAAGTGAAAATTGGCAGTTTATGAGACCATTAGATTTTTGTGGTGAGATTAACTACCCATGCAATGTAGTAATTTGATAACTTCTAATTAAAGGAATATAAGATAAATAAAAGCTCACATTTTTGTGCAAGGAAATGATAGTTAACGTGGTTGAAACAATTAGTGAGCTGTAGAATCATATAGTTCTAAAAGGGTTTGAATATCACAAATCCAAAATAGTCCCTTAAAATTTGTTTAGAAGATAGGATTGAAATTAGAATCTGAAAGATGAATGGAGCCAGGAGGGAGAGAGAAACTTATTTTAGGTAGGGAACAACATAAGCTAAGTCTTTGTTACTATTGAACTGAATTAATTCATACCTTGAAGACTGAGTAGTTTCTTTTAATTCCCTCTTCCCTTGGTTTGCTGTTGATACTAATCAGGCTGTGCTGAAACCCTGGGAATTCATTGGTGCATACCATGATACATGTGTTAATTTGACTGCCTGTGATTTCTTTAGCAGACCCAAGAGTGCAGCTAACATGCCAGTGATTGCATAAAGTCTGCATAGTCTCCCGGCTGAGTGTTTTACTTTTAGCCCAACACCCAGGAAAACGTTGGCTAATTCAGCTGTTTCTGTCTATTGTTCATGTGGAAAAATCACCTGTACTTACTGCCTTGCCTTGGTACTTGCAATGGCTAATTCTTGTTTTCAACTTGTCATGCTTAGAAAGACAGAACCTCAGTTGAGGAATTCCCTCCATCGCATTGGTCTGCCATCATGTGTAGGGAACATTTTCTTAATTGCTTGCTAATTAATATAGGAAGACCTGGCCAGTACCATACCTGGAAGGTGATCCTGGATTGTATAAGAAACATAACTGAGCAGACCAGAGGGAGCAAACCACTAAGAAGCATCTGCCTATGGTCTCTCCTTTAGCATTTGCTTCCAGGTGCTTGCCTTCAATTCTTACCATGGCTTCTCTCAATGATGAACTACAACCAGTAAGTTGAAACAAATCCTCACCTCATTTTTGCCCTAGTGTTTATCATAGCAACAGGAACAAAATGCCTAGAATGGTACTTGATTGAGATACTGGTGGGCATGGACATACAATTTCTACACTGATAAAGACTGAAAAGGATCTACATTTTACTTGCTGATTTTATCTGGTGGAGTGATTGTTTTGTAGAGCTTCTTTTTTTCTGTAGGAATATGTTTAAGATAAAGGAGCCGGCTTATCTAATTCCCAAGATAATGAAGCCTTTATGTTTATTACACACTATGTTGGTCTGAATTTCTGTGGAGTGGGACTACCAAGATTTGTGTGCTGATTATAAATTTTACACCGTAGACTCTGATGTATAAGCAGCATTTTACATAATTCTTTAAGGTTGAATTTAATATAAAATGGGCCCTCAATTTATCATCCTGGTTAGAAAATTTAGAGCTTCAAATTTTGGAACTTTTCCCTTCTATATCCTGTATTGTACAATGGTCCTAGGGTTATAAACAAACAAAAAAATTCAGGCAGGTTTCTGTGATCTTTGAGTCATACTGACTAGCACTGCTATTCTTATTTAGGTCTGCACAATCATTTAATTTCCATTGTGGCGTTTGTGGATTTGTACTAAGTTTTACCCTGTAAAGCATAGAGCCTCAGTGCCTAAAATTTAGTGTTTTAACATCTCTCTCTCTCGGAATATATATATATATATATATATATATATATATATATATATATATATATATAAAATATATATATATATATTTTCATGGCAAATACTGCGAAATACCTTGAAACTACCTTACCTGATAATATCTCCCTCTACCAGCCAAAATATGGTTTTAGAGACTGGTAATTATGGGACACCTTGGTGCTGAAGTTGGACTTTTCAAGCATCAGTTGGCTTACTACTTGCTCTTCAATCCTAAATAATGAATGAGACTTAGTCTGTAACCCCAGGAAAACTCAAATCGACTTATATGTTGAAGAGTTTAATAGAAAAGGGGGGGGCTTTTATATTACTACTGACCTTACCTTCTGAGGAAAACCTTACATCTCAGCTCTAAAATTGCCTATTTCAGTTTTGTTAGTAGTTATGAATCAGTCAGTCTTTGGGATGCTTGACCTGAAACTCTGGGAATTGATGAGTGTGTCTATTTTTATGCTAGGTACTCCTGGATGTGGCCTCAAAGAATAGAACTGTGTGGCTCAGGCACTTTTCTGAAATCTCTGGCTTTACAAGACTTCCTGCTGCAGATAAGGAAACTGACTTCTCTTATCTCCTTGTCCCCCGGTGCCTCTCTCCGGTGAGATACTGACTTTACCTGCAGAGCTGGATTGCTTTTATCCCTGAACTGTATATTGCAGATACTCAAGATTAGTGTCAGGAGAGGAGAAAGGGTAATTGTTTTCTGGGGAAGAGAATTGTGTAGGTGGTAGTTCTGCTAAAAACTGGAGGCTAGAGTAACATTTAGTCAAATATGGCTGCCACACAGTAGTGAAAGAGCCTTTTGGCATCTTTTTTCAAACAGCTTAATGCTGACATGCTTTGTACTCTGGCAGTTATTCTAGGGGAAAGTGTTTAAAATGTTTTCACCATTAAACACATTCTTACCTGATTTAGTTGTAAATCACGGCTTTATCAAAGCTTCTGGAATACTAATGATATCTGGTTTTTATTAATTCAGTGATGCTGCATTATAAATCTGGAGATTCACAGTCTTAGCCCATTCTGTTTTAATTTTCCTACCATCTGAGCAAACTGTAAGTCTAACTTGATATGGGTTAGAATGCTATTCTTGTCAAGTAAGTATTTATCTTTAAAAACAGTCTTACAGAGAGCCTTTTATATGTAATTTTGGCTTTATATTTTGTAAACCACTATTGATTTTTCTTCCTATAGAACTGGGATTCCTGTTCAGAGTTAGCCCCATATGAATATTAGAAATTTTAAGTGAAACTTCCAGAGAGAGTGCCTTGAAATTGCCCTAATGACCTGGGGGTGCCAAGTTTATAGGCTTCCCCCTTTCATGTGGGAAGAAGGGAATCAATAGTAAGGAAAAAACTCTCTTAAAACACACATACCTAGCAGGATGCAGACTTTCTAAATATCTGTGTTCATCTAAATTGAGATCTAAGTGATGAGGGAGGACAATAAACGTTATCAGAGGGGACAGACACAGGGCAACACATTCTCAGTTGTTTTTCAATATAATGACCAAATCTGGTCTTGAGGAGGAATGAAACCATATTTTCAATTTTTGAATAATTGCAGGACTTAAAGCATTTGCATATGAATAAGCTCACAGACTCAAAGAAATAATTTCACAAGAGATTTTTAAACAAAGTTGGCTGATGGAAAGGGTAGTTTATTGGATGATTCTATATTTTTTGCACTCCCTAATGGCTATTTAGTATCTCCTTAATAGTTATAATGCATTTAGTTGTAACTACTATCTTTGCTACTTGGAAATGAGCTATAGGTGACCATGAAGAGAGATAGGAGAAGGGAGAATAGAAATGTAAAGAAGAAACAAAATGAAACCATGAAATTCCTTGTTTAAAAATTAAGAATTTCAAAATGGTAAAGGTATCATGTTAAGTACCTTTCTGAGTATGGAAACTAGTGTGAGTATTCAGAAACAGTAAACTAATTGCACAGCATGTTCACACATACAGTACTCTAACTTTCACACTGGCGTGGCTCTCCCCAGTCAAGGATGCAAAAGGAAGTGCATTTTAGGGAGAAATGATATGTTAAATCAACTGGATATTATAAAGCAAAAGTCTCAAATTAAAAATAATCTCAGTTTCTTAAAAAGCTTTTAGTTTTCCAAAGTCCTTTTGTATGTGTTGTTTAAATTGCACTTTGTACTTTCTTCAAAGTGTAGGTACACACAAAGTTCATTTTACACTTCACGAATTCAAGAATGGTCATAGTAAATAGTTCTTCAAGGAATACAAAGTTGAGCAGAAGTTAGGAGCCCTGCCTGGTTGGACTCTGAGTTGCTTTTTCATACTACATATGGCCCCTATACCATATGTTTATATGGTAGTATACATGTGGTTGTAATCTTCCTTCTCTTATCTCAAAATTCTATAGCTGGTGCTACTGTTGGGCTACTGCCTGCCTCTGTATAAAGTCATGGGAACCAGAAGCTCCATTATGACTCCAGGGGGAAGAGCATATGGAGGTTACTGAGAGTCTGTTTTGGGAGTCTGCCAGAGGTATTCAGGGGCACGAGAAAGTGAATATCTAGATGAATATTGTGAGGTGATTATCCTGGGCTGGGGACCAACTATGTATCACAGGCAAACATCTGGCTGTTTCTTGTTCTAACAAATGCCACCATGCAAACTAATTAATGGCAAAGATCATTAGGCCCTGCCCACACTGAGAAAAAACAACACAGAGTGTACCCCATCTCTGACTTTCTCTCAAACAGCAGCAGAGCAAGTAGAATCTAAGCAGAGAAGGCACATTACCACAGAGACCTAAGGAATCAAGGGATCAAAGGAGTCAGAGGGCCGTACATCAATGTGCATGCTGGCAAGCCTCCTCCGTATTGTTTTGTGCCACAGGTTATGTAGTGGTTACACTGACTGAAAGAGAACTCACTAAATTAGTAATGCATCTGGAGACTTCCCATCTCCTTCCCTGCCTGCTAAAACCAACTTTTGTTAGTTTGGCTGACTGGAGGAAATTTCAGCATATCCTAAAGTTCTTGGAGAGTTAAATTTTTGCTGGTCACTCTTTGCCACCAAATTGTTTCATTTCCATAATTAAAATGTTAAGTCCTATGCAATCATCAATATCCTTAAATTTCACTTGAAGTTGATTTTTCTTTCTCCTGTGATTAATATAGTCATCCCATTTCCTGCTACCCATTATGCATCATTTCATGCCCTTTCTTCAAGTTTTATAAAATATAAGGATGGAAAGTAAGAATTAAAAAATGTCTTATCTGTAATGTATTACTTTTTTACTTGTTAATTATTTAACTCAATCCTTGAATTGTCTTCATGAGTTATTTGTTGATAATTTTACCTCAAAATTCTTTAACACATTGAAGTGACTCCTTTGCAAAGGCATTAAAGAACTGTTTCTCATTTCTGCTGATTCACTATTCAGATAGTGATGTGGGATGCCCTTCTGTATTCTGTGAATATGTTTTATTACCATTGGTTAATAAAGAAACTGATTTGGCCAATATCCAGGCAGAATAGAGCCAGGTGGAAAACCCAAACAGTGATACAGGAAGAAAAAGGAAATGCCAGTAGCTGCCAAAGAAGCAAGATGTAGATAACAAGCCACCAGCCTAAAGGTTAAAATATAAAATAATAGAAATGGGTTAATTTAAATTGTAAGCGCTAGTTAATAATAAGCCTAAGCTAATAGGCCAAATCATTTGTAATTAATATTAAGCCTCAGAGTAGTTACTTGAGAACTTGTGGGTGGGAGAGAAATGTCTATTGACAAGACAGTGTATCTCTAGTCTTTTGAGGTCCCATTGCTTCATATTGGGACAGAATACTAAAGGAAGCTCTCTTCTGCTCTTTGGTAAGTTGAATAATGTTCTAGCAAAGATATCTATATTCAAATCTAAAACCTGTGAATATGTTACTCTATATGATGAATGGGAATGTGCTGGTGTGATGAAGGATTGTAAAACAGCAGTAGTGTCTTAGATTATGTGTGAAGGATTGATGTAATAATAGGGGCCAAGCTGGGCAGTAGATTGAAGCACATGCCTTCAATCCCAGCACTTGAGAGGCAGATGCAGAGGCAGACGGGTTTCTGTGAATTCAAGACCAGTCTTGTCTACAGAGTTCCAGGACAGCCAGATCTATACAGAGAAACCCTTTCTCCAAAAACAAGACCCTGACTGAACTTGTCCCATAGTTACTTTGTTGAATATCTTAATCGTCACCATAGAAATTTTGCATGATGGATGGAGATAGAGCCAGAGACCCACATTCACATCAGAACAAGGGATCGTGCTACCAAGGTCCAGTGGAAGAGCAGAAGGAGGGAGAAGATGAGCAAGGACGTCAGGACCGTGAGGGACTGGCCCACCAACAGAGACAGTGTGCTCGATCTATTGGGAGCTCATAAAATCCAGCTGGACCAGGACTGAAGGAGCATATGACCTAACCGGACTCTCTGAATGTGACTGCCAATGGGGACTGACTGAGAAGCCAATGATAATGGCACCGGGACCTATCTCTTCTGCATGTATTGACTTTTTGGGAACTTATTCTATATGGATACACACCTTCTTAGACTGAGATGGAGGGGGTAGGGCCTTGGGCTTCCCACAGGGCAGGGTATCCTGCCCCATCTTAAGGAAGCAGGGGGAGGGTGGTGGGGTAGTGGGGGAGCGAGAGGGCCGGGAACAAGGGGAGTAAATGTAAATTTTTCTTTCAACAATAAAAAAAAGAAAAAAAAAACAAGACCAACCAACTAACAAATCAATCAAACAAAATAAAACCAGGGGCTGTTTCAAGTAGAGGCAGAATGGTAGGCTATGATAACATGCATGTGTATTCAAACACTTCAGCTATGGGGGACAGGAGATCAGGAGTTGAAAGGCAAACTTGCCACACTATATACCAAGTTTGTGGACAGAATAGCTGTATGAGACCCAATCTACAAAACCAAAACCAGAGTCCAAGATCACTGATAAAAGAAGGTAGTTTGAGAATGTAAATAGAGATCAGAGTGATCTAGTGAGAAGTGAAGGGGTTCCTTCACTTTCTAGAAGTAAAACTATGTAAATAATAGACTTCCTAATAGAATTCTCAGGAGGAAGCTTTCCTAACAAACCTTCACTGACATTAGTTCCATGAGTTTCATTTTGAACTTCAAATTCCCAGAAATATAAGTAATATACTAGTGTTTGTGGCAACTAGTTAGGAGACCCTAGATGTAACTAGAACATATTCCAAAGCAGATACTAATGCCCAAGAATTTGTATACATAAGTGAACCATTTTCATTATCAGAACATCTGGTCACTCACAACTCTTGTTCTATTGAATTATACGTTAGACACTAGTATTTTTATGTGACCTCCAAGTGGTAATATACAAATAAATTGGCTCTGTGTTCTTATCTTAAGGTGTGTCCAATGTTGTTTAGACTAAGGGGAAAATACTCCTTTCCTTCTTCTATGGAGATAAGGAAGGTTACTATTTCTGAAAAAGAATTTTTTGCAATTTCTAACTCCTCTCCAAACTCAATTCATTTATGCCAGAGGTGAATATTCTAGTAGAATTGCAAAACAGGCTTAAACCTTCCTTTTAAATTCTTGCATGGGTGGTTCCAGAGATTCATTTTAGAATTTTGGCATGCTGACCAACTTTTAAAAAAAATCTTATTCTTTCATTGTATCTGATTAAGTGTATTTAAAGAACCATAACTTAATATTTTCTTAGAGTCACAAAAGTCTTTTTAAAAAGCCCAAGCACTATATTGGATGTGAGCATAGGAAATGAAGAAACCATTGTAAAGACTGAATATATCTAAAGAGACAGAGTTACTTAAATAGTTTAAATTATTGGGTTGAGCTAGAATGAATAAATTTAACCTGATAAAACTTCCTCTTTTCCTAGATAGGTGAAGGTATATGAGGAATATTGAATTTATAATAGAATAAATGAATAAACTACATATTTCATCATATTTCTGAGTACAGTGCGAAGTGGTTGCTTTTTTGATGTATCTTTGGGTGATGATTGACAACATTTCCTATACTTTTCACATGTAAACTGCTTCAGTGGTATTGCAAAATCTGGTTATATACATTTATTTAAGGACTTACTGAGTCCTAAAACTAGAAACTCTTATGCTTGCACCTGATTCCTGCTTGGGGACACAAAACCCATTCACGTTCCTCTTCTAATCCTAATGTATTCATATTGGATGTAGGGTGGAGTCTCTCCAATAAATAGATGCATGATATAAAACAAAGAAATTGATATTGTGAGCCCCAGCTGCAGATCCCTAGGTTCTAATCTATAAGATCTTCGATAAAGGGAGCAGTCCAAGAACGTGTACATTGCCTGTTTTCTTCATGTAATTTCTCAGATGAGAAACATATAAAAATAAACATCCAGAAACATCTGTTGGGTCTGAAAAAGCACAGTGCTAATTTGCATCCAGAGCCGTCAACAGCTGAGAAATGTTTTAGCTAGATGATACGTTTAATGCATCTTCATCTTCTCTTCACACAGAATAGAAATATTATTAGTACACTCATTGTGCGGGTGGTAGTTACACAAGTAAAGCTTAGATAAAAAAGGGTGACTTAGTCCTGGAAAAAATAATTTATATAAAGCAAGTGACATCATTGATCTCATTAGAAACATATAGAATCCATTCAGCATGGATACAAGGAATAGAAGACATATATTACAACTCTACATTTGTTATGCATTAGCTATTTCAGCCTTAGACAATCACAGCCCAATTACACATCATTTTTTTCCATCAGTTGTCTGTAGATAGTATTCCCCATCTTAGGTGAGCTGTGGGGCTCAAATTCAGAAATACATATAAAAGGTGTCATGTAATATAAAGTGCTATACAGAGAAGGATTAATGTGTTAACTTTAGAATGACTCAGGAACATGTCTTTATTGAATTCCCTGCTTCTCAAATGTTTTCTCTAAGGAATTCTTATCACTATCCCAAGAACAGTCTATTTTCAGTAGGCCTCCTTCAGTGTGGTCTGTTATCTTAGTTTTTCAAGACATTTCTCTTTGCAGTTAATGGACTTCCATCACAGGGAAGAATAGTGAGAATCTACTCTTGTCATGTAAAATTGTTTCAAAATTTATCTCTGCTTTGTATGTTAGGACTATTATGCTAGTTGGTATAATTTTTTTCTTTGGCCATGTTATTTTTCTCTATTCAAAAATGCCATGGCTAGTTTTCCACTCCCCCCTTTTTTTTTGGTTTTTCAAGATAGGGTTTCTCTGTAGCTATGAACCTTGTCCTGGAACTCTGTAGACAAGACTGACTGGGAACTCACAGAGATCTGCCTGCCTCTGCCTCCTGAGTGTTGGGATTAAAGGTGTGTGCCACCACCGCCCAGTTCTCCACTCCATTCTTGCTACCATTTAAAGACTAGATTATAGCATTGGAAAAACCCTAAACTACCTTGACTACATTATTAGTCAGAAGATTTGGATTATGCTCAAGGAATAAGAATGCTGAAACCTCCGTGATTACAAACAAAGGGTTGATTTATTTTCTGTCTGCTCAGTATATTCTTCTGTCACTAGTCTTCTGGGAGCTCAGTTCTGCATTGTCACCACCCTTGATCTGTGATGCATCTGTGTAGAAAAGCATTGTTAGGAACATTGTCAGATTCTGTAACAGGGGGAAGCAAGCTCTGAAGGTCATCCCAATGTTAAACTCAGCATATAAGATATCCTATTGTAACTTACTGGCCAGAATTTGTTATGTAGAACCATGTAAGTGCAAGGAAGCATAATTCTAATAAGTACTAAAGAGAGGCAAAAAAAAATCTAAACATTTTGACAGTGTTAGTGAATGAAGTAAGTTTAATTAAATTGATTATATTATGAGGCTTCTGATGTGGAAAGATGTTAGAATCATTTCTCAGTTTTGCTGAGGTCAGTCTTTCTTTGTGGATAGACCATTATTGTATCTGCCTCTGAGACGTGACTTGTCAAGTCAAATTTCTTGATGTATACAGTAGAAACATTCTCACTGAAGTCTTTCGGTTTCAATTATGGCAGTTGTGAATCCCATAATAGGAACTGGTAATTTCTAGCCTTCTGTATTTATTATAAATGTTCATTGAAAAAAATGATGTGTTGGAAAACAGAATTCAGATTTATTTATATGAACTCTTCTGTTGGAGCTTCAAATTTCCTATATTCATTCATTCATTCATTCATATCTATTCATCCAACTCAAGATGTTTACTAACCATCTAAGCCTAACTATATAAGCCTAGTCTTATATGCCTGGCTCATTGCTAGGTGCTGGATATGAAATGTTCAGTTAAATGTGCTCTATTTTCCCAAGGAAATCCAAATACTTATTATTTAACCCATGTTCTTCATTTGTAATTATGAAAATGTCATGTCTTTAATATTACTTTAAATTCTAAAATGCTTTAGTGTGACTGAAAATATATCAAAATAATTTGAAATTTCTTTTTATGAAGTATTTGGATTTCCTTGGGAAAATAGAGCACATTTAACTGAACATTTTCTCCTTCACTATGTCTGATGACATTTTCTTGTTCCCAATGAACTTGAATTTTCTACTACTTGGGATTTCTTCCAAAGTATGCAGTGCCACTGCTTTTAGCAATGATTGGTCTTCCTCACTAAACTTGCAGTTTTTTTTAATTTATACTAAAAAACCCATAAAATTTGTAACTAATACTTTTGTGTTTATCTCCAGATTTTACTGTGCTGTAACTGTTTTGTGTGAATTGGGGGGGGGATATAATTTTGAAGGAAACAATAATAAAATATAGTTATCATTTCCATCAGAAAATGACATGTAAATCTGATAATTACCTCAGATGACCTCTTACATAGAGAAAAATCACACTTTAGATTTCTTTAAAGCAAGCTTTTCCTGTCAGCACATACTTCCCTGCTGTTCTTTCTGTTATTGCTATGGCAAATTTCACTGAGTTGTCTTTGGGAAATTCAAAAGAGCAGCAACCTAATATTCTCTTTAAAGGGTAATGCTTTCTGGGGGTTATGGCCAACTTTCTACTTCAGACACAGAAACCCTCTGCTCTATAGAATGAGACATGTGCATAATTTAAAAGCCATTTCTTGCATCTTAATATCAACCTCTACTTGAAAAGCAGAGTCCTAGTTCTCCATTTTCCTTCACCCCTTTGCCTTTCAAAGCCATTATTTCTACAGGCCAAAATCACCCAGACCTTTTTCATTTTGCCCTTCATTCCTATCTCTTAGTTCTTCCAGAGGAGCAGGATTAAACACGTTTTATTACTGGTTAATTTTCAGCAATTTCCTGTCCCCAAATGCAAGCCTCTTTAGCCAGTTTTGGTCATTACTTGATTCTATTACCCTGGTCAGTTTTAGGGCATTGAATAATTCTTAGTTTTGCCTTGTGTATAGAAATATGAAATTGGAAAATTTTGTGGATCAAAGCTAGAACTTTCTTTAGTCTATGTGATTTTCTTTGTCCTCTGAGCCCATTTCCAGTTTGGGAACTATGTAGCTGTGCAACTTGTGACATTTGAGAGTTACTGAGTGGCTTAGAAAGAGAACCCCATGAGGTCGATTTGGGAACAGGCTGTTAGTCATGCTGAGAAAGAGTCTAACACTAGTTAGAACATACATAGGATTTCTTAGGCTCTCTAGTACTTAAAATTCAGTGTGAACCCTTTACATTTGCTTTATGGTCAAGATTAATTGTTTAATGTATCAGAATTTTATCCTAATTACATTTTTACTAAGCCGTGGTTTCAAAAAATCTCAGTTGAGGTTCATATCCTCTAGACTCTAAGCAAATAAATGGATTTTACTCTTTTCTGAATTCAAGCAATTCCTTTGTACTTAGTTACATATTACCCTTGATAAATATTGCCTCAATTTTCTAATTTACTCAGGTACTATGATTTAGGTGTTTCTGTGCACACATCATCGTGCCTTACCACATTTTTTAGGACATAGTTTGTATACCTTACCCTTTGCAGAAACCAGTAGATGCTTTGTGTATGTATTAATTGATAATTTTCTTTTAAATTATCACTGAATTCTAAATTATTTCAGGTACATTAGCAAATATTTTTAAAGATCATTCTAACTTTAGGTTTGTAAATCTCTTGTGATGAATTTGAATCCTTTATGATGCTCTTAGGACATGGGTAGAATGCAACCAGATTCCTGGCCAGAATATAAATGATCTCCAGTCCAGTTCCTGTAGAGTTCTTGTTCCCTTCTGAAACCCCTTGAACTTAGCCTCCATTGTCCAAATTTCTATCAGTGTTCCCATCTTACTAACTCATACTATAATAATTCATTAAATTTTTTGAAATATTCAAGAGCTTTCATAGCTCAGAGTTTCTAATTCTCCCACATTTCTCCCACAGTCCAGTCCCAAAGACTTATAAAACACATGGTCAGGTTTATCACAATGTTTTCCTGCAAATCTGTGACACCGTTTGCTTACTCTTCTAAGTTCTGCCTACTCTTTTAGACAGTGCTTCTCAACCTTGATACTGCAGTGACTCTTCAATACAGTTCCTCATATTGTGCTGACCCAACCATAAAATCATTTCTTTGCTACTTAATATCTGTAATTTTGCTACATTTATGCAAGTAATGTAAATATCTGACATACAACTCCTGTGAAAGGGTCATTCAAACCTCAAAGGGTTGAAATCCGCTGCTTTAAGGTTAAGTGTAATCCTATTTTCTTCTGAGATAGTCTCTTACTATGAGTTTTATTTCTTTTCTTACATGCTCTGCCAGTTAGTTGGCATATCATACCACTTAGTAAAGTGTGATGTATTATCAATATGATTTATAGTATAATGTAAAAACTTAAAATTAAGTTTTCTTAATTTTAGTGAATTTTGTCTTTGACACCATTTCTATCCCCTTACTTATTTTCCATTTTTCTGACTCTTATGCATTGAAAATTTTTATGTTCTTCCAATTTCTAAGCCCAACTACTGATGAAGCCTGTCTAGACTCTTCTCAGGAGGAAGTAACCTATCATTCACCAACTTCCCATAATGCTCTTGGGCCAAACTTCACTACAGAGGGAAAATTGTCTTCTTATAGGAATATGGCACTAGTAACCAGTCACAGAGGTCTGCATTTGAAATCAGTATCTGTTTTGGTTGCTGAAATTCTAGGATAATCTGAGTGTTGTATATAACAGAGGGATAGGAAGGATCTCAGGGAGTCTGGAAGTAATAAGTTGGGGCAGGTTACTTGTTTTGGTACTCACCAATATACAGCATGTAAACTACTCCCCACTCATCTCAGTGTACAGTTGGATGTGGCTGCAGTGTTTTCCACTTTGTCATGTGTGGCAGCCTCCTGCTTCTGTCTTAAAAAGATAAATATTCTTTACCAACATTCTTTTTAAAATCAATCCTTTGAGGAGTTCATACAATGTATTTGGATCATATTCACCTCCTCTGTCCCGCTCCTCCTCCCAGATCTACCCCCTTTCCCTATAAACCCAACATTTTGTTTTCATTTGTGCAAAATTAATTGAGTCTATTCTTCTAAACTACCTGCCTTGCAAATGGACTATTAGTACCTCAGTCTGAGCATCAAGTTTTCCCCTGGACTTTTTGCTCGAGGGAAATTAGTATTTTAACCTTGAAAGTTTGGGTACTATTTATGGATACTTGATGAAAAGTAACAGTGTAGAAAGACATTAATCCCACATGCAATCCTGTTTTTGAGTTGCTTCAGTCCATGGTATTTGGGCTCAGAACTGCATCTCATATGGGTTGTTCCTGCAAAGCTATTTCTGAGTCTTCTGGATTTACAAATCATTTGGTACCCAGCTGTTATGTTGCATGATTCATGGCTATGGGTGCCTTGCTTCAAACACTTGTCAGCAGTTTCTTCCCTGTGGTTGCCTTGTGATTCAGTTGTTTTGGTATGGTATGCAACTCCTCACATTCATTTGGAATCTGCCTCCCCCAACTTCTGTCATAGAACAAATGAGTCAGTTTCTAATGGTGTTGGCTTCCAGTTTCCTCTGGTGGGTGGGTGCGAGAGGAGATGGCGCTGCGAGCTTACTGAGGAGGCTGGCTGTTGTGCTGCCAAACTGCCCTGAGAATGGGAGAAGATTGGCCACATTTCTCAGAATGAATATTCAGAAAGCATTTGGTATAGAAAAGGCCAAAGGAAAGGGCGTCCTTGTTCAGTAGGTGGCAGTGTGATCTGGTTTGAAGAAGCTTAGCAAATTTATGCATGTGTTTATAGTGCTTTATCCTGATGCCTTTGACAGATGACTTGAGTTTTTTTTTTTTCCTGAGTGTTTCAGTACCTTTAGTCAAGTGCTCTTTAAAAAAAAAGCCTCATTTTTTTAGAAACTTCTTTCTTAGTAGTGAGTGGCATATTTTTGTGGCAAGTACTGTAATCAGAAGCTTTAAGAAACTTGGTCGCTAATTGCTTTTAGCTGGACACCTTGCAGTTTCCTGCCTGGGTGGAAGGAGCTTTTGCCCTAACGGCTGTGTGGGTTATTTTGCTGAGTTAATCATCAGGGAGCAATCTTTATTAGTTTTTCCTTTTCAGAGCAGAGGCTCCAAAGACCCAGTGTGTCAGCACTGTCAGGTTCCTTTCAGACATTCTGGAAAGAGCATATTTACCACGGCTGATTTTGGACTGCCAAAGCAAAATGCCCTCTGTCAAAAAGGAGTAAGTTGCACATTCTGTCTCTGTATCTTGCCCTATACTGCAAAGCCTTTCTACAAAAGAGCTTCACTCTCAATATACAAGTAGAAAGCATTGAAGAGCGTTGCTTTTCAATAAGGAGCCTACTTTCCGGCATGTTCAGGAAAAAAGAAAAGTTTCACTGACTAGACCATGTCATCCCTGGGAGAATTGTTGGCTGCTTGGTTCAAATTGATGAGAATGAACAAAGGTTTAGTTTTATTGGTACCCCTTTTCTGTTTTTCATGGATTTTCAAAATTATAAGCACTGTTTGTTTCCTAAGGATGAATTTGAGACCTTTGCTTTGTTTACAGATACTGACTGAGATGAGCACAGATGTATTCCCAAAGTTCCAGGGCATCAATATGAGACCTAGTTAGTTGAGAAATGTTAATTACCTTCTACACGCTAAGGAGTCTATCCACATATACACAACTGTCTCCCATTATTTATAGTAGTCAATGCTCCAATTTTGAAGACAGTTAAATTAGCTTGGTTTACTATGACCCACTTGTTCAACCTATCAATATATAACTCTGTTTTTATGTGTGCCTCTGTTGAAAGACACCTTATTTAATGTATTTTGTTGATTCATTGACAATGTACTCATAGCCAACAGCAACTTGCATGCCTGAATGAAGATTATCTGAGCATATTTTGTTCACAAGGCATAACATTTTGAAACAGTAGACTGCACTGCAACATTATACTTGAGGGCTATTTAAAATGCAGAAGTTTTTTTTTAAAGAAAATTACATTATTGAAAAGTATGACACTAGCTATATATAGTAAAAAGATCATTGTTTATAGTGAGAGTTAAACTTAGAAGGTAGAACATCGTTTTGTCCCACCTCACTTGATGGTGTGTACACCAGCAACTCATTTGTTTTTGTCATGCTGACTATGTGCAGACATGTGATTGACTATGAAAAGACTGCTCTTATTGTGGAAATTGTGTGTCTTTAGAAAATAGATAGTTTAGCAAATACAGAATTTGTGACTCATGAGAAATAATTTTATTTGCTTGATTTGGTGCCTATTTTAACGTTTTTATTATTTTTAATTATGCATCCATCTGTATGTGCATGTGAATACAAGTGCATATAGAATCCAGAAGAGGGTGTAGGAGGCAGAGTTATAGGTGGTTATAAATAATCAAATGTGGATGCTGAAAATCAAATTCAGAGCTTCTGAAAGAACAGTATACATTCTTAACCATTGAGACATTGCTCCAGTCCCTATTATCCATATTTTTTGTTTTAAATTTTGTTTTTTTCTTTTCTTTTCTTTTTTATTTATTTTTGTTAAAGCAAAATTTACATTTACTCCCCTTGTTCCCAGCCCTCACGCTCCCCCACTACCCCACCGCCCTCCCCCTGCTTCCTTAAGATGGTGCAGGATACCCTGTCCTATGGG
>JAQHUG010000543.1:627118-641082 GCA_028555095.1 Dicrostonyx torquatus | reverse complement strand
CCCGAGTGTCCCGGGGCAAGGCTCCCCTTGGTCTGAGGCCCAGGTTTCCCCTGGGAATTGACCTGTGGCAGGGCTGGAACCTTGGACAAGGGTGGGTCTAGCATAAACCTGTAGGGCTCCAGCAGAGAAGCCCACCCCTTTCATTGCAGCCGGTCCTTGGTGATACGTACTGACCAGGAAGTTGTATCACAATCTCTAGTGTAGGGTATCAGAGTTTCTCAAGCTATATACATCTTGTGTTTTCAAATGCATTAGAATTATTTAAAAATTCTGTGCATTAGTTAGGCTTACAGATAGAGATAAATTAGCAAAAATTTAAATTAAAAATCTTCATTTAGAAATGCAGATCAGCAATCCCTTTACATAAAAGTCTGAGTATGTGTATTTTAAAATTAGCATTGGATTGTACCTCAGAAATGTGAGGGTGATAAACTGAGTTCAACTTGATGACTGTAAGTCTCCCTGTTCTGTGCTTTCTTTGTAAAGACATACAAAACTATAAAACTACCCTATCTGCTAATTGTCAATAAATAAAATATAATTCAAATATAAAATGTATTATACTTCTCCATATAACCCCATTCTTAGGCTCAACCACAATAAGTCTGAGAAAAATATTTCTCACTTTCAGTTTTTGATACTTTACAATTTCTGTTCTTAAAGCCACACAGAATATTACAATATTTCTTCTATTTGATTTTCATTTATCTATCTCAAGTTATGAATTCACAGTTTCCTACACTAATTCATTGATTGTGGAAGATACAAGATAATCCCACACTAGTTCAAAATTACATATAATAAAGTCTTATTTATTTAGGGAAGATTTATAGATCACTGTCCTAAATCACAATCCTCTGCATGAGTGGGGAACTGGAACAGAGTTTAGCAGCCAGAAGTGAGAGCCAGAAGCAAGAGAGTGATTGCAGGCTTTACAGCTGCATTTATAGTATAAGAGACCATGCCCAAGTGGGCTGGTATCTTAAGGACTATTGGCTGAAGGAGTGGAAGGAGCTCCCACAGCACTGTTTCTTAAAGGCTATTGGCTGAAGGAGCAGAATGAACTCTCACAGTAATTCATTTACCTCATTTTGGTTAATATTTGTTCAGAAGCTATGATGTATTTAGCATTATGGTAGATATTAGGGGTACATGTGTAACTAAAAGATAATATTCACAGATCTTTTGTTTGTGTAAGGATTTTTGTTCCTTCATGTTGAATATCTTTAATTTCTTGAATTTTTTCACACATGGAATGAATTGATGTTTTCTCCATAGCTTTGGTCACACTCTTCTGAATAAGCAGTCATTTTATTCTTCCTTAGAAAAATGGCCCCTACATCATAAATGATTGACAGGTATTAAGAGCTATCTGAGCTTCAGTAGCAGCTCTGTGCTCTTGAGCAATGTATTTAGCCTCTTGGGCTTCCCATATTCTTATCTATAATATGAAAGATTTCCTAGGTCAATGTAAGATTAAAGAAGATAATGGCCATAAAAATCCTTAGTTTAGTATCAGTATGTGAGTATCTAATAAAGAGTAAAACATTATTCTAGTTATATTTGTTAAACAGCATAAGATGACTCTGGGCATTTTGACAGAGATACATTTTGTTGTTACTGCCCTCTAAGGTTGTAATCACCTCAAACTCTCAATTCATTTTCTGTCTTCCAGGGAAATTACTTATACCTTCTAGAGATGTGCTCAGATGTCAAGCCTGTATCAGCCTCTTTAAGACACATTTTGACCATCTCTGTCTGTTTTCCTGGCTTGTATGTCATCTTCCTGAGAGAATGATGTAATTTCAGTGCCAAGATCAATGTCCTTGACTTGATTTTTCTTTATCTCTGAGTTTTCTATGAATATGGAAATGTGACTAGTGGCCTCCCCAGGCTCCAGGCTTTAGAATCTTTTCTATAGATGAACAGATTATAAATAAAATACCTCAAGCAGTAGGGGAATATGCTACCAATTCTATTTGTGCTTTGCTTCATTACATCTACTAAGCCTAATAAATCTGTCTCTATAAGAAGACTGTTCAACAAAGTTGATCCCATCTCTTATATATTTAGTGATGGTTTGGCTGCCTCGAACTGCTCCATTGTTTTGTTTTAAGTCTTTACCTGGATTAGTGTTTTTGATTTTATTTATTGAACACACATACAAACACATGTATAGTTTCTTCTTTCACCAATTTCTGGCAACATTAGGTGATAATTCAGAAGGAGAAATTATGAATGGGAACAAAGGTAATGACAGGAAAGAAGAACCATGTCTTACATACACTATGCAGATGAATATAACTCGGCATGTAGGCCTTTGTGTCAGTGTATCAGTACCAACCTTAAATCAGGAACATACAAAGATATACCTGAGGTTGTGTTGAAGATCTTGATTCACTCTGTATGGTCCTTGGAAAATTCATGTCTCTTTATGTGGTACATAGCACTCTCTGGAGATGTCTATTATTTTTGTTAGTAATTGACTTACTTGGACGGCAAATAATCATCACCTTTAAATTTACTCCTTTTCACCAAACACAACATTAGTATCCATGGCCACACATTGCTTACCAATTCTTTGCTAGTATAGTTATGATGTCCGGTGAGAGAAGTTAGGAAAGAAGGGAAGTGTTCAGATTATATAGGGGAGTGGGAAATTAGAAGCTGTCTGGAGACAATGAGGTAAGAAAAATCAGCTCAGAGGGGTTAAAATGTGATCTCAAAACAATGCTCATTAAATTTCTTAGGGGTTGTCTCTTCTTAGGCCTCAGAAATTGGTATCAGTGGCTTGAGATACATGTGCTAAAAGTCCTCATTATGAAAGATTAACACAGTTTGGGGAAAGTCAGTTTACCCACTTTCATCGTATGATTGGGGACACAGATTTCATCATATGATTAACTGGCCATTGGTCAGTTCATGCTTTCTTGGTTGACCATAATGGAGAATCCTGGATAAAGTGGTCCATATTTCTTTCCATAGTAGGGGATATTGCGATGTCACTGTATACCCCTTGGTCTGGAAGACATTTTGTGAAAAGAGAATCTATTCTTAATTTGTCACATACAGTATATGATTTCTTATTTTTTTATTTGCTAAATACATTCTTGTATGTCCACATAGTTGGATCGTGGCTGTCTGGATAAGAAGGCTACATGCATGTGTATGAACCTCTTTATGATATAGATCCTGGAACAGGAAAAGAAGGAATGGTGCAGGGTCCTGGGTCCCTTTCTCATCACATAAATATATTCTAATTTAGATCTCTGAAGAATTTGATAATTCAAAAATTGAACCTTCACTTTGAAGTTGTATATATTCTTTTCAAAGTAGGAGGAGAGAGAACATATTTAACTATTCTTGTATAATACATATTATATATACATATTATGTATATATATTATATATGTACACACACATGCAAGCACACGTGTGTGCATATATACAGAGACACGTACACAAAGAGAAAGAGAACAAACAAATCCTTTCTTCAGGTTTTTATGGAGTGTATAATACATTACTATTACATGTTATCATTCTAGAATATATCAGAATGGCAAAACTTTTTTCCTTTCTTTTAATACCTTCATGCCTGTTAATCACACTTTCTCTATTTATGCCTTTACTTTATTCTCCCCAACTCTGGTAACTATTATTCCACTAAGTTTCTGACCCAGATCTGTACTTTACTTGGGATTTTGAACAATTAACCTGGCTCCATTTCAGTTCTCTAATATTTAAAATGTAAGTAACAGTAATACTTTCCTTACATACTTCATAATCTTGTATTATACCAATTTATAAATGGTGATTTATTCCACACACCACAAAGTGATAAGTAAATGTGAGGTATATTGTATGACTTACCCTCTCTCAAATGTGTGTTTGAGGTTTAATTTCATAGACAGTTTTCCTTTAGTCTGGGCTGACCTTAACCTTGCTGTGTAGATGAGGAATAACCTAGATGATGCCTCTGTTTCTAACTCCTGAGTGCTGGCATTTCTTTTTGTAATTATTTATTTATTTATTTTTATTTTATGCACGTTGGTATTTTGCCAGCATGTATGTTTGTGTAAGGGTATTCAACCCCCTGAAACTGGAGCTACAGACAGTTTTGAGCTGCTATGTGGGTGCTGGAACTTGAACCCGGGTCCTCTGGAAGAGCAGCCAGTGCTCTTGACCACTGAGCCATCTCTCCAACCCCATAGTGCTGGAATTTCAGGTGTATACCACCATACCAGTTTTATAGCATGCTGGTTATTGAACCTCAGGGCTTCTTTCATGCTATGTAAGCATTCTAACAACCAAGATATATCCTCATCTTTCAAATTCTTTTTCATTAACAGGATACCATTAATCAGGACACCATTACCATGAAGGCATTATAGGCACAGAAATAACAAGAACTTGAGATTTCTTACTAGGCTACCTACAGAGATAGCTCTTGGAGCTCTGAAGATATATAATGATAAACTAGCAAGAAACCCAGAGAGTAGGTCCTGAAAATAACTTGATAGCTAAAGAGAATCATATATATATATATATATATATATATATATATATATATATATATATATATATATAGAGAGAGAGAGAGAGAGAGAGAGAGAAAACTTGTCAGATTAAAATTGGAAATAAGAGATCTCCATTTCAGAACTATCATAGAAACCAAGAACAAGTAAGGTGAACAAAGCCAAAAAGAGAGCAGTATGAAGTTTAAGGTAAGCAATTGTAAGCTAAAGCCAGAAATTAGCTTTCAGAAGGATTTCTCAACAGTTAAGAGCACATATTGTTCTTTCAAAGAACCAGAGTTTGGTTTCACACACCCATGTTAGGCAGCCCACAAATGACCTACAACTCCAGCTCCATTGCATCTAATGACATCTTCTGGTATACATAGGTACCTTAACTTGCATCCATATACCACACAGAGGCATACAAATATTTTAAAAAGATTTTCAAAGGTGAAAACATCATTTAAAATCAAACAGAAGTGAATTTCAATAATATTAAATCAGGTATTCAGAACCATATGCAATTCAAGCACACGCCAGGGCTTCAATGTCTGTGAGGGAATTATTTTGATAGCCTGAGAATTGAGAGCAAATGGACTTTCTAAGTTATGGAGTTTTGGCTTCTAATTATAACTTCCAAATCTTAAAGACATCTTACCTGGATCATCTTGGAGAAAGGGACAGAATAAAAATGTCATTCCCCTTGCTTGAGATGCCCTGCATGTCTTCTTCTGCCAAACCACTCTCAAATTCAACTTATATTCCTAGTATAATTTTCTAATTTCCTAGGTAAATTCTTCAAAACCTCTTGTGGATTTGGTGTGTGGCTTCGTAGAAAAACACTTGTCTAGTGTGTGCTATGCTCTGAATAGGACCCCCAGCACCACAAAAATGATTAAAACATATAAGAGGGCTCTGTGTTCACCCAACATATGATGAACTTCATATGTCCATGTTCGTTTTTATCTTAATTACAGGAATTATTTTGCTACAAGGAACAGCATCTCTCTTACAGACAATAGTACATAAAATAACATAATATGTTCTAATGGTACAGAAGTCTCCTTTCACACCTAAAGATGGGGTCATGAGATTTACGAGTGATGGGAATCTAGACTTGAAAAGCCACCTGAGTGTAAAACAGCTCCTCTTTTGTATTACATGTTGTGGTGGTTTCAATAAGCATGGCTCCCATAGATTCATGTGTTTGAATGCTTGACCTATAGGGAGTAGCACTATAAGAGGTATAGCCTTGTTGGAGTAGGGGTGGCCTTGTTGGAGGACATGTATCACCTTGGGGCGGGCTTTGCTCAAGCTATTCCCTGTGTGATACACTGTCTCCTTCTACTGCTTGGAGATCAAGATGCAGATTTGTAAGCTCCATCTCTGGCACCATGTCTGCCTGCATGCCACCATGTTTCCTGCTGTGACAAGATTGGACTAAACCTCTGAAACTGTAAGTGACCCCCAATTAAATGTTTTCCTTTATTAGAATTGCCGTGGTCATGGTGTCTCTTCACAGGAATTGGCACCCTAGCTAAGACATGTGCTTTTGTATATCGGCAGTTATATTCTCTCATCTCTAAACATAGGCTTTGCATTGGCCTTTTGTAGTGGGAAGTGGTAGCTGCCAAGGAACCAACAGATCCTTCTGATGTAAATATGAATAAATAGTAACAACAATCTGATTCTTTATTCAAATTTTTGAGAAAAAAGGGATATAATAACTTCCTTTGGGTACCGTTGTATACCTGCTTTAATTAGCTATGGCCTTTGAAATACAACCTTTCCTTATTACCTCTCCAAGATCTCACACAATGAACTCTGAGGTAGATGACATAGGTTACTATATATCTCTACATGATCATTTTTCTTCTTTTTAAAAATAATTTTTCTTGTCTTTAAGAAAATCTAGAGGTTATGGCCACCTGACATAAATACTGTGTTTCCCAAAGTATAATGCAGTAAAGTGTGGTTATGTGACTAACTTTGGTCAGTGAGATATGAAAACATCATGTACAATTCATTGTTTTGTTTTCAAATGGAAGGAAATCCCTTTATTTGCTCTTTCCACTGGTGATGTGGAAGTAATAATGGGACATCATCGATATATGACAACTCCTATGACAATGGAGCAATTGTTAAGACTTGGTACTTTCTAGTTATCACACCAGTTCTAATCTGCATATGTCTCCATAATTATAAAAAATAACCTAAAAGATACAAAAGGTTTTCAAAATTAGCCACTGTGACATTGGTTCAAGATGGCAGTGGCTGACTATACCTGTGGTGGTGCAGAGCTGCTTTTGAAAAGTGGTTTCATGGAAGTTGAAGGAAAGGTGGCCGAGTGTAGCCTCCTCATGCAGTAGAGAGAAGCAAAAGTAGGGATGTGGTGGTGGCAAAGATGGGTATGAGAACACAGCCAAGGCAGACAAAGGAAAATATTGTTGCTGAATAAGGCCTGTCATTGGTCCCCTTAGGCTACTGCTGCTGTTGTAGCTCTTGCTGCTCTCCCTGCTGGGGGTAAGAACACCTTGGTGCTGCTGTCTTCAGGCTGCAAGCATGATGGTCAGGCCTAAGGAGCCATCGGTTCTTCAGCAACTGGTATAAGAAGCACGGCCTTGGTGAACAGAGGAGCAGGGTGGTGTGCCGCAGCCTGGAGCTCACAAAAGCTCTGGGTCTCCACCTTGCCCCGACCCCGCCCCATGGTCAGCCAGTGGAGGAGTTGTGCTAGTGTCCATGGTCCATGTTGTCTCCAGAGGCCACCTGAGACCATGTTAATGTCTGTGACCCCTGCTGTGGCTGGAAGCCATGTTGGTGTCCGTGGTCTGTGCTGCCACTGGAAGTCACATTGAGTCAATGGTGAATTCCTTGTTCTGTGGTACTGCTGGAGGCTATGTTAGAAACTGTGTGAAAGTCTATGCTGGCTGTTATGGGCAAGGAAGCTTCTTTGCAGTGATATCAATGACTGTAGATTCATTATTTAGAATAAGAAACATGAAGGTTTCTGTGTCAACCGCCCCCGACAGTTCATGCAAGAAGCTATTAAAGAGAGTCTTTAATTGAGCCAAAGTTGCTGTAGTGTAACTCTTCACAGTAGATGGTTTCTGGCAGGTATTGGATGGAACTCAGTTATATTTAAGAAACTGGCTACTAGGAGTTTGACCATCCTCCAGTGGGTATATAGGAAACACAAATTGGACTTAGTGTATTTTTTTTTCTTTTTGTGGTGAGGGCACAAAGATGGGAGTGTGGATCTGGGAAGAATGGGAAGCAGTGATGGGGTGCATTGTATGAAATTCCAAATAAGTAATTAAAATGCAATGTTGGAGAGAAAAAGGAAAAATCAGATTATAATCCAGAACTGATAATGGACCAACTATTTAATGGTTTAGAATATCCTTATTCCAGAGCCCCTTCATTAGCAGAATAGACATCCTCATTCCTTTCAGTTCACTCTGCAACATGCTTCCCAGAATTTTCTCTATTCTCTTACTACTCTAATAAATGCTTCTCAGCTGCATAAATGTGGAATCATCTTGCACACAGCAAAGTGGCCAGTATTTGTGGATTCTACCTATTGAATGCTAATAGTCCTCCTTCATCACTGATAACACCAAATTAACCCCTCCCTAATTTTCCATAGACATCCTGGGCCTGTAATCCCTGTATCCAAGTATCATTCTAAGCATACAGAATTCCTGTGGTATAGGAACATTCCATTGTTTTGTGGTGTGGGAGCTTCTGAATTAATTGTCTAATGTAATAATTAGCTTTATAATGATTACTATTGTACATTTCTCTTAAAGTGGTATATTTGAAGCTCTAAGGAGAGACAGTGGTATTGGCTCAGCTGAATGTGTTGTGAATAGACACTTCTAAAATTTTTGTGTAAGTTCTTTTCTTGTTATACTTGTACATGTGATTTTTGGAAAACAGTTGTGATGCTTCATTCAAATTTAGTTTCAGCCAAATTCAATTTGGCTTCTGCCAACAACCATACATGATATTCTTTCAAACTATTTGTTAGGTATAATTCAAATCTGCCTTCTTTATATATCTACATCTAGTTTACTGAGTACTATTGCTCCTTAGAGTCAGAGGAGGGCAGTATTAGTCCTTTTCCCAAGGTGACATTGGAGCAATTATCATAAATTAGTTGAAGTTTTAAAAAAATATTTTGGTTTTTGAGAATTTTATACACAAGTAGTATATTTGCATTATTTCTTTTCTGCTTTCTCCCTCCAACTCTTTGGGTTCCCACTTCCATGCCAACATGATTGCAAGAAATCAAAACTCACAAGGTCCAACCCCTAGAAGAAGAGCTACAGCTAATGTTTGCTGAGAGAGATAAAGTAAGTTTGCTTGCTCTAAGGGATGAGCTCTAAGGGATATACAATCCAATCTCAAACAGTCACCCCTAAATATTTATGCATACAAATAGCTGAAAGGACACTTTGTCATGTTATCTTCGGCATAATGGCTGCACCTTAATCTACTACTATTTCAGCCAGCAGTTACTGGCTCTGCAGCTACTGGCCTGCTTCTCTGGTAGCAGCCCAGCTGCTGAGGCCACAGCCTGGCAGGAATTCTGCTCCCATAGGCACTGGCTCGACTGCTTCCACTAAAGGTATTTTTAGCTAAATCTCTATTGCTCTATTTATAAATAAGACTTGAAATTCAAAGGCTGGGGTGAAAACCTGTTATCTCAGAGAGGTTGGATAACACCTTAGTTTACTTTTTCTCCATGCTGGCATCTCTGAAAGAGGGCGTCCTCCTACTCTGCAAAACCAGAAAAAGTCATGCCACACAAAACCCCTCCCTACTACTTCCGGTGCATCTCTCTATCTCTCCCAGATGCCCTCTGATGTTCTGTGATTACTTTCTGTTGACTAAGTTGTTAACTCAACTTCCTAAACCAAGGTTAATTTTATTTAATTATTGCAAATGCAAACTTGGGGTTCACAGTGTGAACATATATCCCACAACAGCACATAAAGTTATATTTATTAGAATATGTGTACATGTATATGACAATAATAATTAAAGAATAGGGAGTCATGAATTTGAGAAGGGAGCATACATGTTGGCATGCCAACTGCTGTTGTCATTTTCTCTTCAGATCTTGCTTAGGCCACAATATTGTTATTATGTGGGTACAGCTGCCCTGTCATATTGAGAGAACACTATGTCACAGCAGATGCCAAGATACTCTGGCTTTTTATAATCTTTTCACTCCCCCCCTTCCATGATGTTTCCTACAGGAGCTATATTGCAGATGTATATCTTGTGGCTGGGCAACCTACAGTGCATTGTTCTCTGCATTTTGAGCAGCTGTGGCTTTCTGCACAGGTCTTATGCTGCTAAAAGTTTCTCTGGAAGATGCAATTATCTGTGTGGATAAGAATAAGTATTTAGACTACAATTAGAAATCATACAGGTTTAGCGAAGTGGCAATAGTAGATTCTCTTGGGGCTGGTGGCATTATCATTTCCAGGAAGAGGGCTAGGTGTAAAGTGTCAGAGAAGAATTCCCTCCTAATAGAGTGGACCTTACATCCAATAAGATGATTGTTGCTAATCTCCACAACAGATATAAGTACCACTATTGCAGTTTTGTAATATTTTGTCATTCTGCTCATTGTTATGGTTTGTAGGCACTTCTGTTGGTTAGGACTCTTAATTACTGTTCTATCCTGGTAGCTTTCACAGTCCCTCAGCTATATTCCTTGAAGTCCTATATCTGAAGTATCTAGTATCTTCAGCAATAGGTTATGAACTTCAATTTCTGAGAGTTAATCAAAGACAATGATAATAGTCTATATTGTTTTGGAGGCCTCTTGGACTCCCCTGACTAACAATAGAAAATAAATTTTCACATGTTATTAGATAGTCTATGGCTTTTAGGGATAACATTTTAATCCCAAGTGGCATAACTTCATTACATATTAATTTAAATATTGAATACATTTAAACATATATAATTAAACATTGAATATATTTAAGTAAACATAAAATAATATGATTCCTATAGCTTTTTCAAATATCCATATGATTATTTTTCTCTCCTCCCTTCTTTTTCTGCAGCTTCCTTCCAAGTAAATCTTCCCATCCCACTTTTCCCATTTCCCCATGTAATAGCAACTGTATCCTGTTACTGTATTTTCTAGAGCTTCTTTTCTCCCACCTCCTTGGTCCCTTTTTACTTTCCTAGTACTTATAGTGACTGCAGGTTATGTACTCAAATCTAAACATGGGACCTAGGACCTTCTCATGTGAGAGAACATGTGGCGTTTCTTGGTCTGGGTTATTTCGCTGCAATGTTTTCTACTTCCATTAATTTATCTGTAAATGTAAGATTTTCTTTACAGCCAAACAGAGATTTTTTATTTTATTTCTTTTCTTTTTGTGATTTTTATTGAGCTCTACAGAAAAAAATGTAGAGCCAAATAGAGATTTTATCTAACCACATTGCTATCCAGAAATATGCATTTCTTTATCTTGGTCATAAAGGTATCATTGTATTACCTTTACAATCAGGAATTACTTGGTCAACTATTTTTTTCTGATCTAACACTTGAAAGTATTTCTCATACAACTAATTCTTTATTGTATAAAGCAGTTTTATTAGCAATTATTAAACTTGATAAGTGATTTAAGGTTTCTGTAATTTAATTATTACTTATAGCACTTAACAAAATGAAGATATATCTTACATACTGAACAGAGTTACTTCATGGTGCCCTACGAAAGTGGTAATTAATTCTATCAATGCTCATTTGCTTACTGAAGCCAGAAATTCCTTTAAAATAGGAGAACTGCCTCAATAAAATAAAATAAATACAATAAAGTTTCTCATTCCATAGATATAGAGAGGACTTGGATTTTAATCACTGTTAGGTAAAGAACAAAGTGTACTATTTAAATTGGCATATTTCTATTTTGTTAATGAGGACAGATTTTGATGAAAGGAGAGGGAGAGACGATGAGCCCACTGGTTCCTTCATTAGGAGAAAAGCTGATTTAAAAAGAAATGCACATAATAGTGCTGAAAGACTTAAATACTTTCTGCATCTGGGCTGTCAGATATATGTCATTTACTTTTTACAACTTTCCACAGAGCCTTGAAATTATGACCTGTTAGAATTATTGGAGAAGTTTGGAAATGTGCATTTTTGCTATGTCAGATATGCTTATTTTCTGAGTTAACCAAACTGTATATCTGATTCTAGCAGGCGCTGAAGCTAGGGCACCCCTCCTGTGCTGCTAGGGGTGGGCAACAGGGGGACAGTGAGTACTGGAGGGAGGGGAAGCCCAAAGCCTTAAAGAGATTGACAATAGGAGCAACTGAGTGGTTGAAGACCCAGATTCTTTAATTAGCAATTGGAGGGTGTTGCCCAGGGCATGATTCTCCATATGGCCAAAACCTGCACCCCTTTTCATATTCAGACACAGCTCTAGCCTTGAAAGTTCCCTCCAGAGGCAGTTCTGCCTATCCATTCTTCTCTAGTTTGCATTTCTGCTTTTTCAGCCTTCTGCACAAATGCTTTCTTGGCAGTATGGTTTTTGCATACTTCTCTCTAAAGGCTGGACATTGATAAATTTGGCTGCACTCCTTGGGGCACATTCAAGCATTGAAGAATCTGCCTGTGTGTCTATTTCCTTCTTTGTTTTACATCTTGCAGCTTCCAACTGAGGTCAGTCAGGAGACTGAGTGATGAAAAGGGCTGTTCTATTCTTGCCCGGTGCTTAGGGGAGTATCTGTTAGAACCCAATGCTTTTAGAGTGCTGCTTCCTTGCCACAGCCCTCGGCTGCCTCAGCTGCCCTGCTTGGTGAGACTGAATTATGGCCTCTGACAGAAATAACTATGAATGATCTTAAAGGAAGTAATGTAGACTAATAGTAAACCTGATCTGGAACTCAAACCTCCATGGTTTATGTGAGAGCATCCTGCTGAAAACCTTCATGCTGATGTTTCTGATGATACCATGCCTGGTCTCCTATCTCATTTGACTCATGGAGCTGCCAAAACCAGTACTTAGGAGACAAAAAGGACCAATAGCAGCAGAAATAACAGCGAGGATAATTTATTGAGGCAAGGGTAATTTATTGACTTGATAGCCTCTGATGCTTAGATATTTTTCTCTTGAAGATATGCTTAAATGCAAAGGATGTTCAGGTGAATTCCAATTCACTATCGTTTGTCCCCAGTTCTCTTTATCTTCATGGTGTTTTAAATGCCTTCATCCCTGCTTATGTACAGTTATCTAAGATTTCCACTGAATTGACTTGAGTTTCATTTACTGTTGTTCTCCTCTTTGTACCTTAAGACCAGAAAGTCTTCCTTTTTCTTATTGCTCATGCAGAATCCTGTATAATAGTCAGATCAATCTAGTTGTCCACATTAGTTTTGGGGTGCAGGAGGAATCATAAATCCATATGTTTATATTATAGTTGTTAATATGGCTTCTTAGAGGCAGTCACTTATTTAAAATACTTACCGTGCTTAAGATAAAATATGCATTATTAGGGTTTATTGCACTACTTTTAATTAGATGTTCAGAAGGAAGGTTTTGTAAATCTGCATTTCAATAAAATTCTTAAATGACTGTGAAGCACATTTGTATGTATGTATAACATGGGAAGAGGAAAAGTGATGTAATTTTGTTTAATTATAAAAAAGAAAATTTAAAAAGTTTTTTTAGTGCTTAGAATGAAAGCATTAGTTACAGGTATGTAAACATGATGGGAGGAAAAATCATCATTGTTGAGGAATCAAAGCAATTTTGTCTTTAAATTGTATTTGGTGTATATGTGTATCAATGTTTTCTCTCCCCTCTACATTACCAATTGTATCCAGTCCATCATAAATTTGGTCAGAGTCTAGATTTGTCTTCCAAGAACTGTTGGTTGCTTTTCTTGAGTGTAAGATGTTCATGGCAGGAAATACTGTATCTCATCACAAGAAGGGAACTCAGAGTTAAAGAGGTGGATTAACAGTCAGGAGCACATAATTTTCACACACAATTACCTGAATTCAGTTACCAGCACCCAAGGCAGGCATCTCACAACCAACTATAACAACACTTCCGGAATATCCAATTTCTTTTCTTCTGGCATTCATGGGCACACATGTAATACACACACACACATATATAAATAAATATATGCAGTTTAAGACACAATTTAAAAACAGCTATCGTTGAAAGATGGAAGATGAAAGGGAGATTGCTAGGTAAACAAGTGTCTTCAAAGGATGACTTATGGCAGGGACACTCTATTCCTCTAAAATCTCTGGTCATTTGGGCGCAGGGCCCTGCCCGGGTACTGGATTTTTTCCAAGCCCAGCCCAGCTCCCCCTTCCAGCTGCGGGGTCCTAGGACCTCACAAAACAGCAGGCTCCAGGGCTAAGGCTCTGGGGATCTGGGAGTGAGTTCAGGGAAGCAG
>JAQHUG010000543.1:607505-621472 GCA_028555095.1 Dicrostonyx torquatus | reverse complement strand
TAGACCGAGATGGAGGGGGGAGGGCCTTGGGCTTCCCATAGGGCAGGGTATCCTGCCCCATCTTATAGAATCAGTGGGAGGGCGGTGGGGTAGCGGGGGAGCGGGAGGGCTGGGAACAAGGGGAGTAAATGTAAATTTTTCTTTTAACAATAAAAAAAAGAATGACTTATTATCTATCTTGTAGTCTTAGTCTACTCTCTGGAGAGATTCATCCTTCATGGGTATCCTAGGAAGTAAGAAAGAAGAAGCCCAGAGTAGGTTGTACAGATATTTCTATTTGGGCACCAGTGTAATCTTTTCACATGGGTAGTTGTTTTCCAACTCAGGTGTCTAGAGTCAGTGAAGAAATACCTAACAAATGAAAGTACGACTTAAATTCTACTTTGCAACTGGTGCTGGCTCTGAGAAGTGGCGTGATAACTTATTCAGACTCATGTTCATGCAGTAGATTCTCTGCTTTCAGAGAAGTCAAATCTGCCTAGTATTACATCACTGCTCTCACTAAGCTTCAGAGCTCACTGCTCACTGTAATCTGCAGTGCTTCTTTGTGGCCATTCCGTGATTTGTGCAAGGGTTATCAGTGGCATAATTTGGTTCACTGTACAATTGCAAACCTTAGGACACTCATTTATCTTTTTCATCATTGCTCATCAAATCAATCATTGAATTTGAATTTGTGAAAATTATCTTTCTACCCCACAATGTTGATTCTGAGCAAAGGAGTACAACTGATGATTACTGTGATTGACACAAAAGTATGAAGCAGTTATATATTCCTGTCAAAGATCAAGTGGAAAACTTTCACGATGTATTTTCCCTTTGATAAATGCTTCTACCTTAGTCTACAAAGAAAAATTTCACTTAAGGCTTAAAAAATGTAACATCACATAGTAATGATTTTTTATTTTACTTCTTGAGTTTTAAAAGCATAACTTCATAAGAAAATTAAACAAACATGTGGCAAACATCTGCATTTATTGTTTTTCAGAAGCAAGTGGGGGAAAGGAAGTAAATTATTGAATTAATGCTTTTGCTATGAATCATGGAGCCAGAGACATAGAAAGATGTTGATAATAATAAGGTTTTTCTTTTTTTAATACTAGTGATGTGTGAAGAACTACATCTGTCCTCTTTTTAGGATGCAATCTCTCTGCCTATTACAAGAAGACAATCTCATTTGAGCTTCTGGGAAGAGTAATCCTGTTGTTAATGAAACTAATGAAGTGATGAATTATGTAATTTTATGGTCATCACATTTTTTCTCTAAACTGCCAACCATTTTCTTCATCCTCAGTATCTTTTTTAGAGTATTTTATTTGTTCATACTGAAAGTGAGCACCTCAGGACAATCTCCTGTGATCATTTCCTCCTTGCTATCGCTGATGACTTCTACATGGATAACAGATTCTCCAAGAAAACTTGAGTTAGAATTACAAAGCCTGATTCAATTAGTCAGTTGGATCAAAATATATAAAAAATGATTAGGTAGAACAATAAAGTGGATACATAGAGATAAGAGGCCACAAAGACAATAGAAACAGGGAGGAAGATAGAGTAATTGACCTTGGGCTTTGTAGATTCTATTACGTCCATCAGTATTTCTATTCTATACATGGGATTTTATTTGAACATCCAGGTTTTTTTAAAGTCTGTTTTGGGGGAGTGGAATTTACCCATTACCTGTCTGGCCTGCATTGGAAATAATTAAACTTGGTAACAAAAGTTTATAATGTATTTTCAAAATCCTTTCATATTTATTATATTCTTTAGGAATTATAATTGAGGCCTCAAATGAAAAGTGGCCTTGCTTTTAATCAGATAGGTAAAATAAGACTGAATCAGACATGAAAGAGATGGCTTTTCTTTCTATACCTTACTCCTTACTAGTCACCAAACAATTTTTTAAGTGGATATATCTAAAAGTTAAGGGAAGGTTCTAGTAAAAATTATGACATGTAGTTTATCTTTTAATAGACATGATGATCTAACATGTCCATCAAGAAATCAAGGAGATTCTGTAGCAAATGTTTCTAATTGAACCCCTTCACTTAAATGAAGGTCATGCATTTGAAATGTCTTCCATTGTCCCCCTGTGCCTCTCTCCATCTGTAAGAGAATCAAATCAAATCTTAGCTCTGAAAACATTCACCCGACTTTGCCACTCGGCAGCTGCTGCCAGTGGAGGTGTCAATGATGTAGCTCTTATTGGTTATTTCTATCTCAACATTTAAAATATAAAATCATCCTTGGGGTGAAACTTTGCATGCCAAGTCAACTCTAAACAGTTTTTCTGGGAAAACTAAATAAGATCTGAAGATCATCTAGTTCCATGGCAGTGCTGGTAGTTCTTAGATTTAAATGAAATATGCAGTGGTGCAAATAGAGGTATCCATTTAACTGTTAGGCTGTTTTAAATAAGATACAAATGCTTAAGTGTGAAGTAATGGATATGTTTCAGTGGCTCCATGATATTTTTTAAAGTGATGACCAATTTGTCTTTTGAAATATAATACTAGTGATCATGAGTGTGCGGATAAGAAAAGAAGCCTCAAAGGATGTTTTTGAGGGCTATTTTATGTTGGATCGGCAGATGCTAAGCATGTATGAAATTATAACCTAGCTTTAAAGAATTCAGACTTTGTTCAATATTTCACATGATCTTTGAAGGTTTATGTTCCAACTGGTGCAAAAGAAAGCTAATTGGAGCATGGAACATAAGGTGGTTGTTCAATAACTTTTATTTATAAACAAAAGTGAATAGTGATTCTGCGGACAGCACTATTTAAAACAGATGACCCAGTGAGAAAGTCTGGAATAGGAAAATAGTGATTGACAAAGTAGGGCTGTTAAAATATCTGGGAAGTTTTCTAATAAAGAAGTTTGTTTTAGCTTAAATTCAATCAAAATTCTAAAACATTTGTTTCTTTTGTTCATATGTAACTTCATATAAATCCAATATCCTTTCGAGAATGCTGAATTAGACTATTGCTTACAAAATACAAGTCAATGGGGATAAATAAGAATGAAGTATATATATGCTGCAGGAGATTAAGCCCTCTTGCTTTCAGCCAATGGCTTCTAAGATACCCGCCCAATGTGGGACGTGGTTTTCATTTAAAAAAAAAAGCCGCAGCCGCTCTCCGAGCTAACATGCTTCCGGCTTCCATGCTGACTGCTAGACTCGGTTTCCTGTTTGCGACCAGAGGAATGTGGTTTGGGACATTGATCTGTAAGTTTTATCCCCTCCAATAAAATACCCCCCTTTTAATCAAATTGGTGTAAGATTGTCCTGTGACTATATGTATATGGAACCTGCTAGTTTGTATGAAAAACAGGAAAATAAAAAACAAAAAATTTGGTTGTGGTTCCTGTGTCTTAAAGCTAGTACATTGTACATGATAAGTAAATATTCTGTTACTGAGCTGTATCCCAAGGCCTTCAGAGGAACATATCATTTATAAGCCATAGCTTTATGTAGCAATAACCTAGGGGGCATCTAAAATTTTCTGTGCCACAGCTCTACCTTTGTTGACCATATTGGAATCTTTGAGAGCACACACCCAATATTTCCCAGCGCTTAACTTGCATTATGATCAATGGTATGAAGTTAAGCCTGTAGTAATACTCAAGATATGTTTAAGTCATATTGATGATATCATATTAATTAATTTCTATGGAGTGTACATTTACTTATCAAGAGGAGACTCTCAACTGCTGCAAGGAAAAAAAAAGCTGTCAATCTTTTCTTAGGAAAGAAAAACTGACTTTATTAAGATACACTCTAATTTTTTCAAACAAATCTTAAGTACAGCAGAACTTCAAGACCCAAGGACTATTGAAGTTTTCCCTAGCAAACTGATTGCAAATTTTATTGTCTGTCAACTTGATTGATGACAATGTATACACATTGGAGTTCATTCAGACAGCTAGTGTGTTTGAAGCCCTGCTGTTAAGTCTATTGTGAGGTAATTTAAGACTTAACCTCTAGAGAGAACCGTTCTTCGAAGGCAGAAACTCTTGCAAATGTACCATCACTGCAAATGATTGGAGAAATCACATGACAATTCAGTCATAACTTTTGCCAAAAATAACAAAGGCATTCGCTTATTTATTTATTTGGAAAGGTTACCTTTTGCCCATTTCTAGGGTGGTGTATTAGCAAGAAAGTTGCCAGTCAGCCCATAGAAAAGCAAGAGTTGTTCAGGCAGACAACACTGAGAAAATGTGGGTTGTATTGACTACACACTAGGCTAAATGTGGGTAGTATTGATTAAACATCAGGCTGTGTGCAGGACTCCAGCCTTTAACTTAAATTCTCTTTGACC
This sequence comes from Dicrostonyx torquatus, assembly GCA_028555095.1. Classification (NCBI taxonomy): domain Eukaryota; kingdom Metazoa; phylum Chordata; class Mammalia; order Rodentia; family Cricetidae; genus Dicrostonyx; species Dicrostonyx torquatus. The sequence continues at coordinate 617,147 of JAQHUG010000543.1, read as the reverse complement.
AGCTATTTCTAGGCTGATGGTGGCACATTATGCATGCCATCCTTTTAAACTTGGTTTACATGGAAAGTAATCAATGTAACCATGTTGAAAGCATGGAAAGGGTGTTGGTGTACTCTTGCCTTCTATTTCCATTCATTCTATGGCTTTAACACTGAATAAATTCTACTTTTCTTCTCAAGAATGGCTTCCTTGAGATCTTTCATGGGAGCTATCAATCCTCATGTCATATCCTGGATACTTGTTCTATCTAGTCCCTGATCTAAAAGCTGTAAGACACTATCATCAGCATCATAGTCATCTCCCTGCATATTATTTCCTGTTCCTTCAAGTTAATATCCAGCACCTGTAGTTCCCAAAGATGAGTGGTCTCAAAGTTTACCATACTCCAAGAGCATCTGAAAGTATTATTAAAACACATGGTGCTTAATCAGTTTTCAGAGTTTCTTAATGAGTTAGGGATGAATACTGCAAATTTGGATATTTAAAAAGTTCCCAGAAAATGTTACCATTCTGGAGGCTATACTTTGAGAATCTCTATTTTAGTGCAGTGGTCTCTTCGGTGACATTGGAGCATCCTGGGTATTCTTTAGAATACAATTCCGACTTTTCAAAGTTAGTGGTTTGTCTAGTGAGGGGTAAGACCCAGACAGAGTTGTGACTATTTAGGAAGGTTTAATGCAACGGGTTGAGAATCTTTGCACATTTTGTCTACCAATACAATTTGATAACATTTTCCTGTTTAAGCTTATCACTCTCAAATGTTTTCCTAGGGTTAATTCAGAATATAGTCCATATTTGTTAGAATGGTTTCCTAAGACCCTTTACAAAGGGTATGTTTTGTCTTCCTATATGGGATTTGGCGATGGGATAAGTATGAGCATGCAGGTGTGTGCATGCCATAGGGCATGTGTGGAGATAATAGGACAGCTTCAGATGTTCATCCCACCCTTCCACAGTATTTGCGACAGGACATTTTATTCACAGCTATATATGCCAGGCTAGTTAGACTGCCAGACTCCAGGGAATCTCCTGTCTCTGAACATTATCTCACCCTGGGGACTCGGGGATTAGAGATATCAATTAAATTAGAGATATCAATTAGATGTATGTGTGCTCTAGGTGTTCAAGCTCCAGTCCTGATGTTTTCACAGCAAGTACTTTACTAAACGAGCCATCTACCCTGCCTGGGATACTGTTCAAAACTTGCAGTCATTGCCTGAAGTTGCAGACTGATATTCAGCCCTGAATGTAATGCTTTGTCTGATACTTATATTTTTATTACATTTATGAATTAGTTGCAGTAATAGAGTAACAATAACAAATAAAAATAAGATGTAATTTAAGTTGTTTTAGTGTAGTCTATTGAAATACATTTTCTTTTTGGAGGCATGTTTTTGCAATGTAGCTCAGATTGATTCCTCTGACTCAACTTTATTTAGTTTGGTGCATAGCACTATACCCAGTTCTTTTTGTTTTATTTTATTTATTTATGTATTTATTTTAGAACCCTACCACTGTTTCTCCTCCTTCCTCTACTCCCCCTGCCCCACTTTGGCTCTGTCCCTTCATTCATTCTTCCTCCATTTCTGTTAAGAAGAAGTCAGGTCTCCAGTGGATATCAACAAAACATGGCATATCAAGTTGAAGACTGGATGAGGCAGCCAAGTAGAGGATAAGGGACCCAAAGCCAGCAAAAGAGTCCCCACTGTTAGGCCCCACAAGAAGACCAAGTTACAGAGTTGTAACATATAATCAGAGAGCCTAGATAGTTGCATATAGGCCTCCTGACTGCCAATTCTTTCTCTGTGAGCCCCTATCAGCCCTACTTAATTGATTCTGTAGGTTTTCTTGTGCTGTCCTTGGCCTCTGTGGCTTCTACTATCCTTCTATACTCTCTTCTGTAAAACTCCCTGAGCTCTTCCTAATATTTGGCTGTGGGTCTCTACATCTGTTTCCATCAGTGGCTGGATGAAGCCTCTCTGATGACAATTGGCAGACTAGAAGAATAGAATTAGGAAGCATTTCATTGAAATTTGTTTTGGCAGTAGTGTTTGGTTTTATCCTAGATCTCTGGGCTATCCAGCCTCTGGCATACAAAGTTCATAAAACCTTATTTACTATATTTACCCATTTTATTATGATAAGATGATGTAATATTTAATGGCAAAATGAAGTAAAGACAATGATGCAGGCATTGTGACATGGGATTAGGCTAACACATAGAATCAACTTGTTCATACGCAGAGTGATACTATGATATTAAAAGGCTATAAAGGGTATGCTAGAGAAGGGATTGGCTTATGTTCTGTGCAAGATAGGGGTAGATAGACAAAGCTTGAGGTTGCTGTTGGAATATATGTTTTGAGGGGGCAAATCTTGGACAAAACTCTAGGAACAATACATATTAAATAATCAGGTTAAATATATAGTGAATATATTTAACTGAAGTATATAGGGAAAAATAAGGACTTAGAAATTAGGAGGAACATGTATAAATGACAAGCGGAAGTAGACAAGTGGCAAAGAATTTAGAGGTAAGTGAAAATGCTACCTAAAATTGTTCTTCTATTCACCTGTCACAGGCAACTGAAGTCCCCATTATTAGATGTTCTTTCTTTGTGATCAAGGCAGACTGTCTATCAGAAATGAAGCTCTGTAAAATACTATGAAATGGAATATGCCCCACATTGGTTCTTACTTGACATCAAAACACAAATGAGTTATTCAGAATCTTTAGGTGATCACTTTGGAAAGCAGTTGTTTGAATGTGCAAAATTCTCCTCAGGCTCATGTTTTGAGTACTTGGTCCCAAGCAGGTATACATATTTTAGGATATTTTGGAAGCTTGAGTAGCAAGGACTTTGCTGGAGCAATTAATGGTCACTGGCTCTAGATCCTTGGTGGTACAATACCATGGTCCACTTTCTGCCCCTCTTCAGAACTGTGTTCCTACTAGGCGGTGCACAGCATTCTTCTTGACATTTCCTTTGTCAGAATATTCTGAGCAAGTCTATAGATCCAAGTATCCATAGACTGAATCTTCTCATGCTGTGAGTTAAGATGACTCCTCCCCATTTAAGATATTTGTATCATGTGTTTTGTCACAGTGAGACTAATACAGAGACTGGGCCATGTTTTATGAAAGGAAAAGGAAGATTTTCCCCATGGGGCATTCTGGTACTTGTGGTTGAAAGAAATTAGTGGGTCATTTGGACTGTTACTGTAAGAGAGAGACTAGAAAGTGTTTTTCACTTTGAATCAAGACCTATTAAGAGACAAGTCTAATTCAAGAAGAAACAGGTCCAGTCTCTAACATCTGGAAATTTGGCAATTATGTAAATAAATGTAGATACCTTAAAGAAAATAAAGACCATAGGAGAACTGTCTGTATATAAACATGGTATCATGGCAGGAAAAAATCTATAAGAGAGTTAGAAGGCAGATTGAGACAGATATGACGCTTTGGTATCGATCCTGATGTAGGGAAATAGGTACATTTCCCCAGCCCTGACTCTTTTTATTTTAACAGTGTCAAAAACCAAATTTTCCACTTGCTAGCTTTGATTGTACATAATAGATTGTTACTATTATTTCTCATTTTAAATGTTCTACTTGGTATCACTTTTATTAACTGCAAGTCTCTATTGGACCAGAACATGTTTCTGTGTCTTGCTACAAGTTCACATGATTTTTTGTTTCTTAGTATATGGGGATCCTCAGTTTGCTAAGAACCAGGGAATTTTAATTTTTCCTTACTGAGTTTGCTATGTGCTATTAATGGTCTAAGATGTTTAGTTAATGTTGTATTAAATATGTATCCAGAACATGCTGGGTTGGTATCTTGTGTCTGTGGCAGGAAGAAATTGTCCAAATATCACTTTATTCATCTAATAGCAACCAAATATGTAAGTCCTACTTACAGTGCTCAATGGAAATTTAGATTCAAGTCAGAGCACTTTAGAAACTGTAAATCATTTCATAAACTTTATAGATGGCAGCAGACGCCTAACACTTTGGCTGGCACCTGGAAAATCTCACATAAGCAGGCTGAGACTACTAGGCTGGTGTAGAGATAAATCAGCCAATTTATGATTATCTCTACTCATTGGAGGAGAACATATGCACAGACAATCCAAGAGAGGCCACTTGTCTAGCCATCTTTGATACAACTCTCAATGTTACATCATATTGTATATTTAGTTATGTGTTTATACACACAGGTACATGTGGTATGGAGAATTGATGGTTTAGAAATTAAATACTCCCTTGACCAATTCATAAAGTGTTTATTTCTCTTAAAGCTCCAGATTTTGAGACCTGACATTATCTTGTGTAACACTCTACATTGCTTTCTAATGCTCTCCATTTATTTCAAGGACGTTTAGTTTATTTCTGTAACTGAATTATATTACTGAAAGACACATGTTCTTTTGTGAAACAACACTGTAATTTGTTGAGGAAATTCTATGTGATGATTACTTTTTAAGGCTCTCTCATGTAATCTCATTGAATCCTCAAATCATTCCCATGAAATGGATTTTTTATCTCTATTTTTACAAATGAAGTGCTGGGAGCTTAGGTAAACCTGTGCAAGGTCATGCTACAAATCAGTAATGAGCCAGATATTTCTACCATACCTCACGATGTTTTCCAGTTTTGGTATCTGTTACTCTCTTTTTTATCTAGTGCTATAATTTCTCTAGATACTTGGGGGAGGGGGAAATATGACCATTCCTCGTATCTCAGTTGACAAAGCTTTTCTAGGTTCTTTTGTTGATGAGAATAGCTGAAAAGGAATCAATTTTCTTAACTAGATACCAGATGAGCCTGAACCTGACTTGAGAATCTGATGTTGCAAAAAACCTGACTTGAGAATCTGATGTTGCAAAAATGTGGGACTTTTCAGTTTCCTCTGTTCTATAATGTACATTTGAAGACATTTTGGGAAGCATACCTAGAATCTCTCCCATCTATGTGATTATAAAATGTGTATCAAAAGTGGTGAGATTGTTAGGGAATAGAGAGGTAGTTTCTTCTTTGTGGTATATAGCATCCTCATCAATTTTTAGAAGTCATTTTCTAAAAATGAATGTGCCATGAGTTTTTTCATTTTTACAAGAAGATTGTTAAAAATTTAATCTGTAAAATTCTGCTTTTGATGTTTCATGGATGTCCTAGTATCTCAGCCAGAAAAAGATCTCATTAAAACAAAAATGATATACAGTGTCTATTAATCAATTGTGTGGAACCACAATATGCTCTGAATGCAAGATGTTTAAATGTATCTCTTAAGGATCAATATTGTTCCTAAGTAACTAAAGCTAAATCAATACTGAAGCCACACTTTACTTTGATAACAGATCATTAGATTCTAGTGTTTCTGAACCTGTAGCTACAAATGTAGACTGTGCAGTAAATAGTTTTCAGAGTATGAAATTTTCATATTTGTCTTTCTAGATGTTTGCTTATTTGCATATTTGGTATATGGTGAATCACTGTTAAAACTGTTATGGCTGAAGAAAGGCAAATTGTCTTAGAGAAATTGTATTAGATGTTTGTGGTGTGCGTATGTCTGTGCAGGTGTGGTTAATCTCAAAGAGCTTACTATGGCTCTTGTATATTCAAAATCACATAATAACAGGGTTTATAAATAAAAATAAGGTTTAGTTACATGATGCATTATTGATTTCTGCTTACTCATGTTAGTTTCAATACATATTGAATTAAGGTAATTAATGTGTTTTCTGTTAGACCTTTAAGGACAAAAGGACAGATTCTCAACTATAGCATTATTACATTTCAGAGTTGTAGGAAAACCTAAAGGTATGTTTTCAATTTCTTATTTAATATTTGAATTAGTTCTTTGTATGGAATCTATGATTGAATTAAATAACATATAGAATTTAGAGAGAAGGTAGTTGAATTAGGTAAGAACCTAGCAGGAAACAAATGACAGTGTCTTAAGTCAAATTGGAGGGAAATTTAATCAATGGATGGTTTACAGAGGTACAGGGAGCTGAAGGGATGTTAAGAAAAGAACCTGAAACACTGTCAGTAGTATAGAACAATTCTTTGGGCCAGAGGAGAAAGGGAAATAGATGCACTTCAGGAACTCTATTATAGTAACTTAGAGAGATTTATTGATATAAATGTGCCTTTTGGTAAAGAAGTGCTATCACAGCCAATCCTAGATCCTGTAAGTGGGAGTTCAGAGGAATAAATTTTCTTCTTTTATACCCATTAACAATAATATTTTAATTTCTTCTTGAAAATTTCATATTTTATACAAAGCATATTGATTATATCCATCTACCAGTACTGTTCTCCAACTCTCCCAACTCCATCTCCCTCCCAACTTATTTCTTTATAATTATTGATAACTCATGGTATAACACTGCCTACATGCACATGAGTGTCATTAACTACTGAGACACGAGCAAACAACCAGCACCCATGTTCCCAAAGGAGAGTGACTCTCTCTCTCACCCTCAGTAGTCATCAACTGCCAATAGCTCCTCTGATGGGAGTGGGGTTTTGGAGGCCCTTTCCCATTCAAGCAGGAATTTGGATAGGCTTGATTTTGTATAGCTCTGGTGCATGTAACTCCAGCTGTTATGCAAATACCATGTAATGTCCAGAAATGTATACTTCACAGCTCTCCTCCCTGTGCATTGGCTTTTGCATTCTTTCTTCTTTTCTATGATATTCCTTGAGCCTTCATTGTGGGTGGTGGGTATAGAAGAACCATCTGCAGCTGAGCACTCTATGTTACGCAGAGGTAATATATTGAGCAGTTGTGCGTCTCTGCATTAACCACTGGTCCCTGCAGAAAGAAGCTTCTTGACAATATGGTCACGCAAACAGGACCTGCATAATGACAACACCAGTGTGAATGCCAATGCTGATGGAAGAAATTTTACAAGGACTTATCCCTAGATAAAGACAGACACACAATCATTGGCTGCAGAGACAGGGTGAATCAGTATTCTCCATGGATTATGCCCCTGATAGGTTAGCCCATCCCAAATGATCAGCATTAAAAAAAAATGTATATAAGAGCAACACGAATGGAGTTCAGTAGGGCTTACATAAACATTTATACATGTGTGCATCTTTCTCTCTTCCTCTCTGTAACAGCAATAATTATAGATGAATCAGTTGTGAACTTCAGAGGGACTGAGAGACACAGCAGGAGTTAAGAGAGCAGGACTGAAAATGTTGTAAATACACTACTCATGTATGAAATTCTCAATAAATAAAGAAAAATCTTTAAACAAAGAAGCATTTCTGATTAAGATTTAGAGCAGAATTACTCTATGCATATGAACATAAATATTTGGAAGGTAATTTCAAAGCATAAATATTTAGCAAAGCAACAAAGGTAAGTTTCTGCTAGGACCTGTGATCTCCCTAGTCATGGGTTTTGAACAAGTTTACAGTATCATGTATGAATTCCCTCCTGTGTATTGGTCTCACATCTAATCATAAAACAGTCCATTTGTCCCACATTATTCCAATAGACATATCTTTCTAACAGGTCAGAATTGGAGCATGGGTACAGGGCTGGGTAAGACCATTGACGCCTTTTCTATCCCAATAACCTACATAATACCGTCAGGTACTATATAAACTAGTGGGGAGGGAGAGTGTTTGCCAGTTAGTTCTGGGTTGATTTCTGTATTCCTCACAGTGAGTGTGAAACCTGATTTTAAATATTTTTCATTCTTTTATCTTGCAGTTTTCATACTCTGAATTAGAAGACATAGATCAAGGGGACTCAGATAATGCTGTACACAGAAGTACATTTTGTAGAACACACAGCAGATTAGGGACTTGTTTTGAAGACATTAACAAAAGATATTTCACAGGATTGTAGCTTCATTCTGCCTTAACTATTGCTGCATGTTTAGAGAACAATAATTAGTTTTGAACAGAAAAAAGCCATAGTCAAACAAACGCTTTCAAAGAAAATAAAACACTATAATGAGAAAACTCCAAAGCATTACATCTAAACTTCAGAAGAAATAACATTTATTATATTGCAATAAGAAAAATTTTGACAGCAAATTATAACTTGGTAGTTAAGAGTATTTACAGTGCAGTAAGCTCCAAACTTGATACCTCTCTGACCCTGGACATGGCATTTCTTTCAGCTTACAACCTCTTATTTGTACAATTAAAATATTCCCTTATAATTTCTTTTTTATTGTTTTATAAATAATATCATTCAAAATTTCAACCTCTTCCCCTCCTCCCATTTCCCCCCCCGCTCCCCCCTTCACCTCCTCCCTCCCCCTCCAGTCCTAAGAGAGGGCAGGATACCCTGCCCTGTGGGAAGTCCAAAGTCCTCCCCCCTCCATCCAGGCCTAGGAAGGTGTGTATCCAAACAGACTAGGATCCCAAAAAGCCAGTATATGCAGTAGAGACAAATTCCAGTGCCATTATCATTGGCTTCTCAGTCAGCCCCCAATTTCAGCTGCATTCAGAGAGTCCGGTTTGATCACATGCTAGTTCAGTCCCAGTCCAGGTGGCCTAGGTGAGCTCCCATTAGATCAGTCACACTGTCTCACTGGGTGGACAAACCCCTTGTGGTCTTGTCTTCCTTGCTCATCTTCTCCCTCCTTCTACTTTTCAACTGGACCTTGGGAGCTCAACCCAGTGCTCCTATGTGGGTCTCTGTATCTCCATCCATTGCTGGACGAAGGTTCTATGGTGATATTCAAGATATTCATCAGTGTGACTATGGGGAAAAGGCCAGTTCATGTACCCTCTCCTCTACTGCGCAAGGACCTAGCAGGGTACATCCCCGTGGACACCTGGGAACCCCTCTAGAGCCAAGTCTCTTGCCAACCCTAAAATGGCTCCCTTAATTAAGATATCTTCTTCCCTCATCCTATATCCATCCTTCTTCCATCTCAGCCCTCCCACTCCTCCAAGCTTTCCCCAACCCTTTCCTTCTCCCTTCTCTCTCCCCATCTCTCCTTACCCCTGCCCCATTCCCACCCATGCTCCCAACTTTTGCCTGGCGATCTTGTCTGCTTCCGATTTCCAGGAGGATCTGTGTATGTTTTTCTTTGGGTTCACTTTATTATTTGGCTTCGCTAGGCTTGTGAACTATAGGCTCAGTGTCCTTTGTTTATGGCTAGTATCCACTTAAGGGTGGGTACATAACATACTCATCTTTGGGTCTGGGTTATCTCACTCAGGATATTGTTTTCTATTTCCAATCCATTTGCATGCAAAATTCAAGATGTCATTGTTTTTCCCCGCTGAGTAGTACTCTAATGTATATATGTTACAAACTTTCTTTGTCCATTCTTCCATTGAGGGGCATCTAGGTTGTTTCCAGTTTCTGGCTATTACAAATAATGCTGCTATGAACATAGTTGAACAAATGCTTTTGTAGCATGATTGGGCATCTCTTGGGTATATTCCCAAGAATGAAATTGCTGAATCCTGAGGTAAGTTGACTCCCAATTTCCTGAGAAACCGCCACACTGATTTCTAAAGTAGTTGCACAAGTTTGCATTCCCACCAACAATGGAGGAGTGTTCCCCTTACTTCACATCCTCTCCAGCATAGGTTATCATTGGTGTTTTTGATTTTAGCCATTCTGACAGGTGTAAGATGGTATCTCAAAGT
>JAQHUG010000543.1:583065-595728 GCA_028555095.1 Dicrostonyx torquatus | reverse complement strand
AAAAAGACAAGATCGCCTGAGTAATTTGGGAGCATAGGGAAATTGGGGGAGGGTTGGAGGGGGGAGGGGAGAGGCGTGGAGGGGAGGAGAAAAAATGTAGAGCTCAATAAATATCAATAAAGAAAAAATAAAAAGGAAAGAAATAAAAAGAATGAATTTTTACCTTGTGTAATGATCAATTATTTCACAAACTCTTATGACTTTAATATGAAGCATTTTCTCTACAAAATTGTGTTACAAAGCCTGGGCCCCAACTGTGGTCTTATTTTGGAGGATTTTGGAACCTCTAAGAAGTAGCATTTGGCTGGAGAAAGTATGTCCCGGGGAGAATGTCCTTGGGGGTTGTATCTTGTCCCAGTTCCCTTATGCCCTGCTTAGGTGCTACTTGTCCTCTGTGCTTCTGTCCATGTCATATCCTGACTCATTACAAACTCAGAATCAAAACAACCAAGGACTGTAGACTGAAGTTCCTAAAAATAAGAGCTAGAATAAATCTTTCTTTTATGTCAGGGAATTTGTCAGTTCAATGAAAATTTTGACTAACACACAAACATGTTAGACACACTTTTCTATAATGGTGACCATCTAATTCTAGAGTTGTGCAAAGAAATGGCATGTTCTATGGAAGTTTATGTTTGACTGCTGTGTTAAAAGACCTTTAAGATCCATTTTAATCTTGGCATAGCTGTGATTCTTCATACAAAGCATGCAAGTAATATTGTATTATAAAGACAAAATTAGCTCAGACTCTGTCCTGGAGGACTGACTGCCTTGTAAAGTACACATTGCCTACAGGCCACTTTTATCTTCAGGAAGTACATGAAAGCGAATTTTGAAATAACTTTATGATTATATTATGTATCCAGCACCATCATCTTGCAATCATATTCCCCCAATTCTATTTTCTTTAATAAAAATGAATGGAAGAATTTTAATAGTTTGATACCATATAGTTATAGCATATAGATTTGACAGCTAAGTTTAGCATCATGGACGATTTATTTGGAGCAAATTAATCTTTCAAAACCTCAATTTTTCACCACTGTAAACTGGGAGTAATTTTAACATCCATTGCCTGAGAAATTCATTGCAAATCTTGGTGAGAATACTGCTCACAATGTTTCTAATGTGTCATGAACTTTGAGTAAATTCCACTTGTTAGAGTAGTACTTCATATCTGTTTTCTGAACATAAGACTAATTTCTAATTTCTGATATAACTTAGGTGTAACTGGTTTGCATACTTTTCTTGTTAGGAGCCCATATTTGACTATTAATTTTGAAAGGTTTCTGTGAAATTATTAGGTAAAATAAAAGCATTTTTCCCTTTTGCAATGAGAAACAGCTTGCACCAAGGCCATTCCTATACTTACGTAAGTTGTGAGGAACCATACACAGCAGAAAATCAGTCTTCCAGCTGTATGGCAGTAACCTTGTCAACAAAGAGATTTTTATTCCACTGAGAAGCCAAGCATGAGGCTTATATTTGGATTTTCACTTGAATAAAGCTTTAGAAATTAGAATAGCCAGCTGCAAAAGGCCTGGCTGCTCTTGATCTGTGGAACAAGAGCTTGCAATAAAGAATAATATGAGAGAGAGAGAGAGAGAAAAATACCACCTTTCCAGGCTTTGTCTATATAATGAAGGAAGTTTTCAAACTTCCTTTAGTGGCAAATAATTTCAATTAGCATTTTGAGGGGGCTGAACATAAGTACCCACTTCTCCCAGAGGCTGGAGCCTGTTGATTAACCATTGTATGAAGTGTTATAGCCTTCTATTTGGGGTGGAGAAATTGCATTTCAGGCACTCTTGTTTGGCATTCTGTTCTAGCCCCAACCAGAAGCACTGAGTCTAATCTTCCCTCTTCACTTATTCATCCACCCACTCGAAAATGCAAATTGATTTTTAAGCATCTCAATGTGAGAATGACAAAGAAAATAGATGTGAGGGCACTGTGAACGATTCACCCATGTTTTTCCATATGGGTTTTAGCCTTGAACAGTTTTTGTCTTAAAGGTCTGTTAGTTTTGTGTAGTCCAGAATGACTTTAGCTGGGACTATCAGAAGATATCATGAAATTATTACATAAGGAATGTTTGAAAAACTTGAGAGGTTAAAGGTAGATAAAATAGCCATGTTAGTAGATTTCTTTAGCTAGGAAACAATGGAAGAAAATATATCCTTGCTTTGAGACAGTGTGACTAAAATGAAGCATGTGAGTTGGAAAAGAAACAGTATTGAGGATGAAGAGACAAGAAAGCAGAGGGTACAATTATGCAATGCTTTTGAATTTAATGTGCTTACTATTTCTCAAGTCAATATCTGAGAAAAATGATTGAAAATGAAGGAAGATTTGTTTTTGTCTTATGGTTTTAGAGGCCTTAGTCCAAGGTCTGCTAGATTTCTTGCATTGTGCAAGATGTAAGACTGAATGTCACAGCAAAGGGTAGGATGTGGCCAACCTCATCATCTCATGAAAGTCAGGAAGGAGAGAGAGAGAGAAGAGAGAGAGAGAGAGAAAGAGAGAGAGAGAGAGAGAGAGAGAGAGAGAGAGAGAGATACACAAGAAGAATTCAGAGCAAATTGTGCTCCAGAGAGGGCTTTCCCTGCCCATCCCTGCAATGATCTACTTACTTCAGCTAGGCTCCACTACTTAAAGCTTCTACTACATTTCAAAATGGTACTAAAAGCTAAAGACAATTCCTGCAAATTGAGACTCTCATAATGAAACCATAAAATTTTGCCCTTCATCCCCAAATACTCATTATGATCCTATTATGTAAAACACAACCAGTCAATTTCCAAGATTATCCATATTTTTAATAGTTCCAGATCAAAAATTAAAGTCAGAAACATCTTTTGATGTTACACGGAAGAGTGGGCAGCTTGTTGTACCAGCTGCCTAGCTAGCTTACACCCGAAATAACCACACAGAAACTGTATTTTTAACTCTGCCTGGCCCATTAGCTCTAACTTCTTATTGGCTAATTCTTACATCTTAATTTAATCCATTTCTATTAATCTGTGTATTGCCACGTGGCTGTGGCTTACCAGCAAGATTCTAACCAGAGTCTGTCTTAGGCAGGAGATCCATGGCATCTGCCACTCTGCCCTTTTTCCGAGCATTCAGTTCTGTCTACTCTGCCTTCCTAAGTTCTCTCCTATCAACTAGGCCAAGGCAGTTTCTTTATTCATTAGCCAAATGAAAGCAACATGCAAACAGAAAGGCCTCCTATACCATTTTGACATTCAAGGCAGATGTTTTTCTGTGAGCAGCTGTGAAAATTAAAACACAGATTCTATATGTATAATATATTGGTAGTGATTAAAAATTCTCTTTCAAAAGTAAAGAGGTAGGGATATAGAAAGGTGAAATAAACCAAGTAAGACTGAAGCCCAACCGGGCAATCATTAGATACCATGGCTCCATGTCTGGCATCTTTAGTATATAGTGTGCCCCAGTGTGCTTGGTAAGCCCATAACGATAGCCTTGCTGATTGCAGTTGACATGGCCTCACTGCTCTGACTCTGCTTACAGTAACAGCATTCTTTCGCAGATGTTCTACATTCCATGTTTCTGGAATCTCCAGATTCCTGGAATATTCATCATGTTTGGACTTTATTCTCACAGTTTCATCTTTTTACCTACTCAGGGAATGCCTAATAACATATTATGTGCTCTCTAAGACTTTCCCTTGAAATCTTGGTAGGAGCCTCTGGGATTCTGGCAAAATATCTTGAATTGTTGGCCTGAAAGACTAGCATCATGTGGATGACTCCATGGTTTCCCCCCTGCTTGGGTAGTATCTAGGCCATCTTAAACTATACCTACAGTGTCTTCTGAGTTCCTGAATGACTAAACCCAAAGAAACACTTCCTTAAGTAGTTCTGTATCATCAGCATACTCCAGGGCTCTCTTCTTAAAGCAAGTACTTGCAAATCAGTTTGCATCTTTGTGTTCTTGAGCCTGAAATGAGAGATACCATGTCTATTCTTGTCTATTAGTTATGACAGTGGATATAATATATGTTTCTCATTTCCCTTTTCTTAAACAGATTTGATTCATCAAAGTGACCCACATAAACTTGGATATTGTATTCTTTTGTTTTCAAATAACTATAGTTCCAAGAAAGTCTCTGGCAACGTAATAATTTTAGACAGAATCTCTCTCTCTCTTTCTTTGTTTATGTGTGTTGGATTCTTTGCTAATATTAATGTTTCCATGGTGATAGAAAGTAGATAAGTTGATAATATGTGATCTATCCTAGAAGAGTAGGCTTTTACTTTGGAGAGACAAATAAAAAATGCTAAGCAGAGCAGTTACTGGTAAAATAGGAAATGATCACAATTTCATTGTATCATTTTCCTATTATACATTAAACAGAAATAAATTGTTCCTCAACATGTAATGATGGTGTCTCTATGGGATCAGAAAGATAACTGTTAACAGATATATCATGCCAATTGCAATTTAAAGAGTATCCTTTGTCAGCATCTTTCAAGGTAAATATCTAGTTATAATTCTATATGTCATAGTGGGGAGTTGTGCTTCCACAAATCTATGTCTTCTACTAAAATGTAGCATAGCCTACTAAGTCTTACCAACTTCCATTTCTGTGTCTATGGAACTAAGGAACAAAATCAAAATGTGTATTATCCAACAAAAGCAGAAGGGGTTATACATTTGTAGGTTGAGGTAAGCTGAAATTTTAGTTCCTTCCATTCAGTTTTGTGGTGAACATAAAAGTACTCTAAAATTAAAGTCTATAAAAATATATATTGCCTTATCTTAGAATCTGTTTGATTCTCACATAGATCAGTCAGGGGTTCTTACCCCAGGTCTGGAGATTAACTCCCATGTAATGTCTATTTTTTTATAGCCTATGAAATGAGATTGACTTTCATACATTTAAATAGTTGAAACAAAAGCAAGCGAAGAGTATTATTTTTGGCATGGAAAAATTACATAAAATTCAAATTTAAGTGTCCATAAATAAAGTCTTATTGGAACATATCCATGCTTATTTCTTTATATAGACAATCTATGGCTTCATTGCTGTTGCTGTGACAAAGCAGCGACTATATAATCCACAAAACCTATACAATTACTATTTTATCCTTTATGAAAAAATATACTGACCTCTTGCCTTGAAATCAGGCTTTTTATCTAGGATTCATTACAGCTGATAGGTACCCAAGACAAGATTCTGAGTCTAATAGAAAGTAAGGAATGATTTACTTCTTGCTATTTTTTTCTCAGAGCTTTTGACTCAAATCTGTGATTCTAAGTTTTCCTCTAAAGCAAGGCAAAGCAACGCAAGAAATGCAAAGGGGTTTCTTTGATATTCCACTCTCCCCAACTCCCCGACTCTCTCTTTTCTTCTGGAAGTTCCATTATCTGCTATGTTGAAATGATAAGTTAAAAATATTCAGTTAATATGTTCCTGTCACTGCTGGTTTAATAAATCAACACTGGAAATTGAACTATTAAAATTTCAAAACATTCAACAGCAAAGTGGAGATGTAATAGAAGAAAGATGAGGGGAAAGGAAATTACCACATAAGAAATATTTACCCTTCATCATAACCCCTGTATAACATTACAGATTGAGATTCTATCATTTGTTACAGAACAGTATAGAAAAGGAAATGGATTGCAGTGTAATTCTTTTCACCTGCTGGGCAGGTAAACCAAAGGGCTAGGGATCAAAGGACATTACAAGGAAATGGGATATAAGGAAGAAACAAAGTAATTAGAAGTGTGTACTGTGTACTTTGAAGTAAAACAAACTTAGGTTTGAACTCTGGTGCTGGCATTGAGGAGCTCAGTGTACTTATTTTTCATTTTTAAATTTTTAATTGATTTTACTAAGCTATACATTTTTTCTCTGCTCCCTCCCTTCCTCTACCCTCTCCTGTGGTCTCCATGCTCCCAATTTACTCAGGAGATCTTGTCTTTTTCTACTTCCCATGTAGATTAGATTTATGTATGTCTGTCTCTCTTAGGGTCCTATTGTTGTCTAAGGTTCCTGCCCCTTTGGGTGTCAGTATGGTGATTTCTCAGAAAATTAGGAAACAACCTTCCTCAAGACCCAGCATAAGCTTAATGTCCTTTGTTAATGGCTAGGGTCCACTAATGAATGAGTACACACCATACTCATCTTTTCGGGTTTGGGATATCTCACTAAGGATAGAGTTTTCTATTTCCATCCATTTGCATGCAAAATTCAAGATGTCATTGTTTTTTACCGCTGAGTAGTATTCTAATGTGTATATATTCCACACTTTCTGGATCCATTCTTCCATTGAAGGGCACCTAGGTTGTTTCCAGGTTTTGGCTATTACAAATAATGCTGCTATGAACATAGTAGCACAAATGCTTTTGTAGAACGGTTGGGCATCTCTTGGGTATATTCCCAAGAGTAGTATTGCTGGATCTTGAGGTAGGTTGATCCCCAGTTTCCTGAGAAACCGCCACACTGATTTCCAAAGTGGTTGCACAAGTTTGCATTCCCACCAGCAATGGAGGAGTGTTCCCCTTACTCCACAACCTCTCCAGCATAGGTTATCATTGGTGTTTTTGATTTTAGCCATTCTGACAGGTGTAAGATGGTATCTCAAAGTCGTTTTGATTTGCATTTCCCTGATGGCTAAGGAAATTGAACATGACCTTAAGTATCTTTTGGCCATTCGAACTTCTTCTGTTGAGAATTCTCTGTTCAGATCATTACCCCATTTTTTAATTGGGTAATTTAGAATTTTGTCCAGGTTCTTGAGTTCTTTGTATATTTTGGAGATCAGGCCTTTGTCTGATGTGGTGTTAGTGGAGATCCCAGATGTTCCCAGGGATGTCCCCAGCTAGGTTGTTGGGCATCAGAGGAGGGGGTTCCTGAACTGACCTTGTCCCATGGTTACATTGTTGAATGTCTTGATCGTCACCATAGAAATTCTGCATGATGGATGGAGATAGAGCCAGAGACCCACATTCACATCATAGCAAGGGATTGAGCTACCAAGGTCCAGTGGAAGAGCAGAAGAAGGGAGAAGAGGAGCAAGGAAGTCAGGACCATGAGGGACTGTCCCACCAACTGAGACAGTGTGCTTGATCTATTGGGAGCTCATCAAATCCAGCTGGACCAGGACTGAATGAGCATATGACCAAACTGGATTCTGAATGTGGCTGCCAATGAGGACTGACTGAGAAGCCAATGATAATGGCACGGGGACCTACCTATCTCTTCTGCATGTATTGGCTTTTCAGGAACCTATTCTATATGGATGCATACCTTCTTAGACCGAGGTGGAGAGTGGAGGGTCTTGGCCTTTCCATAGGGCAGGGTATCCTGCCCCATCTTAAGAAAGCAGGGGGAGGGTTGTGGGGTAGGGGGAGAGTGGGGAGGCCTGGGACAAAGGGAGTAAATGTAAATTTTTCTTTTAAATTTAATAAAAAACAAAAAAAGGACCCAGCATTATCACTTTTGGGTATATACCCAAAGGATACTCAATCATACCACAAGGACATGTGCTCAACTATGTTCATAGGAGCATTGCTTGTTATAGCCAGAACCTGGAAACAACCTGAATGGTCCTCGACCAAAGAATGGATAATGAAAATGTGGGACTTACCATTCCTTATTTTTAAAATGGAGATATTAAAATGTCCTTTATGAAATTACTGAGAAATTTTAATATGTGTGTATAACACAAGTGTGAAATGTGGTTTTTTTTACTTTTATTGTTAGAATAGATACTTATTGAAAAAGTACTAGCTAGAAATCACTGAAAATCAGTTTCTCTTGTGATAAGAGAAAATGGAAATTATAGTGAAAGTTAGGAGACCTGTAATTTAATCTGCTTAATAATATTAACATTTCACAATAGGAAGATATCATTTATTTACAGCAGCACTATATAGATAATGCCATTATTCTCGTTTTAAGTATTAAGGAACTGAAAAGAGAAGCAATTTGGCTGCTTGAGCAAATTAACATAGTAAGGAGATTTAAACTTCAACAGACTGACTACAGAGCTTCCAGTTTTTAACAGTGGGACTATGTTATCTTTCCAGTTCAGAGATGGGCTATCTCTATAACCAAGGGTATATAATAGGGCTGCAGTACATTTGCACAGATTCTATATTACACAACTCAAGAAGTGTTCTATTTGTGTCACTGTATGAAGCCAATCACTGCACAGTCACATGTATTACTTTGCTTTATATTGCTGTGATAAACATCATGACCAAACAACATTGGAATGAAAGGATTTATTGTGGCTTACACTTCCAAATCATACTCCATCATTGAGGGAAGTCAGGGCAGAAACCTGGAGGCAGGAACTGAGACAAAGACCATAGGGGAACACTCCTTATTTGCTTCCTGTGGCTTTTTTAGCCTGCTTTCTTTGTGCAGTGGGAGAATTTATTTGTTTTATTTTAGGTTATTTTTATCTTTATTATTATTGTCTAATTTTTGATTCATTATATTTTAATTAGGTTTTTCCTTCCCTATTCCCTCCCATCTCCTCCCCACCTCCTTAGCTACTCTATTTTGTTGTTTCCCTCACTCTGAAAACATTAAGAAACAAACCAAAATCTCCCAAAAATCAAAAAGCCCTCACAAAAATGCAAATAAAGCAAAAGACTAATATAGTCATTTATCTATCTATCTATCTATCTATCTATCTATCTATCTATCTATCTATCTACCTACCTACCTATCTTTCAATTGAATTCATGTTTATCTGATAAAATTAATTTGAATAACAAACCAAATATGGACATGCCATTGGAAAGATTTAGACTTAGTAGACTAGGAGAGAAGCCTTATTTGTCTATCCTGCTTTCTTGCTCAGGTTTCCCATAGCTAAGAAAGCAATTTTTATCAGAAGCTGAGGCTAAAGCAGCACAAAACCAAATTCCCAGTTTTCCAACATTCCTAGGAGTAGGGATATTGTTAACTGAACAGAGATAAAAGTCTTTTTTTTTTTTTTTGGCTAGGATGTGAGCTGTATAAAAATTAAGTGAAAATAACATCAGAGATGCAAAAGCAGTTATTCAAGTAAATTGAGTGTTTTCTAGAGAAACTCATTTTAATGAAGCAATTAATTAAGCAAGGATTATATATGCTATCCATCTGTGAATTTAAAAGCACAATTTTTTGCAATCATATTGTGGATCTACAGATATGTACATACAAAATAGATATAGTTATCAGTGTAGTACTGTCACTATATTGGAACATCACACCATTTACTCTCATATGCTGTGCCTCATATCAGTTAACTGATATTTTACATAGGCAGAAAAATAGATTAACATGTATTCAACTCCTGTCTTCAAATGCTAATTGAAAACTATGCATCATCTTTAAATACATGCTGTTAACACATATAGCCGTTAAAAGTAAATACAGTTTATCATCTTATTTCTTCCATTGTTACACACTATTGGCTTTCTTTTCATTTGTTTTGATTTTCTTGGTATGTAAAAGGTTTCAATTGTTTGCGAAATATCACATACAGCAACAACAAAAGAAAATACTAGCTCTCAATAACTAACCATTCATATACAAGAGCTTGCAACTCAGGCTGTACCACAAAGTGTTCAAATATTCCAAAATATACTTACAAAACTTCACTAAACATCCATGGGTATAAGAGCTCATGAGTTTGTTAATAAGATGCATTTGAATGCCCTTATCTGTTCACTCCCAGGAAACAAAAATTTTGCAAGAGTATTCATGCAAATTTTAACAAACCACACATGTAATTTTTAAAATAGCATATAAGTCAATATTAACAAAAGAGAGAAATAAAAAGCTTCCTGTAGAAGCATAGAAACATGTAAGAAATGTAATAAAACTTACCTTTTCCACTTATTAATATGAACCCCCATTATCTATCATATAAAGATGCTATGAACTTGAATGGGAACAAAGTTAGAAATACATGGGGGAAGGTTGGAGAGAGAAAAGGGAAAGGGGCAAATGAAGTAATTTTAATTTTAAAATATGTAAGAAAAATGGAAAGATCCCAGAGAAGTATGTGTGTATGTGAGGAAGAGATTGAAAATTACTCGTTATAGAAATTAAGTTTTCCTACCTCATTTGGAAAAAGGCTGAAGGGAAGAATGGAGAAAAGGAGAGATTAAAATAGCAGGTTACTGGGCAAGATACTATAGATAAACTCATGCTAAGAAATGGCCTCTTAGCATCTGAGTAGTGTATATTAAACAGAGTGAAGTAATGAGGATATTATGGCACGAAATATAGGTACACATTAAGGGACCTCAAACAAATAGGGAGATCTCCCATCAGGTGTGGGTTTTATGTTGAAATTTAATTACTAAATGCTGACTAAATGAAATTGCTTGCATGTAGTCATTTCCTGTTTTTTAATCTTAGCCAGAGGCAAAAAAGAGTCAAAGAATGAAAGAAGGCCATCTTATCTTTGGTTCCCTGATTTTCTCTCTGCATTTATGCACAGTTGCTGAAATAAATTGATTACATAAAACGTAATCTCTCTTTTATTCTTTCAGTAAGAAAGCAGTTTCTCAGCCACTTTATTAAATGCCTTGAAGCTTCTGCTCTGTTCTGATCAATATTTTAACGGAGTCTTATGTAAAATGTAATTTACATTCAGGTGTTCCCTTAGCAACCATAACAAAATCAAATACATCTGCTTTCAGAATGAGTTCCTCTTTTGAAAAACCCTTGTAGTTACACAATCTTCTTTTATTAGCAGAAGTAGCTTTCAAAATGGGCTACCATCTCTTTTTAAAGCAACGTGCTTTAAAAAACATGTTTAAATAGAAGTTACAGGGTTTTAAAATGGAGATATGGAGTGCTTTCTTCCAAAATTTTATGCATTTTGATCAATTAGTCAATAAACAGTCATTAGTGCCTGTAGGTGTTACATTATATACAGTGGATACATAGGTTAAAAAATGGGATCCTTGGTTTTACAAAGGTTTGTGACAGAACTAAAACTGAGAGTAATCACAATACTGGATTTAACAATGGTCATTTTCATTAACCATTATATAACAAACACAAATTAGTTTTTATAATAGTATTTGTTTAAATAATATTTAACCCTTTTGAAGGAAATTTAAGGTGTATTACCTTTTGGCTAGTGGTGAATGATGTTGTAATCTAAGAAGTGAAGTCTAAAAGTCTGAAAAATCTATCATGGTGGAGTTTTCACATTATCACAAGAATCTTTAAAAAAGAAACAACATGAAGATAGCATGAGGAACTGTCAGGAACGAGGTGGTACATTAAGTGAAGGAAAGACTTTTGGACTGTAGCCTTATAGTGATTAAAAATATTATCTTAGAGATTATAATTACAATTTCTTTCTTCAAAAACCCTCCCATATTCTTCTTTTTCTCTTTCGAATTTTTAGCCTCTTTTCTCATAAATTTTTATTACATGCATATATGTGTTTTTAAATTTTTATGTGTATATTTATGCTTATATTTAGGAATATATAGATATTCCAAAATATAAACTGCTCAGTCTGTATAATGTAACTCAGTACCAATGGATGCAGCCATAAAACACACCCATATTTAAGGTTTAGGAAATATGTAGTAAGGTTAAAAGATCAGAAGTTTACTGTGAGATTATGTCTCTTAGTAGTGTCAGAAGCTACACATATAGAGCCTCACCTACATGACTGCCTAAACATGATCTAAGCAAAGATAATAATAGATATGCCAAAGTGGATGGGTATTGCTTTGGAAAAGAGGTTCTTCTTTTGTTTCCACAGAAGATGAAAACCCGTGGATTAATTCTAGACTAATATGGTTGATGGATCAAGTCCTCCTGAAAGATTGCTATGAACAATCACCAAAAAGCAGGAAGCAGTTTGGAGAAGAACTATGCCCATATTCACAAATATTGTTTATAAATGTTTCTTTACATTTTAAAGGGGAAATGCTATAGAGAGCTGCATTGGTATGAATCTTGGTTTATTGATACAAATTTAAGGTCAATTTTGTTATATGTATATTTCTGCTCTTGATTAAGACATTCTGTTTGTGCAGCTCATTTAAGAATGTGATGTATAATTAAGAAATATCAGTTAATAGATAATCATCTATAATAGTCAAGTTTGTAGTCATGTTATTTAGGTTTTCTAGATATGTAGAGATATACTTCAGTTAGGTATTTTTCAAATCTTTCAGAGACATTGAGCATATGGCATTTAAAATGTTTAAAGAACTTGGGGCTTTTTATGGCAATGAGACACATCTACTCCTGGCAGCACTAATTGCTTCAAGAGGAAGATGGGCATCAAAGAGGCTCCTTATGGAGTTGGCTAGCCATTTGGGCAAGAAACTGCTCTTGCCTGGACTGCTTGAAAGTATGCTGTAAAAACTGGGCATGTAAGATCTGCAGAGAAATGACTGCTGAACTTGCCTAAAGAAGGTGAGATGATCCTTTGGGGTTCCTGCTTCATGTCATTCTGCAGGACACAGAAGACAGTGACTGACAACCTGCCAATATTGGTGGCAATATATAGATTCAATGCAATCCCCATTAAAATCCCAACAAAATTCTTCATAGACCTTGAGAGAATAATAACTAACTTTATATGGTAGAACAGAAAGTCCAGGATAGCCAAAACAATCCTATACAACAAAGGAACTTCCGGAGGC
>JAQHUG010000543.1:560873-578310 GCA_028555095.1 Dicrostonyx torquatus | reverse complement strand
GGAGATTAAGCCCTCTTGCTTTCAGCTAATGGCTTCTAAGATACCCGCCCAATGTGGGGCATGGTTTTCATTTTAAAAAAAAAGCCACAGCCGCTCTCCAAGCTAACTTGCTTCCGGCTTCCATGTTGACTGCTAGACTCGGTTTCCTGTTTGCAACCAGAGGAACGTGGTTTGGGACATTGATCTGTAAGTTTTATCCCCATCCAATAAAATACCCCTTTTTAAAATCAAATTGGTGTAATATTGTCCTGTGACAATACCTGTTTACTTAGGTAATATTATATCCTTCTGGAGTCTTTGGTGTAGTTAAAGAATAGATAGAAAATAGATATAAATACTGTAACTAAAATTCGTGCTTGATGCCTGTTTTGTTGTATGTGATTTTTCTATGTTAAAGTTAAAACCTTCCTTATTTAAAAAGAAAAGGGAATGTGATGTGAGAGTCCCCTCTGTATGCTGTCAATACCATTAATAAGTAAAAAAAAAAAACTTCCTTGGCCTGTTGATAGAATAGAACTTAGGTAGGCAGGGAAAATTAAACTGAATTCTGGTAGAAAGGATGCTGAATAAAGGAGAAACCATGTAACCCCACCAGAGACAGATGCCAGAACTTTAGCTGGTAAGCCACAGCCACGTGGCAATATACAGATGAATAGAAATGTGTTAAATTAATATGTAAGCGTTAACCAATAAGAAGCTTGTGCTAATGGGCAAAGCAGTGATTTCACTAATACAGGTTCTGTGTGGTTATTTTGGGGCTAGGAGGCCAGGAACTAGCTAGTGACCTTCTCCAACAGATGGGGGAAAGTCCAGGAGGCCTCAACAAATAACTACAGGAAACTAAGAAATGCAGAGCAAAAGAAATAGTTTTCTCAGGGAAGAGCACAGCAATTGATCACCCAATACCAATGATCAGTTCTGAATGTAATAGTTTTACCAAGGAAAACTTGAATGACTAAAAGTATATAAAATGTCCAAAGATTACTTTCTTAAAAATAATATTTAATATATAGTATCTTATTTAATATAGAAAAGAAGAAGATATATATCTAGGTATATATAACAATTATTATTGGCTTGTATTCATTGCATAAAATGTGATGCTTCACAAACACATTTTCTTCCCTATATATCATTTACTTTGGTGTTGACTGAGGTTTCTGTCCTACCCGGTTCCTGCAGTCATTAAGTCCCAAAGAAATCACACAAAGGTCTATATTAATTATAAACTGATTGACCTAGAATCTTAGGCTTCTTATTAACACTTATAACTTATATTAGCTGATAATTCTTGTCTGTGTTAGCCATGTGGCTTGGTGTCTTTTTTGTTGAGGCAGTCACATATTGCTTGCTCTGTATCTGGGTGATGTCTACAGACTGAAACTTCCCTCTTCTCAGAATTCTCATTGTCCTGCCTCTACTTCCTGCCTGGTCACCCTGCCTATACTTTCTGCTTGGCTACTGGCCAATCAACATTTATTTAAAGTATAAGTGACAGGGTACAGATTATTGTTCCATAGCATTTTGTCTATTTAAACTTTTTATTTTGGAGATTAAAATTCAATTACCTAATTTCCCCCTTCCCTCTCCTCCCTCCAAATCTTCCCATATACTCTTCCTTGCTATAGTTTCATTTTTCACATCCTCCACTTCCTTTCTTTTCCAGCTCCAGTAGTCTCCTTCATTATGCCAATCTTCCTACTGCTTTCATGTCATTCAATATACATAGATGCATGTATACATACACACACAAATACACTCACACATTGTGTGTGTTTTCTTTTGCTTCTGCTCCAGCTTTAAATCTCCAATGTACAATATTTGGCTCAGTTCTCAGCAATTCCTTGCTGTATTTCTTTACTCTTTATCCTTACATGAAAGGTTCTAGCCAGGGTTTCTGGTCACATATCATTTCACATTCTTAACTGGTACATATCAAAATTTTAATTTAGCTCAAATCTCTGAATTTATAATTTTGGTTGGTTGATTGTTTTCTTATGAACTCTGTAGATTTATAATATTCTTGATTACTGTCGTCTCTGTTTGGGGGTTTATCATACTGTCTTAGATACTAGTTAGTGCCATACAGCAATCAAAGTACTCTAGGTATATGGCATATTTAATTAAGGTTAACTATATATTGTTGATTCATGTTGAGGGTTTATGTGTTTTACTTTGCAGTGCTTCCAATGATGCTAATTTCACTTAATAAGGCTCATTTATCTCCCAAATCTTCCTCTTTTGATGTGATATTTTGACAATATTTTGATTTCGTTAAAAAGTTGGATGATGAAACTACATCTAATCTCTGTATCTAATAATTCAGGTTTAAATATATAAAGCAGATTTGACTAAACTTCAAGGGAAGACTTACTAATATGTTACTATACTGAGATATTTTACATATTTTTTGATAAGCAGTAAGGTAAGAATTTCAATAATAAGAAAATAGAATTTTGACACAAAAATACTTCAACTCAATAGATATAAATACAGTGGCATGCTGGAAACAGTTCATTACGGCCTGTGAGAATTTATGTGCATAATTCATTCAAGCTTCATAGATAGTGATATTATGTTTGTAGCTTGAAATTTGCCCTGCTCTTAACACCATGGAAATTGGGCCAATAGTACATTTTTAGGTAGCTGATTTTGGGGTTTTGGTGAGCCAGTTATTAAATACTTTGCTACCATTGTATATATAAAGTAGTACATCTATCATTTCTAGACTACATATCTTTTATTTGAAGATGGAAATCTTTCCCAAGTTACCTATATGCTAGTTACAAACTAAGGATGAACAACTTACAATAGATTTAACATATACTATTTTATATTATCTAACAATATTGAGTTTAAGATATAAGTCAACGAAATAATAACTATAAAATCATGATAGATTTGTGAAATTAGCAGCATATTTTAATCTATAGATCCAATCAAAAATAAATAATATAAATTAATAAATATTTTGATCTAAATAACAAATTTATTTCAACACTTGTTAGATATATTTTAGAGCTATGCTTAGAGTTAAATTTAAGGACAGATAGAAAAATTAATGCAAGTGGATAGAATTAATCATTTTAATAAGTCAGAAAAGAGCAGGAAATTAATCTCAGGAAATAAAGCAAAAAGTAAATAATAAAGATCAGAAATGAAGTAGAGACAAATGAACAAGAGAGAAATTTAATTTTGCCAAAGGTCTATTATTTGAAATGTCAAATGAAATGTTCAAACTTCTTTCAGTATTATCCAAGAAGAAAAGCAAAGAAGATATGAATACCAATGTAAATGGTGAAATAATCTACATTGAGACATATTCAAATGTCAGTCTAAATGAACAACTCTTGCTAAAAAATTTGATGACCTAGAAAGTATGGCAAAGTTTTAGGAAAATTAAAGTTTGCCAAAAACAGAATTAAGTACTAAAATATTATGAGTAGTTTGAGAATTGTTACCGTGATTATATTGTCTACTTAATATTTTGCACCCTGATTTGTTTCACAATAATATATATATGGCAATAAAGGAACTTAACAATGTAAAGCATTCTTTAAAACTTTTTGCTTTATGTACCTTTAGAAAATCTTTACTACAAGACTATGTTGCAAGACATTAGGGCTGTTTCCTCTAAAGATAGTTTAGTGAACTTCCAGGAGAAAATTGTACAATAAGTTGCCTTTCCCTTTACTTCTTTGGTGGTAAATTCCCTATAATGAAATTACTAGAAGACATATCATGTATGATTTCTTTATTTTTTCATATATTTTTTATGTTAATTCCTTATAAAACTAAATTGATATACAATGACACTAGCAATGTTCAAGTATGCCCATTTTCTCAAATCCCTGTAGCAATTCGCTTTGTACTTTCCAGTTTTTATAGTATGATAGATAACCAGTGGAACTTCTAAGACATTTTAATTTGTATTCATTTAATTGCATTTGAAGCTTTATCCTCTTTTATATGATGGTATCTTATTTCAGGTTCTCCTCATGAAAATTCCCTGTTCATCATCTTTGTTAAATTATCAAATAGAATCAGAATATTAGCTTGATCGATGTGCATTCATTTTTTATTTAGCTTGGATAGTGAGCCCTTATCATTTACATTTTTTCATGAATTTTCCCTATTATAATGCTTTCTTTTGATATCCATTATATTGAATTTCATAGCTTAACAGCCTTTTTATTTTTAAGGCATTTGAATACATTTACCTTGTATGATGATATATTCCTTTCTTTAAATGTCAGAAATATCTCTCCCTATACAGATAGATTAACATATACTATTTTGTAGTAAGTTAACAAGTTCGCTATCCCTAAAATCTTCAAATCCTCATTGCTAGAAGCATTTAACTTCTGCTTGTATATAAAACCTATATTGGATGAATCCTAATTTTGCTATTTCTTCTCTTCTTCATCTTTGCACTTACTTTTTTTTCTTACATTGTGGTTTCTACAAGGCCCTCTCCATTGATCATTCAGCTACTACCACGATCTTCCTGAGACTGCATTTCTCTCTGCTGTTCTTTTCAGAACTCAAGTTATGATTCTAAATTCCATAATAGCAACTGATACTGCAAAAACTGCTGCCATACCACCAAACACATGTACTCATCCAGATAGTGGTTGTTTCTGTTTAGCACTTATTGCTTTTCTGCACCCATCCACTAGACTACTGACACCTCTCACCCATTTCCTCTGCTTCCCTAAGGCTGGCTGCTTTTCTGAACTGACACTGACAACACATGTACATGCTAGACGTTGGTCTGTATACCAGAATTTCTTCCTCCTTAGTTTTGATTGGTTCTATTTTCTTTTTGCCCAGAGAAGATCTTTAATTCTCAGGTCCTACTTTTAGGAGTCTGACCACCTATGATACAGATTGAATTTTCACTTTAAAAAAATGTTTTTCTGAGAAAGCTACTTTTTATAGTTTGTAATTGGTTCTTAAATGTATCGTATAAAGTATGGATTTCAGTTACTTACACAAATGTTGTAATATATGTATATTATATATGTTTATAACCAGCCTATTTAAATATTTATTATTTTGCTCATTGATATATTCTTTATATTTTTATAATTGCTTTAATTATTATGAAAATCGTTTGAATTCTCTTTTTGATAGTCCACTTTGATATTCAGTCTTCTTCAATTCAGGTATACTATTAATATAATTTGAAAACTATAGTTTATAGTGCATATTAGCGATTCTTGAGTAGTCTTGTTCATTCAGTCTTTCTGTCAGGAGGAAAGCACAGGTTCCTATTTATTTAAATATTACACTTTGTACTAATGGAAGTATTGATTTTCTTTATGTCAGAAATGTAACTGATATATTGACATTTAATATTGCTAATAAATTTTGTGAATGAGTGTTATTTTCTTTGCAAGTTATTTTTTTCAATTGTATGCCTTATTTTTATAGAGGCATGATTTTAGTTTATATTTGTGGATATTATTTCAGAACCAATGAATTCATTGTATAGTATCTATTATAATTTTGGATGTAGTTTAATTTTCTTGATACATATTTGTCTCACAGCAAAAAAATATTTTATTTGTATTTTCTTAAATGTATCTTCAGTTCTTCTTTATTAGTGGTAACCATAGTCAATATTCCATTATAAAGATTGATAAGGGAAGATAAGGGACTAAAATATAATTAGCACATTATATTAACCTTGTATTGTATGAGAAAATGCAGGCATGACCTAGCAGCCAGTTTATTTGGCACACTGCACTTCTAAATAAAAATTTTATCATGCTATGCACCAGAAGTCAGAACACTGAATTCTAACATAGCATGAGTTGCTAGCAGCTGGCTTGCAGATGAGTCTGCACCCTTCACATAGTCTCCTTTATAGTGATTTTTCTATATAGACACCCTGGTGGTATGAGCACTCATTGTCCCATCTGAGGTAATGTGCTAACCAATCACAGTTGATAGGCTTCCACTATATAAGTAGTTATTCACCTGCAATAAAGTAGATGCTGTTCCCTTAAACTGTCTTTTAAAGTGGTTTATACCAGTGTCCTTTGCTGATCCATGGGCATTGCTGTCTTGACGGGGGATGCCCGGTAATGATAGCATCATATTCAAAAAATGAAATTTATAATTGAAATTTTTCTTACAGAAACAGGGAGCCAAAATAAATATTGCTAATATAAAATTAATGAGATTTTAAATTAGTTTTTCAAAATATTATTAAAAACATTGCTAATTTTCAATGTATTTACTTAATTAAAAATAATATATATTTATTGCAAACATGGAAAGAACATGCTAAAAATATATTTATGCTGAACTGGGCTGTAAATACCCTATAAAAAGAAGGATAGGCAAGCTGCTTTGGAATTTTTATCACAATGATGAAATATTACTAATATATTCTGGTAAATTTTTTACATGTATAATAGATATATTATTCTTGACTATATGTTCAATATTGTACAGTAAATATTTAAAATATTTTCACTTTATATAACTGTTTTTCCCATCACACTGTTTCCCTAATACTGGTCTCTGGTGACTCCCAGTCTACTTTCTGCTTTCTTGAGCTTTTTTTATATAGCTCATATGAATGAAATGATGCAACATATGCTATTCTGTGAATGGTTTGCTTATCTTACTTATATGCTTTCTAAATTAATCTATGTTGCCACAATTCACAAAATTTCCTGACTTTTAACATTATTTAGACTGAATAACATTCATATGTATGGACACAAACACATACACAAACATAGCAACAAACTAATTAAAAGTTTTCTATATCTAGTCATCTAGTGGTAAATACTTAGGATGCTTACTTATCTTGATTATGATGAATAGTGCTACACTGAACAGAGTAGTAGCATTCATGTTACTTCAAGATACTGATTTTGTTTTCATTGGATGTTGTGTGAGTTACTTTCTCTTTGCTGTGATAGAAGCACCTTTATCAAAGCAACTTAGAGTGAAAGGATCGATTTTGACTCCTAACCCTGGAGAAATACAGTCTATTGCAGTGGGGAATACTTGGCAGCTGGCATGAAAGGTGTAATGGCAGGAGCAGGAGACTTTCTGGTCACGTTGTATCTATACTCAGGAAGCAAAGAGTGATGAGTGAATATGACTTCTGCTCAGTTCCCTTTCCTAGGCCAGTTATGATACCACCCAAAAGACCTCAACCGATGCAATCAGTATAATCCCCACAGGGATGCCTAGAATATCTAGAATATCTTCTAGGATATTCTAGAGTCTGTCAAGCTGATTGTTGTAAGGAGCAGTGGGCTGCATCCCACTGCCTGGCTAGTTTAGCCCCAGAAATAACCACACAGAAATTGTATTAATTAAATCACTGCCTGGCCCATTATTTCTAGCCTCTTATTGTCTAACTCTCACATATTAGTTTAACCCATCTCCATTAATGTGTATTGCCACTTGACTGTGGCTTACCGGCATAAGTCTAACCAGCATCCGTCTTGGGCAGGAGAAACATGGCGTCTCTCTGTCTCTGCCTTCTTCCTCCCAGAATTCAGTTCTGTCCTCCCCACCTATCTAAGTTCTGCCCTATCAAAAGGCCAAGGCAGTTTCTTTATTCAACCAATGAAAGCAACACAAATACAGAAGAACTTCCTACACCAGCTGATACTTTACAATAAGCATCACAGATGAATATTAAGGCCTGGTAATGTAGATTTATATATATGATAGTTGTTGTATACCTATAGATTTTATTAGTATATGTTAGTTGTATAAAGTATTCAAATTTATTTTCAAATGTACATAGCATATTTTGATCATATTCACATAAATGTACAATTTTATTTTCATGCACATACCACATTTTATTTATTCTAAGTTGATTTCACAATGTATCTACAGTGAGTAGGGTTGAATGGGCAGTGGATGTGCAGATGTCTCTCTTGTATGCTGACTTTGATTCCTTTTAGTATATAAGTGGAGTGGGACTGCTCGTTCATATATGAGTTCTATTTTTATGTTTTAAGAAAATTCCACACTGGTTTCCATAGTACCTGGATTATTTTTATTCATCTTCTTTACAAGAGAAAAACAAAGAATAGATGAAGAATGGGAGTGTCCTACTGCAATATAATAAAGTCCATATATTGACAAACTTATAGCTATCGGAACATTAAGTGGGAAAAAACTGAAAGCATTTATTTTACAATCAGCAAAAGGAAAAGGGCACTTGTTTTCTCCACTTTTACACAAAATAGTCTTTGAATTCTCAGAGAGATTAGTAAGTCAAAATCAAAATAAAGTGATACAAATAGGAAAGCAAGAGTTAAAATTATCCCCATTTTCAGATACTGTGATCCTATATTTAAAAGACCTAAAGAAGGGATTAGAGAAATGCCTCAGTGGTCAGGAACACTTACTACTCTTGTGGTACTTTGGTCCTCTCTCCAGCATCCACATGATGAGAAGGCTCACAGCTATCTGTAACTTCAGTAAAGGGTACCCAGTGCCCTCTTCTGTCCTCCAAAGACACTAGGCACATGTGTAGTACATATGCATATATTACATACAAAATGTTCAAACCATAAAATTAAATATTCTCTATAGTATTGTTCATATACCTAGTGCCACTCTATTGGAAAAAGTGATTTTACATTTCCCAGCAGGTATCAATCACAGATAGCATTCTTGATTAGAAGTGGGACTTTGTGTCTACATTCTCATATCTCTGTAGGGATTTTATCTGATTTGAACCAGGTCTCATATCCAGGAGTAGTTGACCAACACAAAACAGATTTCATTGTATCTTGTGTGTGTATGTGTCTGTGTGTGCTTTATTTATTTATTTATTATTAGTTTGCTTGTTTTGATTATTATGGGGGTTTTTGAGAGAGGGAGGATAAGAGAAAGGGAGAGAACATTAAGTTGGGTGGAAAGGGAGGTGGGGAAAGTGTGGGGGGATTTGAGAGTGGGAAAATATAATCAAAATATGTTGCATGAAAAAATTTTAAATAAAATTAAATCAATGAAAAAATCTTTTTAAAAATATACCAAAAGATTCCACAAGAAAATACTTAGTTTTGGTACATAATTTCAACAAATTAGAATAATACAAAATTTACATTAAAATGAATGTTTTCAATATATTTATAAATAAAAATAAATGTAATGAGAAAGAAATTTGAAAAACACTTTGATTCACAATAGACTAAAAGATAAAATATCTAGAAATAAACCTTAAAAGAGGTAAAATGTTGAAAAATATAGAGCATTTCAAGATTTAGTTTTAGTAGTACCTATGTACCTGTGTTCAGGAACCTACAGAGGCCAGCAGAGGGTCTCATGAGCTACAGATGGCTATGAGCCATGGTACATGGGTATTAGGAACTGAACTTGAATCCTCTGCAAGAATAACTTTCCATTTTGTCTAATTCATTTATGTTATTTTTTTGCATCAGAAAGCTTAAGATTTTCTGTAAATCTCATCTTGTTACCTGCAAAGACAGTTTTATTTCTTCCTTTCTAAAGTAGATAAATATTTCTATTTTGTGCATTAATTGATATGATCTTATAATGTTTATCTCTCTTTCCATGAATGTGATTATCTCCTGTTTAATAATATGATTATTTAATCATTCTTGTATCTGAGGTTAAATACCCACTTGACTACAACGCACATCTCCTTGAATATTCTGTTGGATTTTATTTGGTGGAACTACATTGAAGGTGTTCATACCTATATTCATTGGGGCCATTATCTTAAAATAGTTTTATATCATCCTTGACTGTTTTTGGAATCATAGTATGCTGGATTTGTCAAATCTCGAAAATTCATTCCTCTTCATATGTTTTGGGAAAAATTGAAAACAGTGCTGATTACTCTGTCTACTTACCATTGCTAAGATAAAACACCATGACCCAAACAATT
Source organism: Dicrostonyx torquatus (assembly GCA_028555095.1). Classification (NCBI taxonomy): domain Eukaryota; kingdom Metazoa; phylum Chordata; class Mammalia; order Rodentia; family Cricetidae; genus Dicrostonyx; species Dicrostonyx torquatus. The sequence goes on along the minus strand of JAQHUG010000543.1, from coordinate 568,406 downwards.
TATAGAAGATTTTATTGGGGTTACTATTTAGAGGTATAAAATATGTCACTATCATGACTTGGAAGTGTGTTAGGGGGAAGGTTTGTCAATTGGAGAATCAAACTGAGAGTTTAAATTTTAACTGCAGTCAAAGAGTAGAAAGAATAAACTGGGAATGTCTTTTGAAACCCCAAAGCCTTCCCTCACATTCAGTGACATAATTCTCTAGCAAAACCAAATATAAATCTACCCAAACAGTGCCAGAAACTAGGTGATGTAGGATTCCCCTCTGTATGCTGTGAGGGAAACAAAAGAGCAGTCTCCACCTACAACTGGGGACCAAGGATTCAAATACCTAAGCCTATGAAGGACATTCTTATTCAGACTAAAACAGTGATGCCTATTGAAATGGTTGAGAGGATTTGTCTGTAAAGTCAAAGCATTTCTTGGGAATTATCTTTATATGTGGATGTCTTTTCAACTAAAGTATCTTTAAAGGATCGAGTGAAGTCACTCTCCAAACATTTTCTTAAGAAATAGTGACTAATGCATAGTTAGACTTTGGTAACTGTCAGGAAGTTCTAGATGACTCACTGAGAGTGTTGACACATTGGTAATTCACGCATTTGTAAGATTTGAATGAAACATCCCTATTAAAATAGCTGAGTTATGATGAAATGTGCAGAATGACTCAGAAATAAACATCTAAAATGTATATTGTGATCTTTTACTGACAGTTTGTTTTGGCCTTTAGCCCTGCCTCCTACTGAATGGAGGACGTTTTGGACTCTGATAAATTGGGATGGACTCTTATTTTGAATCATGCTTGTTTCAGAATAATCTTCTTTTTGGATATGATTAGTATCTATGAGCTGAGGTAATAAGTTGTTGCATTGCAATAAGTCTTAGTGAGACAAAGTAGAACTTTTGAGGCATACTCAAGCAAGAATATACAATTGATGACTATAATCATTGAGAATTATTTTTGTGAATGAGGATTTCTTAGTGTTTATTTCTTTTACATTTCAGGGCTTCAGGCTAAAATTTTCATTTTAATTAATATTAGAAGTTGGTTTGCATTTAATTGTGTGTGTGTGTGTGTGTGTGTGTGTAAATTTTTGCTGCAATGGCATACATGCAGGGTTCAAAAGATAATTGGTGATAGTTGGTTCTTTGTTCTCTCCTACCATATGACTTCCTGCAATTGAACTCAAGTCTTAACCTTGGCAGCAAGTAACTATATAAGATAATCTGCTTTATTGACCCTCAGCTAGTATTCAAATTGATTTCTTCTTTTGTGAAATAACAGACTTATAATAACAGTAATAGCAAAATATTTTTTGACAATTTCATATACATACATAATGAATTTTAGTCACTTATTTATTTATTTATTTATTTATTTATTTATTTATTTATTTATTTATTTATTTATTTTGAGAAAGGTTTTCTCTGTAGCTTTGAAGCCTGTCCTGGAAATGTCTGGCCTCAAACAGAGATCTGCCTGCCTCTGCCTCCTGAGTGCTGGGATTAATGGTGTGTGCCACCACCACCTGGCAGAATTTTAGTCAGTTTTATTATTTATTTACTATTATTCTGTCACCCCCTAGTTCTACCACTAAAATCTCTTTTTCCCAATACTCAACTCTCATTGATACATACATTCATATATCTGGATTTGGACACATGATTGCCTGCATGTGTACAGTAATATTATTGGTATGTTGTCCAAATTAACTTAAAAAATGGGTTTTCCTTCACCATCAAAATATCTTAGAAAAGTATTTTTGTTGTTACATGTATCTACTTTATTTTGTTTACTAGATTTACTTTATCCTATAATATAAGAATTATATAATTTGTTCTTCTTTTCGTTTATGAATTGTTTTGTCATTGGAATTAGAAATATCCTCCATAGATTCAAGTACTTGAACAATTTGCTGCAAATTGGTGGCCCTGTCTGAAGGAGTTCATGGAGTCTTTAGGAGTTGCTGAGTGTGGCCTTTGAGGGTTTATGGACTATCTCCACTTCCTGATATTTACCTCCTGCATTCTGTGTGTTGATAAATGTTTGAGCAGCCAGCTTCTTGTTCCTGTCACCATGCCTGCCTTCTATCATTCCCTCTATGCTGTTGTGGTCTTTACAAGCCAAATAACCATAAGCCAAAATAAATCTTTTCTTCCTTCAGTTGATTTTAGTCATGACATTTTATAACAACAGAGTAATAACTAATACAATTTTCATATATTCATATAGTGTTCTCTATATGAAACATGTCTCTAACTTCCATTAATATAGATGGCTCTGTGTGCAAAGATGCAAACCCTGTGAACTACAGTAGTGACCAGCCTTGCAAGATATGTGCATGGGTACAATAGTGGCATAAACCTCAAGTGTGTAACCAAACACTTTTTGCATTTAAGTCCCATTCCACAAGATGAAACCCATACCTGGAACCATTAATGAGCCAATAACAAGTGACTAAACAAGTCATGGCCCTTAGGGAGAACCTATTGCTATTATTTTACTAAATGGACATAATTTTAAACTGACTCCTAATGACAAGTCACTATACCCATAGATTAATGTATCTCTCAACCATAATCAGATAGTCTCTTATTTGTAGTAGATGGCAATTAACAAGAGACCCACAACTGATCAAGGAACAAAGAATGAAATACTGTGTACTCTAAACCCTAAATTTATCCTCTATATCATGCCTCTTCCTTCCTAGAAATGCGGATCATTATATAGATATATACATACACATATATTATACATTATTGAACTCCACTCCTTAAAATAATTTCTTGGTTACCTGAAATGCAGTTTTTCTGAGACTAAGTATTTGTTTTAGGATACTTATTGTTCAAAATTACCTACCTGATTTAATACTTTAACAAAACATTAAGATTCTTAGAATTACTTCAATTTTCACTTCCTTGTATATCTTTCCTTATAGACATAACAAAGTTTTATTTATCATCTATACCTGTCCCTTAAGTAGGGTAAATTATTTTTATATTGTTTCATGTATCTGGATTTTCTTCTCTGTAAATTCTGATGACTAGTTATTGGAGTACTCAATTCCATTATAATACAAACTCCAAGTCATACCATCAAGTCCTAGTACAAACTGTGATGAAAGCCAGAGGTCATGGTCTAGTATATATGGCTGAATCTATACTGAGTTCAGGATTTCCACTGAAATTTGGTTTGCTACTTCATGATTTTTAATAAATCTGTGGTGAAATCTTAATATATCAATCTTTCTACAAAGCATATGAGCACAGGGGAAATGATCTAGCTGAAAAAATATTAGACTAGAATTAATTGAGATTTCATGGATTTTTTTCATAATGTAATTGTCACCTTGCCACTATCTTATTTAATATCTGCTCTAATCCTTGTTGTGAAGTGAATTAAATAAATGATAAAGAAGTTCATTGCAATTCATTAGCTCTTATAAATTAGTGAGAATATAAACAAGTATGGTAATAAATCAAAGTCCCTTCATACTAAATGGAATATAATTCATTTTAAGAACTATTCTTTTCTCTATATTATTTGTACATCAGATTATATATTGTTTTGAGTTCTGAGAAATCAGGGATGAAACAACATTCATAAACTTGGCCTTATCTCTCTGAATTGATTAGTTTCTGATAATTGCAGTGATCTATATGTATTTAAACTTAGCTCTTGATAAAGTAATTTATTATTACAATTGACAAAGAAAAAAAGCCTCCCTAAAGAATCAGTTTGGAACGATTGTTTCTGAAGAGGACCTGTCTTAAATGGTGTCCTCTGTATGTTGTGTCTAGTATTCTCAGTGTTGTTCTTAAAAATGTTTCTTAGCACCTATGAGATTAAAACATAGGGGTGAAGACTCCATGTAGGCACTAGATCGACCTCTTGATGTTCAATGATCTGTGTGAATGTTTTCCTCAGCAATGAAATAATTCTAAATAATATACTGCTATACTCATATATTAGTGATTGATCCCTTGTCATCAGAGAGGCTTCCCCTGGCAGTGGATAGGAGCAGGTACAGGGAACCACAGCCAGACATTATATGGAGAGAATCTAAATTGGATGTCTCCACCAGGTTTCTCCCATTGGAGCTCCAGAGAAAAGACATGGAGTAGGAGTCAGAGAGGATGGAGGACATCAGAAAAGAATGGCCACTGAATCAACTAAGCTTGGCGCATGTGGACTCACAGAGACAGAAGCATCAAGCACAAGGCCTACAGGGGTCTGCACCAGATCCACTGTATACATGTTGTGGCTTTTAGCTTGGTGTTTTCGTGGGACTCCTAGCAGTGAGAGCAGGTATGTCTATGACTCTTTTGCCTGCTTCTGAGGCACTTTTCCTCCTGTTGGATTACTCTTTCAAGCCTCAAGGTGTGGGCTTTTGTCTTATTTTGCTTCATTGTGTTTGATTGCTGTCTCTTTGGAGGCCTGTTCTCTTCTGAAGGGAGATAGAAGGGAGTTAATCTTAGGGAGAGGGAAGGCGGGGAAAAGTTGGAAAGGGTGGAGAGTGGAAACTGTGATCAGGATATATTATATGAGAGTAGAATCTATAATTAAAAAATTTTCCTAGAAATTCTCCTGGAATAAATCTGGTCCAATTATCATCTTTTGGCTCTAATTTATTTCACTACTTAACATTGCTTTGAAGTATTTGTTACTTATGAAGTTGGATCCAATTCAGTCATTTAACACGTATTGATTGAATGCCCAGTACTTTCCACAGACAATTCTAGGCATTTGGCTTTATGCCAATGAAGAGTAGGGTCTTTATATACAATTTGGCTTTGCTTACCCAGAATCAAGCTTACCTGGGTCGCTTTTCTAAGGCTGTAATTTTACCTTCAATCCAGCTGTTCTATTAAGATATGGATTTCCTTCTTCTTTGTCCTTGAAAATGTCTCTTCTTATCCTGAGGTGCAGCAGCGTCAGAAAGTGGCCCCTAATTGTGATTATGTCACTTTTCTAAAGAATATGTATTTACTTTCAATTCTTATTCCTGTAGTTCACATAATACGTATAAAATTATATATATGAGATAGAATGGAGGGCAATAGAATTATGAGATTTGAAAGCAGATGAATCTGATCTCCTTGCCTTTTACTGGACATCCTACTTGGGAAAGTTACTTTATCTTTTGAACATTAGTTTGCATTAGTAAAACAAGAAATATATAAATTATCTAGGAGGATAACAATTAAGAAATTAATTAGAATCATGCTATTGGTACAAGTGAACCACATAGCATACCAGGCTCCGTAAATGATGAGTTGTATATATAATTATGATTGCACACACTTAAGAAAGTAATACTTTAACTGGTAGATATGAATAGAAAAGAGTACCTAGGAAATTAATAAGCATCACTTCCCGTTTTTATGATTCTTTCACATTCATAAACCTGAGATATGTAGGGCCTCATAACTCTTTATCTTAGTGGTGAAACAAGTCTAAGAATCTTTGGTCTCTATTGTGCAGTAGATAGCTCTATGCTAAATGAATCATTGAAATAAGATAAATAACTCATTCTGAGGAGGAATAAAATAACCCCGTTGACATTGGTCAGGAATTTTTTTGGAAATTGTGTGATCCTTGGGTACAAGGGATTTTAGTGATATGCAGTAAGCAAAGGTGGGGATGAGGGAAATTTGTTTGAGTCAAGTTTATTTATTTATTTTTTTAAGAGACCTATAAATACTCCCTTCTTGGACACAAAGTTGAGGTTTTGCTTTTGAGTAGCTACCAAAACCATTCCATATTTTTATATAACATAAATAAAGTCAGAGATTGAATAGATAAAGAATAATAAGTAAACTAAGAGGTGTGATTTTTTTCTAGATTTTCCACTGATTCATATGGTCTTCAGGTTAGGTATTAGGAAACAGCATCAAAGAAAGTTCAATAGTGGCACGATAAATGCCATCAGCAAGCAACTTTATTATGTAACTTTAAGCTATAAGAGCTAGGACCAGTTGACATAAACTAGAGTAAATATAGTCTTTAACACAGTATGAAGGATAAATATCAACAAAGAAATATTCTTTACTGCTGTAAAAGATGAGGACCTGAATTTGAATCTCTAGTACTCACATGAAAAGGAAAAAATGACTTCCATATGCCTGTTACTGCATCAGTAAGGAGATAAGTCACTAAGATCCTCAGAGATAACAGACCAGACCTTCTTGCCAAAATGCAAAGTTTCCAGTGCCTCCCAGACCCTTCTCACCTCCCGACCCACCCAACTACAGGCCTTTCTCTCTCTCTTTAGCAAACAAATAGGCAAGCAAAACAAACACACAAAACAACAAACCGGAATAAGAAATAAATAAAAAGCACAAGAACTATACACAAAGAGACATATATACATAAACAGGAAAAACCCAAACCCCAGCAGAACACAGAACCAGAAACCATAATACAAAAGCAAAAGTTGGGTCTTAAGTCATTACTCCACATTCTGTTGATTTTAGTAAATTTTGACACAGGATTTTAATGTCATCTTTTCAAATGTACATATCAATGTTCCCAGCACCATGTATTGAAACGATTGCATCTTCAGTATCTAGAAAATCTTTTTTTAAAAACTCAGTTGATTGAATGTTTGTGGATTTGGTTCTATATTCTCTATTCTGTTTCTTTACTCTGTACATCTTTCTGTCCTTTGATTTGGATTTGTTGCTTATGTTTTGAGATAATGTGATCTCACTCTATAGCCTACAGTGGCTTGGAGCTCAATTGTGATCCAAGACTGGCCTGAATGTCATTGTCTTCTTTTCTCAGGTTCCTGAGTGCTGGGATAACAGCCATGAGCTCCAGCACTCACCACTGTGGCTTTGTTTTTATATCTATACTGCATTGCTTTTATTACTACAGCTTTGTATTGTATTTTCTAGTCAAATATTGCAGCATATCCCATTTCATTGTATTTGGGTAAGTTTACTTTGCGTATTTAAACACAGTTTTTTTCATCCCCAAGAAAAATTTGGAACTTTTTCTGCTTCTATGAAGAGTTGCAATTGTATTTTATAAGGGATTTCACTAAATCAGTATGTTTCTTTTAGTAGTACGGAAATTTTTACAATATTCATTTTTAATCTAAGAACACGAAGCATCTTTCCATTTTCATATTAATTTTGGTTCTTCCGCTATGTTCTTGTTTTCTTTGTAGATATCTCTCTATTCTTTGTTTATATTTTTTCTCACTACTTTTTGTAGGTTTAATAAATGTGATTGCTTTCCTGGCTTCTATATCAAATGGCTTGCTATTAGCATATAGCAGCATCATTCTGTTTTGTATACTGTTTTTTATCATGAAACTTTGCTAAATTCGTTTGCTAGTTCTAAAGGCTTTGGGCTGAATCTCTGGAGCTCTCTCTATTTTTTTTATTATTGTTAAAAGAAGAATTTACATTTACTCCCCTTGTTCCCGGCCCTCCCGCTCCCCCACTACCCCACCACCCTCCCCCTGCTTCCTTAAGATGGGGCAGGATACCCTGCCCTATGGGAAGCCCAAGGCCCTCCCC
>JAQHUG010000543.1:513022-545908 GCA_028555095.1 Dicrostonyx torquatus | reverse complement strand
GACAAAGGACATTAAGCTCATACCACACAAACCTAGAGAAGCTAGAGAGCAAGGTGAACCCGAAGAAAAGCATTTATGGATTCTCCTGGAAATTGGAAGCAAACAAGATTGCTGGGCAAAAGTTGAAACCCCGGGGGGGGGGGACGATAGGTTAGAGAGTAGAGGAGGGGGGATAGGGGAAGGGGTGAGAGGGAAGGAGAAGAAACAAGTGAAGGGCTGCAGAAAGCTGGGGAGAGAGGGAGGGTGAAGATGGAGGAAGGGTGGTTATTGGAGAAGGGAATAAGATATTTACCTTAAGGGAGTCATTTTAGGTTTGGCAAGATACTTGGCTCTAGAGAGGATCCCAGGAGTCTACAGAGATGTCCCCCGCTAGGTATTTGGGCAGTAGAGGAGAGGGTGCCTGAACTTGCCTTGTCCAATAGTCATATTGATGAATATCTTGATCCCTATAGAAATCTCGTCCAATGGATGGAGATAGAGGCAGAGACCCACATTCACATCAGAGTGAAGGATAGCTCCCAAGGTGCAGTCAAAGAGCAGAAGGTGGGAGAAGATGAGTAAGGAAGTCAGGACTCTGAGGGGCTGGTTCACCCACTGAGACAGTGTGCCTGATCTAATGGAAGCTCACTCAATCCTGCTGGACTGAGACTGATGGAGCATATGACCAAATTGGACTCTCTGAATGTGGCTGCCAATGGGGGCAGACTGAGTAGCCATCGATAATGACACTGTGACCTTTCTTCTCTGCATGATTAGGCTTTTTAGTAACCCAGTCTATTTGGATGAGCACCTTCTTGGGCCAGGATGGAAGGGGGAGGGCCTTGGACTACTTGGTTCCCCCAGGCTACTTGGAGGGTAGCCTGCCCTCTCTTAAGGAAGGAGGGGGAGGGAGGAGGCTAGTGGGAGGGTGGGGGGAGGGTAGTGGGAATGCGGGGGGATTGGGATAAGGGGAGAAAGTGTAAATTTTTGAATGAAAAAATATAAAAGGAAAAAAAAGAAATTCTTATAGATGCAGAAGCACACACATTTACTCACAGAGGAATCCCATTAAAATACAAAACCATAAGCCATTATATACATACATACGTACATACATACATATATATGCACACATATATATGCATATATATATATATATATATATATGCACACAAAGAGCAGGATGAAATATGTCCTGACTCAACATTATGAGGCAAAAGAATCTCTAAACATGTCCTTGAGTTGATTTTGTGTTGACCATGTACTATCGGCTGTGGGACCTACCCATAAGTATGGTTTGTCTTCCCTGTGATACTCCCTTGGAGGAAATCAATTTTCCATCTGAATGTGGATATCAATTGGAAATACCTTCTGGTTTAGGGATCCAGGCATGTGTTCACTTCTCCTTTCAGTTCTAGGACCCTATTTGGTGCAGATCTATGTCTCAGTCTCTGTGAGTTCATAGGTGTGCCAGCAATGTTGTTTCTAGAAGACCTTGATTCTGTGGTGTCTTCCATCCCCTTTGGCTCTTTGTTCTTTCTGCTTTCTCTTCTGTAGAGTTCCCTGAGCCCTGAGGGGGAAGGATTCAGTGGCGACATCACTTTTAAGGTTGAGTGTTCCAAAGTCTCTCACTCTCTGTATATTTTCTGGCTGAGACCCTCTGTATTTACTTTTATCCCCTGTAGAAGTGTCTCTGATGATGGCTGATCAAGGTAGAGATCTGCTTCTCTGGTCTGTGTGGCCAATGGGATCTCCCAGAATGTCTGTGGAAGTTGGTGGCTTAGACAAAAGAATTGTGTGATGTGGGAGGCTGTAGGAGAAGATCTGTATCATTTTTAAAAATTCTACTGTCACATGAATAAGATTAAATGTATTTTGATTCAGTTTATATATGTACTTTAATGAATATGACATTCTGTTAGAACCCATTGGCAGTAATAATGAACTGGCTGATTTGGAGAGAAAAGGAATTTTTGTATGTATGTATGTCCTCCTAGATCTCTATGCCTTCAATTCAGCATTGGAATGACAGCAGCCCTATTTGTACTCTAGACATGTTTTAATAGCTTTTTCTTTAGATGAGAAAAGAGTCAGAAATCTCTTTTCTCCCAAATCAAACCCTATATTTAGGTTTGACAGCAACACTGACTTGAACCTCAGTGCTAAGAACTGTTGTTATTTTCTTAGATTTCCTGGTTTCAGACAGGAGACATCTTCTTGAATTTAAAACCTTTGGAGGATGTTCATTTCAGTCGTTCCTTGCCATTTTGACATCACAGGCCAACGGGTCTAAGTCTTGAATCTAACAGCTTTGTACAGCTTTGTAAGATACAGAAATACTGCAGAAGTACACTTCCTAGTTGTGCCAATTGGGAGATTCAGTCAAACATGCAGGATAGCTTTATGTCTATTGTTTAGATGTTATTTTGAAACAATTTCTTTTTGAAATTGCTTAGAAATGATTATATGTTTCTGCTTACAATTTTCATTCAAAATGTGAGTGGTGGAGAGAAGTAATGATTTATGAAAATATCACTAATATTAATGAATTTATATTCTTCAATATCTTTCTTGAAGTATAAAATTACATGCAACATTGTGAATATTTTCATCTTTTAGTCTTTTAGATGTAGAAGTACTTAAATTGTAGTTCTATATGGCAAGCATGCCACTTTAGCAAAAGTAGTTGCTTCCTTTACTATCCCACATAGGGTTTTCATTTTCTCTTGAGTTAATCCTGTTTCTGTCAGGAATTCTTTATGCTTGCACTGAGCAAATTTTCTTGGTTTAGAGTATACTGCTGACTTCTCCAATTTCTCCTAGAAATGCAGGATTGCTCACTGCTCTTACAGATATCAAAACCTGATTACTTGAGGATTATGCTAGATATGAAAACCCAAAATGGGAAGCGGAATAACATATTCCCATTTTATTTAAACACCGTGTTCTCATACCTACACCCAGTAAAATAGCCATCCTTTCCAAATTCATTTTCTTATTGATTTTGATTAATATTTTAATTATATGATAGAGTGGGCTTCATTATGACGTGGTCATGAATATATACAAAGTACTTAGATGAGATTCATGTCTTCTATTAGTGACATTTATTTGAATTTTTCTACGCTTGATGTGATTAATTTCCATAGATAGCAATGCAGCATATTCCTGTGGTGGAAAGAAGCTGACTCATGTCAGTTCAAGAATAAAAATAGGGAGTCCTAATATCTGCAGAGTTTTTATAGAACTTGTCCTCAGGTTGTCATTGTTTTCTTCCCTGTGTCTCTTTTAAATCAAGGGATTTGTTCTCTCCTGGCCCTTCCCGGAAATTGTTCATGCATTGAATAGGCAGATGGTGAGGTGTGCTTTTAGAGACCAGAAAGGGCACATTCGTGCCTCAACAATTTTCTCTAGCTTGGTAGCATAGATGCCTATTTGTGAGCTGGGGTGCAGTAAAATTTCATTACTTCAGTCAAATCTCACTCTTTTTTTGTTTGTTTTTTTCAAAATAGAATCTCTCTTTACAGCATCACTGGCTGTCCTCCAACTAGCTCCATTCACCAGGTTGGCTTGAACGCACAGAGAGCCACATGCTTCTGCCACCTGAGTGCTAAGATTAAAGGCACATACCACCATGGTTGGCCAAATCTTAATTTTTAACAGAGCTCTCTCTATAATTTTGTTTCTATTCTTATGGAACATTTTTTCCTTTTTTTTTGAGTTCTTGGATTTATTAACCTCCATTTTTAGTGAGTCTATTTACCTTCACTCACGTAACCAAACCATACAATCAAACAAATTGAGTTGGAATAGTTGTAAGCCATTTTGGTAATATTTTGCTCAAAGCTTGTGCTGGCTTTATGTTCTAAATTTACACTTACTACCTTTTTCCTAATAATGAATATATATATATACATGTTATACATACATACAGCTCAGTTGGTGAAATCATTATGTAAGATGAAGACCTAAGTTTGATTCCATATAAAGTATCCATTAAAGTAGTGTGAACTTGTAATCCCCTCACTGAGAAGTTAGAGGCAGGCGAATCTTGGGAACTCAAAGTCCAGTCAGATTAGCCAAATTGGTGAATCATAGGTCCCAGAGAGACATCCTGTCTTTGGGAGAAGAGGAAAAAACCAGCAGTGGATGGCTCCTGCAGTACAACACCCAAACAAACCAGTGCTCAGCCAGAAATAACAAAACTAGGCCCTCTGAATGGACGAGACAGTTGTATGGCTGGGATAGTCTGTGGGGCCACTGGTAATGGGGCCAGGATTTTTCTCTACTGCTTGAAACAGCGTTTTTGGAGTCCATTCTTTTTGGAGGGATACCTTACTCAGCCTAGATATAATGGGGAGGGTTTTGGTCCTACCTCAAACAATGCGCTAGACTTAGTTAATTTCCTATGGGAAGCTTTACCCCTCTCTGAGGAGTAGATGGGGATGAGGTTGGATGGAGTGGAAGGAGTAGGAGGAGGGGAGGTAGTAGGAACTGGGGTTGGTATGTAACACTGCAAAAAATTATAAATAATAATAATTTTAAAAAGTAAAAAATTAAAAAACCAATATGCACCACACAAGGAAAATAAAGCTTGAAATGAAAGAAAATGTCTAAGAGTCACAAAGGATGTGAAAGAAAATAAAATATCCCTTGGCAAATGAACTAGCATTTAGCCATTGAAAGGAATAAAGTACTTATAAATGTTACAAATAACTTTTAAAGCATTATTCTTTGTGAAAGAAGCTATGTAAAAAGGTTACATGTGCTAATATTTTATTTCTATGAAATAATGATAGGCAAAAATCATAAAGATAAGGCAAGGATCAGAAGAAGTGGCTATTAAAGAAATTGAATATTTTTTGAAGGCAGAACTTGAGAGCCATGAATTAGATTATTTGGCAGAAACTTTTGAGAGCAAAGTTCTCAAAGTTCTATTGACTTCTTATTGCAAAATATTAGAAGAGAAAAGAATTAAAGCTCCCATGTATAAACAGGAAAGAAGCAGATCTTAAATACTTAGAAAAATTTCAGCTGAGCCTTAACCATCCTAGCTTTGTCTTAAGAGGAACCCACGCATAACTTGGGCATTTGCTTTAGATTAAACAAGCATTAAACCTCAATAGTAGACTGATCATGGAAACATGATTTCTTCCACCTATATTGCAATGGATGCTTAGAGAAACATCAGGATCTGGGCCAGAGATGTGGTATATAGATAAGGATACTATCAGATCTACCAGTGATCAGTGGATCTGTGAGGTTAAGCAAGTACAAAGAGCTCTCAATGGTTTTGTGTTGCGTGGAGTCATGAAGCAGTCTTCTCTCTCACTCACTTAAAAGTCTCAGATAAATAAAGGCAACATGTGCGACGACAGCCTAGAAAAGCATCAGACATATGAGTATAAAATAGGAGAAATGCTTCATGGATTGAGACCAGCAAAGGTATATGATAGAGTGGCCAGATAGATACCTCAGGGGCCCAATCTTTCTGGTAGACAGGACATGGAGTCAAAATGTTTATAATTAAGCCTAACAGTTAAATGCTGTGGGACAATGGACTTTTATCCTGTAAAGATTTGTCAGTTGTATTGCTTTAATAAAATGCTTATTGGCCAGTTGTTAAGCATGAAGTATAGGTGTGGCAATAAGAACAGGAGAATTCTGGGAAGAGGAAAGGCACAGTTTGCAGTTGTAACCTAGACAAAGAAGAAGCAAGATGAGAATGACGTGCTGAGAAAAGGTACTAAACCATGTGGCTAACACGAACAAGAATAATGGGTTAATGTATGATGTAAGAGTTAATTAATAAGAAAGTATGAGCTAATAGGCCAACCACTTTATAATTAATATAGGCTTCTGTGTATTTTTTTGTGACTGAATGACTGTGGGACTGGGCAGGACAGAAACCTTCCGTCAACAATATATTATAGGGTATTGGATACAATTAAATCATGTTACTTATTTTTTCTTTCATATTTCTCTTTTGGATTAGTGATACCTTGTCTATGTTTGTCCCATCATCCATTGTACTTTAGGAGTATATCCATTGTCATTGAAAGCTCACAGCTGGAAGGATGAATCATTCTTTGAGTCTCATCCAATTCTGATTTGGATGATATTCAGATGAAACTTTGGGCTTGAAGCTGATGATGAGATGAATCATGACTTCTGAGAATTTTGGGTTAGAATGGCTGGGCTATATTTCTTTATGAAGCTTCCTTGTTACAGGAACATAGTAAACAAGAAAACAAGTATGTGAGCAAAATTCATTTTTTTGCTTCTTTTAAAAAGTGATTTTGAAGCAATATCCCCCTACGGTTAGAAGGAAATAGAATAAAGAGCATCAAGTGGTTTGGTTCAGTTAAGGAACTAAAACAAAAGTGCGATTTAGAAATGAGATTTCTTAGCTATCATTGAAGTCATGACCTATGTTTGTAGTGGGAGAGCATTATAAAAGGAGGTAAAGCATCTGAGAACAAGCATTATCAGCCTTTACAGAGAAGTGGGGACTTTACTTTAAAAACTTGGAGAAGATTTTCATTAAGAAGGATGGCTTAAAGGAAAGGTAACTGGGAGAGCTGCCATGAGCAACATGGCACAGAGAGCATAGAAAGTCTTCAGAGAAACTCTGAGAAGAAAGGAGAATATCTGATTTTAAGGGTCTAGTAGGAAGTTCCACACTATGGAATTTAGTTTGATGTTGTCTATAGGAAAAAAAGCATGGAGATGATGATATGGTAGTGCATGCCTTTAATCCAGGCACTCTGGAGGCAGAGGCATGTGGATCTCTGTGAGTTTGAGGCCAACCTGATCTACAAAGTGAGTTCCAAGGCAGTCAAGGCTACACAAAGAAATTCTGTCTTGAACCTTCCCTCTCCTCCCCCCCCCCAAATTATGGAGATGCTCAGTACTGGGTTGGATTATAAATTGAGGTGGTTAGGTCACAGCACAGCATGTCTTCTTGACTCTGTCCTAAAGTGAGAGCTAAAGCAGGGCATGGCTTGATGTCTTCAGACTCTGGGATTTGACCTCCGATAATGGCTAGGTTATATTGTGCAAGAGCTGACCTTAAACTTCTGACAGGTACCCTTTCTTTTACATTCTCACATCATCAATACCATTTCCATCAGTGTAACAAGCACTCTAGCTGTATACCAGTATTCTAGCTCAGATATGCAATAGTCAGTATATACTTGTTGGAAAGAGAAATGACCATGCATTTTTATGTTTTCCCCTTCTTTCTTTGGCTATCTAAGGATCAACATGGATGTTTATATATAAAATCTTGAAGTGATTCTTGTAATTAAAACAAATATTACCAAGTGTAGCTGTACATTGTGTCTATTAACATCTTAGTAGTCTTTTTGCTGATGATTTCTTAGTATTTCTGACTTTCTTTTTTTTGAGGAACAGTGATAAGAAAAATCCTCAAACACATCAATTCACACCATAGTTATCTGGCCCTTATTAGAATGTGCAATCTTTTCGTACCCACCTACTCTGCCTTGGGAATCAGTAGCGAATTGTCATAGTAATAATATGTAGCATAAATTGTCATCTTGATAAAGGCACTAAGTAACATTTACTCTCTAAATTGCAAAGGAATATTAAAAGCTACCCATTTTGATTAAAATCACCTTTCAAAATTATGCTAGTATTTGAAACTTGAAGTAACAGAACCAAAATGAAATTGAAAAGAGAAGGTAGAAGGGTTCTCTGAGTTGCATGACAATAGCTTCTTTTCTTTCCCAGAGCTCCCCATAAATGATTAAAAATCACCCCTCAGGGTCTTGGCTTGCATTTCCTACTTGTAGCAGCAGGTTTCTGAGTAAAATAACAGCTGTCCATCTGCTAGAAAAATGAAAGGAAATAAGTCAGACTTATCTACTGGTGCTGAAGCTATCTTTACCTCTGTCTATGTGTCACTATTGTTTCTATCCTTGTTGCAGCAAAAAGTAAAAATAAATAATAATTCCTTAAATTGCATTAATCTCATGTAGGCCTTTAAATTAATAGTGATTTCATTAATATTAAAAAATCAGTCTTTTTGTTTTATTACAAACAAAACTGTTACATGAGTAATGCATGTGAATCTTTAGTAATTATAATTGAGAGATAGGGATAGTGGAAATGTTATTCTTACAAGGCAGTGATAATCAATGAAATATTTTGGTGTGTGCTCATGTGATGCCTGTATTGGAAACAAAGACTGGATTGTACATGACTTGCAATTTAACTTTATTTTCTCAATGTTACATCAGTAAAAGTCTTCATTGTATATGCTAGCTACTTTTATGTAGCTCTGACAAAAATGCCTGAGAAAAAAAATTAAAGAAAGAATTATACATTTTTGGCTCATGGTTTCAGATCACAGTTGCTTGACCCATACACCTGGACTAAACTTTTGATGGAAGAGCTTCTATTTTGTTGATTCTTCGTTAGTTTGTTTTCTTGTGGTTTGGAAATTAAAACCTTTACACACTCCACCTAAGTGCTACACCATAGGAAGAGTTTTTAAATCTTATGTGAGACAGGAAGTAGAGAATTATAGAAGTATAGGAAGAGAGAGGACTAGATACAACCTCAAAGACTTATTTCTCAACTTTTTGGTTGTGGCCTTTATCAGATATTGTTGAGCCATTTCACCAGCCCTACTTACTTCTTAACTAGACCTCTTTTCCTGAAGTTTCTGCAAACTTTCCAAATAGTGTCAACAAGTAGGTACCATGCATTGAAAACATGGTCCTATGGATATCATTTCACATTCAAACTGTAGCATTCTAGCCCCTAGTTCCCAATGGTCACCTCATATTCCAAGATCCATTTAGTCTATCTCTAAAATCTGTCAAGTTTTAACAGTTTCAGCATTGTTCAAAAGCCTGAGTGCAAAGTCTCCTCTAGAACTTAAAGCAAACTTTTAGCTCTAAGCCCCCATAGAATCACAAAGAAAATTACATGCCTCAAATGTACAGTGGCATAGAAGAAACATTCTCCTTTCAAACGAGGAACAATAGAGCCATAAAAAATAGGAAGTTGACCAGAGGAAGACCAACAAACAGCAAGGCAAACATTAAAACCTGTAAACTCATATCTGTCAACTGGAAGAGTGGTAATATTTCATAGACTCAAGCTTGAGTAGCGCTGCATATATTGCTTTTTCTTTACAATCTATATGATCTCACCCTTGGCCTGGCTCCACTTTGTGCCTGTGGCTTTTAAGGATGATTATTTCACCTTTTATTCAATTCTAGTTTCATGGATTCTTTTTTTAATTTTTTACTCCTTTCCTTTTTATTCATATATGTTTCAAGACTGAGTTAGGTAATTAATCTCTGAAAGGAAACATGAGATAAATAGTTACATAAATAATGAATGAATAAATGAGAAAAGTGAAATGAACTAAAACAGGGAATATTTGCAAGGAAAGTGGGGAACATATATGTAAGATAATATGGTTAACAAATCATTAGCATGAGCAATATACATGATTTATACTTGTATGAAAATGTCACAATGAGGCTTATTAGTGATAAACCCTTATTAGAAATAAAAGAACATTTTATCCTTAAAGTAGTGTAAAGGTATTCATGAATTCTTTATACACAATTTAGGACCCACTCACACAGATTCATCCATCTTATACTCAGGATTCATTGCAGGGCACCTGATACTGTCGATATAGTACCTGGCCTTCTTGACCATCTTATGAAATGTAAGAGGAGGCCCTAATGACTACACAACTCTTCTCTTCTTCATACCTGAATAACCATATAGATAATGCCAGGATCAGCTACTAAGTTAAGTATGAGACGGGGCTTCTTGAACTAGAGCATCAGAATTGGAATTAAAGGGCAACAGCTTTCTTAGTGGCCCTGTATGAGCAAGGCAACCAGAGGTATTGTTCTTCCATAGTAACATCATGTCTGGCTTATTACTGTGTAGCTCAGGCTACTGTGTAGCATCCAAGGCATGGCAGTTCTGCCTTGACCTCTCAAGTTCTGAGATTACAGATGTGGACTGTTGTGATTAGGGGAGCGGTGTGCGGGTTGTATGTTCCCAGCGCCCAGCCGCTGGCCCGCTCAGCGGCTGACCATCTGCACCCGAAGTAACCACATGACAAACTGGATTCATTTAAACTCTGCCCGGCTTATTATCACTAGCCTTTCCTTGACTAGCTCTCATAATTAAACTAACCCATTATAAAAGTCTGTAAGTCACCACGTGGTGACATACCGGAAGGGTCTAACCTGCATCCATCTGCAGCGGCGGCTCATGGCTTCTGGTCTCACTTCCTTTCTTCTCCTCCCAGAACTTCCGTTCTGTCTACTCCGCCCACCTAAGGGTTGACCTAACTATAAGCCAGGCAGCTCTTTATTTAGCCAATCAAGGCTCAGAAATACAGGTGGACCCTCCCACAGTGGACTACCAGATTCTGTGTTCTTTTTGATGAATTAGCTTTTTCAAATCTTTGAACAAGGAATGGATGGGACCAGTCCAGTTCCTGAGATGTCCTCAAGGATTCTTTCCTTACTCTTATGCAAAGTGCTTGGCTTCTTTTAAATTTTGCTATTCTCTTCAAAAATCATGCCTTCCTTGGAACCAAACTTACTCAGGATGTTTTTTTGACCATACTTCAAGATTTTGAATTTTACTTGTATGCCTTCTTTTGACTGTTTTCACTGTGTACATCATTAAAAGAAGCCAGAGATAAGCATGCCACTACCTGAATGATGGACTGCCTTAAAATTCCTTCTGTGAGATTAGTTATTCCATTGCTTTTATATTCAGTCTGCCATAAAGTCTCAGAAGATGGAAGAAATATGGACAGATTCTTTGCCGTAATATAAGATACATTACATTGCTAATCTCATTCCCAATACATCATCACTTCCATCTCAAACTTTTTTTGCTCATGCAGTCTTTCCTGTCTTCATACCTGTCCATATTTCAGTGTGTGCTCCTAATAGACAAACCTATTACATTTAGTATGCAGCATGTTGGAACATCTCTACATATTTTCTCCAAATGTTTCTGAATTCATCCCACACACCACTTACAACAGTTTCAGATACATACTACCAGGCAGTCACAGCAGTGGTCCAACTTTTTGTGGTTTCTATTTTCTGTATAACTATGGGATGATGACCAAAATGAACAATGCTAAGGGGAAAGCTTCATTTTTGTCTCATAGCTGCATATGCAGATTGTGGTTGCTTGGCCTCATGCACTTGTGCAGAACATTATGATAGCTGGATCAGGTGGCAAATGACAGTAGGCAGGAAGCATAAAAGTGGATACAAAAAGGGTGCACAGCACGGTATAGCACTGAAAGACATGTCCATAGTGATTACTTCCTTCAAATGGGATTTACCGCCTAAAGTTCTCCTACACAGAACTCTAGAAAAGTAAGCTTTTCAATCTGAGTGTGTGTATAAATACTATATATTTTATATACAAACCACAATCTTCTTCAAAAATGAGTACAATCTAATTTTAAGTCTGCATGTATACCTGTGTGTGATGTGAAGTGCAGAAACAAGAGTGCCACAGTGTGTGTGTGTGTGTTGTGTGTGTACACGTGTGTGTGTGTGTTTGTGTCTCTGTGTGTCTGGAGGTCAGAAGACAACCTTTGGGTGTCAGTCCTTACCTTTCCATCTTGTGTGAGAGATGGTAGTCTTGTTTTCTGCTGCCTATACCAGGTCTGTGAGCTTTCTGTGGGGAAAGAGTTCCTCTTGCTTCTGTCTCCCATATTCCTGTAGAAGTGCTGGGATAGATGTTGTATGCTACTGTGCTTGGATTTATGTGAGTTAGGCTGGGGGTTCAAACTTAGATCCTCATACTTGAGTGACAAGACATCTGCTCACTGCACCATTTCCTCTGCTCCAGCATAATGTATCTTATAATAGTTATAATGTAATTATAGTACATAAATATGCTATTGTCCACTTCAAAATTCTATTTTATGGGATTTGGGATTTTTAATGATTCTTTTTAAAATTTCCTTATGTATATTTATATTAATTTTTTGACAACTGTATGTCAGTCTGGATAGGTTAGGTTATGCTGTGATAAAAATCTCTGTGCCTGAAAACAGTGCTTTGTATCTTATTAATGTTACAATTCCAATGTATGTACATTGACTGTGCTTATTAAGCCTAGCCTCAAACTTACTGAGGATCCTTTACTGCCCTCTCAACACGTTCTCTCATGAATACACTGGCAGGGAATGAGAATAAAATGAATTGCTTGCTGGCTTTCAAGTGCTCCTGCCTAGAAATGAAATATTCATGCTCACATTCACTGCCCCCAACTTTTTAAAGGAATGGGAAGAGTCAAGTGTTACCATTTACCTCAAAGGGAAAGAAAAGCAGACCTTCTCTCCCATGTTGCTAAACACTGAATTAAATGCTAAAATACCTATTAGGGCATGCATAGTTTATAAAGGCTTGTGTTACATGTTCCAAAAATGCTTTCCAGGAGGATTATACCATTGCACATTCAAGCTATTGTAATTAAGTAATGTCCTACAGCCTTTCTCTTCAGTTTAGCCATTTTAAACTGTTAGTGGCAATTTTATGAGCAATCTGGGCATTTGTATTTTTGTTTAATTAACATTCCTCTTATTATAAGAGAATGACCACTTCAACATACTCACATGGCCTAGTTGGTCTTGGTAGCTTAAAGGAATGCCATGAGAGTGTGACTTTTTTGTAATTATAAAACAATTCAACAGAAGATTACCTCTTAAAATTGTACTTACTGCTGATATACTGCTCTCCTGGAACTACCCCCCCACCTTAACATTCTGAATACAACTGAGTTCATGAATAGAATTACATTTTGAATGAATGTAGTTTTTCAAAGAGGACATGATAGAGTATTTGAAAAGTGTTTACATGTGGTAAGTGAACAAGTAGATTTTCACGTTGCACCCAGACTTTATGAATATGATAGTGTTTTTAATCATTTCATACAGGGGCATCATGTCATTTATAATACTGTAAATTAGAAGGTTAATTCTCCGAGGGAGTGACTCACCAGCCTACAGACATGGCATGTAAAGATAATGGCATTAATTGATTAGTGCTTTTTGAAGTGGTAGACTGTAAATTGATCAGCTGTGACTTCCAAATCAGGAGTAAGGTCATTAGTAACCCACACTGGTGAAGTGAGATTAAAGCAACTTCAAGGTTTTTTTTCTCTCCAGGGAAGAATGTGAAGAATGCTCTTATCCTTTCTCCTATTCAACTTTTCATCTTTGTGGTACCTAAATCCCTATACATATTCTTGCATCTTATATGCATACTTGCAATAGACCTACCAACCTCGGGGCATAATAAATGGAGGAGTAATGGGAAGAGAAGAGATACAAGCCCATGTCTATTATGATCATGGCATTGCTACTCATCTTCGTCCACTTTGTTGACCTAAAGAGTGTGTCCTTGAGTCTCCTTGCTATAATTAAAATCTTGATGGCTTATTGTACTACTATGTTTTGTCTGAATTCCTTTGTCTGAATTCTTCTCTTTCTGGAGCAGAAGAATCAAGATCACAACTGCACTTAGGAAGACAGAAGACCTACATATAGCAATATGGAACATTTTAATTCTAAAGCCAGTTTATTTTTTCTTTGATTTTCCAATTTGTGCAATTAGCTTCTTGGTGTGCAAATAAGAGCCTAGAAGACATGTATGGTAGCCTGTCTTTTCTCATAGTGGTAAGTTTCAAAACCCATAGTAGCAGAGTAAAATCTCACAGATTTTATATATATATATATATATATATATATATATATACATATATATATATACATACACACACATATATATACCCTCTGTATATAACTATGCTGAAACTATTTATAAATTAGGCACTATAAGAAATGAACATAATAACTAATACTGTTGAAAAAATTACAACCATGTATAGATGATTTCTAATTTACAAGAGTCCCAAGTCCTGAGTTTGGATTTTGTGATGGCACAACAATGATTCATGTTTTATAGAAACCATATTTTTATTGTTCTCTCACACAATACATGCTGATCACAGCCTACCCCCTGCCTCCACTCCTTCCAGTCCACCTCCCACTTCATCTCTCCTGCAGATACAGTCTATTTCTCTTCAAAAAAGAGCAGACTTCTCATGTATGTCAACCGAATATGTGATAGCAAGATGCAAAAAGATTAAGCACAAACTTTCATATTAGGACTGGTCTAAGCAACCTAGTAGGAGGAAAAAGGTCCCAAGAGCAGGCCCAAGAGATAGAGACACCCCACTCCCACTTTTAGGAGTTCCACAGAAACGCCAAACAACAATAACAGTTTTTCAGAGAACCTAGCACAGACCCATGCAGTCATTGTGAGCCCCTATAAGCTCTGCTTAGTTGATTCTGTGAGCTGTGCTCTCCAGTGTCCTCTGACCTTTAGAAACCATATTTTGAACTTTCTGTTTTGTTTCTTTTTGCAGATGAATCGAATGTGCTAGGTTACCCCTTTGTGATATTGAATAGCACCACCAAATTACAGCTCCCTGTTAGCCACCAAGTCATGAAGAGAAGCAACTGATTCTCTACATTGTATTATGTTGCAAGAATTATTAGATGTAAAGGACAAACACATTACATGAGCTATTCAGCATTTTATTATCAAATAGGCTTCTGTAAATGACTTTTCTCAGTTGAAAGCTAATGTAAATGTTCTGAGCTGACTGAACAGGCAATTTTGGCTAAGCTATAAAGTTTGGTGGGTTTAAGGGTACTGAACATGTTTTGGGATCAGTATATTTTCAGCCCATGATGAATTTGCTAGATGTAATTTTATTGTAAGTTGAGCATGTGTTCCATAATAAAAGTTATATGATTTTTTTCTTTCTTTTTTCTTGCCTTTTCCCTTTTCTCCTTCCTACTCTCTTTATATTACTAAATTTTCTTTGGTGAGTGTAGTGGTTACCCTGAGTGGACAGAGATGCTTACAAAGCAGGTGAAAGGCCTTCCTTGTTATGCTTATGAGGGTATTTGTGAAGTCAGTTGGTCCGTGGGTGAAGGAAATATGGAGGAAAATATATTCAGACTAGGGACAGCAATGTTGAGTAGGTTGGGAGCCTTGGTAGAATGGAAGAAGGGAAAGCTCATATGAACATGTGTTTTTTATAAAAGGTAGTTGCACTGTATTTGCTAATGTCATAGTTAATAAATAGCAAATGGGGGTTTCTTCAGTTTTAAAATATTGAATTGCATGAATATCTCACCAATGAACTCTTGGGCCTTGAATTTCAAACTGAGACTCCATCATTGGTCCCTCATACTTTGAATCTTTCATTCTTTTTGAATTGAGCAGTTAAGATCATCTGGCTTTTTTTTTTTATTTTTGAATTTTTGAAGTTACAGAGAACCATTATTGTACCAAAAAAAAGGAAAAAAATACTATGTAAGATTTAAGCCATCTAACGACTCCTGTCTTATAATACATGTACCTCCTATTGGTTCTGTTTGTTTAGAGGACTACAAGTCAAAGGCCACAAGTTTTTGCAGTTTTAAGTTCAACAGCAACAGCATAACTACAAGCTCATATTTTTACGTACAGAGGATTCGTTCATACCATAACTCAGAGCCACCTTAGGACATTTTGTTTTCCTTTTTGAGCAAAGGGATTTCATATTTTCCCTTAAAGGAAACAGTTTATGGCTTTTCTTAGAATATCTAAATTGCCAAGATCTCTATTTTGTCCTGTAAAGCAATGGTCATTTGAATATGAGCACAGTAAGACTCTGAGAGCCACCCTGAATACTAAGATAGCTACTAAATGAGCAACAGACACATAACCTATCTAGCATGAATATACTCATCCTGATTAGGTTAGAATTGGACAGTGCAGGAGTTCCTTGTGTTAATCAGAACAGTTTACAATGCAAAATCATTGTCTTTCCTAGAATTCTACATTAATATTTTCAGATGTCTATTGAGTGCAGGCAACTGAAAAACAGAAAGTAAAATACTGTAAATGGATATGGCTATAATAAATAATACCAGATGAAATGGGAAGTAAACTTATTTCTCTTGAGTCTGTTCCATTCATCTTATATCATTCATTTAGGTAGGGGTGTTATTTGGTAATGTACACTTTTGCTAGTATAATTTTTAAAGTAATTCGCAGCATTGTGAAAATAAAGAAAAAAAAGACTATAGAATACCTCTCTGTGTTTCTGTAGATGAGGAGTCATGTTGACTTGTTTTCTCTAAGCTGAGATAGAGTGTAGTCATTTTTACTTCCAAACTTTCATTAGACAAAATAAGGTTAGAAAGTATCCATGGAGATTAAAGACCTTCAATCGCTGATGTAACCCTTTTAGAAATACTATGTTAGCTGCCTCTGGCCTTAGAGTTTGAATATATCCTCATGACCCATGGTAAACTCTGTCACTGTTGCCTGAGTTTTAGCAGAGCCCAAGGTTGAAAAGCCACCTGAATTATCAGATGTTCACATATACTTTAACAGAGAGAATAATGTATGCTCAGAAGAAAACTATGTTGTAGATGTTTTATTGGCGTTTCCTGTCTTATGTGTATTTATTCAACATTTGACCCAAAGTGATAAGAACTGGAAACTAGGCATGAAGAAAAGGGTTAAAAGATCACTCTATTTTCAACTAATTGATGTGGCATGAACCACTCATGAATGTATTTGATTACATGATGTCTAATACTAAGTCTGTCAGTTTAAATGAAACATAAATGAGAGGAGGCACTGTATGTTACAGAAGCAGCATGAATTCCTGTATGTGTTTGTTATTAGGACTTTTTAACTGATGGAGACAGAAAATATCAGTATATACACTTTTTGGTGAGATTTGATCATTTCTATCTGGACTTTCTAGAAAGACATAGCAAATTTAGTTGCATAGACATCTGTTTACAGACAGGAGATTCCACCAAATGACTTCTGATAATCCCATTGCAGATTTCTGGATTCCTCATTCAGGCTAACATTAGATAAGTGTTAGATATTTCTTTACTTATATTGACTAAGAAGAAATTGTAACGGGATACTGAATTAATTGTATTTGTCAATCAGTTCTCACACTTTATTGAGTGTTAGTAAATATTTGGTAATTTTGTAGAAATCAAGATAAGAGATTTTATTCTTGTCATATAATGTCTTTGAGTCTATTTGAATAATGTGGTGAAATATCACACTTGAAGCAATTAGAAAGCAACCAGGGACACTTTAAGTTATTTTTCAATGCTAATAACAGTTCTTAGGAAGGTTTTGTCTGTATGGACTTAGGGAATGGACTGTGGAAAAGGATTTAGTTCAGTTGAGGTCAGAGGCACAGAAACCATATTCACACAAAATAGATATACTCAGAAGTATCAAAGGCAAACACTGCCTCAAATCTGTGTGTTCAGTATCAGCTTCACTTTCCTAGGCATCTTTATTGTGCTCTGTGAGCATGTTTCCTTAATCAAATAGTAAAAATCTAGAATATCAATATGCTAAAAGAACATCGTGGGCAATCCTTGAGTGGTTATTGTCACTAAAAATGGAGATAAGACTCTGTATACTTGTAATTTCCTCTGTATAGTTTAAGAAATTAAATCAAATTGTTCTATTTCTTACACCATAGGATAATAGAGTATGTCAGGTCAATATTGGTTACCTGGGATTCTGGCATATGTTAATTTATTAGGTGTGGGCAGAAATTTAGAAGCTCTGTGATTTTTCCTGGTAGAACATTTTTGTTTTTAGAATCCTCTCAAATTCTTTTCTTCTTTAATTATTATTAAATTATTATTTTATTCATTTATGTTACATTGTGACCATTTTTCCCTCCTCCTCTTCTTGTATTCCCTCCCCTGCTCCCCCAATCCACCTTTCCTCTGTTTCTGTTCAGAAGGGGGCAGGCCTCCCATGGGTGTCAACAAAGCATGGTATATCAAGTTGAGGTAGCACTAAGCTCCTCCCCTTGTATTAAGACTGAGCAAGGTGACCAATTATGAGGAATAGGTTCTCAAAGCCAACCAAAGTGTTTAAGACAGCCTCTGCTCCCACCATTAGGAGTCCCACAAGTAGACCAAGCTACACAACTGTCATACATATGTAGAACAGTCCCATGTAGGCTCCTTAACTGTCTGTACAGTCTGTGAGCTCCTATGAACCCAGGTTAGTTGTTTTTGGGTTCCCTTGTGATGACCTTGACCCTCTGGCTCATACAGTCCTTATTCCCCTCTTCATCAGGATATCCCAAGTTCAGCCCAGTGTAGGTGGAGGGTTTTTTCTCTCTTCCTGTGTGTGTTTACACAGCTCTTTCCTAAATAACAAACACAAAGTCTTAATATTAATTATAAATGCTCAGCTGGTAGCTCTGGCTTGTTACTACATATCTCTTACATTTAAATTAATCCATATTTCTTATCTATGCTTTGCCATATGACTAACAGCTTGTTACCTCATTTTCTACATGCCCTACTTTTGCTTTCTCAGTGACTAGCTGGCATCTCCTCTGATTCCACCCATCTTCTTTTCATCATTCTCTAGGTTTGGTTGTCCCACCTATAATTTCTCCCTGGCTCCCGGGCAATCAGCTTTTTATTAAACCAATCCAAGTGACAAATCTTCACATTGTACAAATGGATTATTCCACAACATTCCCAGTGTTTGACATGGATCTCTGCATCCATTTCCATCAGTCACTGGCTAAAGATTCTCTGATGATAATTGGGGTAGTTACTAATCTGATTACAGGAGATGGCCAGTTCAGGCACCCTCTGCACTATTGTTAAGAATCTTATCTTGGATCATCCTTGTAGATTCCTAGGAGTTTCCCTGGCACCAGGTTTTGCCTTAAGCCCAAAATATCCTCCCATCAAGACATTTCTTTTGTTACTCTCCCCCTCCATCCTGTCCCCAACCCAATCCCTAGTCTTCCCATCCCTCCATTTCCCCAGCCTCCAGTTTGCCCAGGAGATCTCTTCTATTTACTTTTCCCAGGGAAATCCATGTATCCTCCCTTGGGCCCTCCTTGTTTACTAGCATCTATGGAAATGTGGATTGTAGCCTGGTTCTTCTTTACTTTGTAGCTAATATCTA
The DNA here is from genome assembly GCA_028555095.1 of Dicrostonyx torquatus. NCBI lineage: Eukaryota > Metazoa > Chordata > Mammalia > Rodentia > Cricetidae > Dicrostonyx > Dicrostonyx torquatus. The sequence continues at coordinate 526,838 of JAQHUG010000543.1, read as the reverse complement.
CTTACATCCTCTCAGTTTCTAATGTGGCAACAGTCCTAGATATTAATATTCTTAGAAATTTGTTACTTTAGAAAATTTTTCTTATTCTTCTCCAAATGCTATCAAACAATGGCAAGGTACACCCAATAACTTGCCCTATCATTACTACTAATGAAATTAAATTGAACCACAGTGATTTGGGTAGGGGGTGTTATACTACAAGTCATTGACAATAGATAAGATTTTAATTTACATTAAATAAATAATTTTTCTGAAGTACTATTAAACTTATCAAACAGTAACTGAAGATATTTGGGGAGACTTTATAATTATGAAGAGACTTATCAATGGTTTATATATGGAGAGACTACACACACACACACACACACACACATATATATATATATAATATATATATATATATATATAAAACAATATATACAAATGTGTATATGTGGAGAGAGGTGGGATGGATACAGAGAGGACAGAGAAAATATAGACTGAGATGAAGATATGAAGAATTCACCATAATTCTTGCCAGAAGCTTCTATTACATTTCTTATTAAAAAGGAGGTCCTCTGTGTAAGGGAAGTATATGGGCAGCTACTTTTTAGTATTTGAGGGATGATGAATAATCTACTGCTCCAAAATTGTCCCCTCCATGACTAAAAGTAATTTCTGAGAATGGGCAAATATCTCCATGGGTTAGCTACTTGTCTTTAAATACAAGACAGCTAGACATGTATGTGCCTACAGTTACATTGTGGAGTGTGGTGTTGGTAGATATAGCAAGATTCCTCAGATTTGCTGGCAAGCCAGTCTGGCTGCATCAGCAAGCTACAGATTTCAGGAGAGATACAATATCAAAAAATATAACTCTCAAGGAAGATACCTAATGTTGGTATCTGTCTTACTCATGCATACACATATACATGTATATAAGTCCACTTTCATAAAAAATAAATAATATAAATAATAGCATTAACAATAAAATAAACATTTCCCAAAATTCTTATAGTGATAATATTGTAATTATTATATTAGGAAAGGGAGGGGGAAGATCGTCTAATTTAAATTTACTTTCAACAAGTTAGAATTATTATAAGTGGGCCCATTTGAAATATTTAAATGATTTTAAAATCATGGAACTGATCTTATTCCTTCATTTAATAGATATTAGTTTGTGATAATGTCAAATTGTCTGATGCAGAAGACCACTCCTATGTAAATTAGAATTATATTGTACTATTTTACTTTTAAATGTAATATATACAAATGGCTATTATAAATGTGTGTCAATAGGAACAAGATAACAAGGAAGTTAAAATAGAGAATACATCAAATAATAAGCAGATGAATCTGTATGCAGAAGTTAATTATAGGACCTACATGAAAGTATATTAAAGATATTTTAGATTTGTTAAATTTAGATACTAATGTCACATTTGTGAATGCTTTTTATTTTAATGAACACTTGAAAAGTTATAGAGAAATACATTATTTGTTAAACTGTTGACAAATTAGCATTTATTTTGGCAGCTACCAAAAGTCCTGTTCTCATTGCACTTCATGACAACCATGAAAGAATACTTTTACCCCTCTGAATATTATCCATTCTTCTATATCCTGAAAGAAGTTTCAACCCCTTCAGAAAATCTTTTTCTGTGACTGTTCAGTCTCTTACTAATTTTGCTTCACTCCATTTTCTCTCCATGCTGTTTTCTTAGTTTTAGGCTTGTCACATCTGTCCTGGCTACCACCTGATGTACCCACTACATAACATACATTTTTAGACTTTTAAAATCTCTTTTCACCATTTCTCCCTCAAAAGATACTTTGCTTATAGTAAGTGGTCAGTAAGTAATTATTTTAGTTTGGTTTCCTATTACTATGGTAAAATTACCCCCTCGTAGCAACTTTAGAGAGAAAGGGTTTATTCTGGCTCATAGTTAAAGGTCATAATCCAGAATGGGATGGAAATCAAGGTGATAAGAACAAGAATCACCTGGACACATCACATCTACAGTCAATAACATTGAACAATGAATTAATGTGTGCATGACTATCAAGTTTTCCTTCTCCATTTTATGTGGCTCAGTATCTCCTGGTCAGGTAATTGTACAATCCACAATTTAGATGGATATTCCCACATGAATTCATTTAAAACACTGCCTCAAAAGAACTTCTGGAGGTATCATAATCCCTGACTTCAAATTTACTACAGAGCTACAGTACTGAAAACAGCCTGATATCGGCATAAAGATAGACAGAATGACCAATGGAACTGAATTAAAGACCCAGATATTAATCCATGCACATACGAGCACCTGATTTTTGACAAAGAAGCAAAAATTATCAAATGGAAAAAGAAAGCATATTTAGCAAATCATGCTGGCATAACTGGATATCAACATGAAGAAGAATGAAAATAGATCCATATCTATCATCATGCACAAAACTCAAGTCCAAATGGATCAAAGACCTCAACATAAAGTCAGCCACACTGAACATCACAGAAGAGAAAGTGGAAAGTACACTTGAACACATTTGCACAGGGAACCACTTCCGAAATATAACCCCAGCAGCACAGATACTGAGAGAAACAATTAATAAATGAGACCTGAAACTGAAAAGCTTCTGTAAAGCAAAGGACATGGTCAACAAGACAAAACAGCAGCCTATAGAATGGGAAACAATTTTCACCATCCCCACATCAGACAGAGGTCTGATCTCCAAAATATACAAAGAACTCAAGAAATAGGTCATCAGAAGAACAAATATTCCAATAAAAAATGGAGTACAGACCTAAATAGAGATCTCTCAAAAGAGGAATCTAAAATGGCTGAAAGACACTTAAGGAAATGCTCAATATACTTAGTCATCAGAGAAATGAAAATCAAAACAACTCTGAAGATTTCGTCTTATACCTGTAAGAATGGCCAAGATCAAAAACACTGATGACAACTTATGCTGGAGAGGTTGTGAGGTAAAGGGAACACTCCTGCATTGATGGTGGGAGTACAAGCTGGTATAACCCCTTTGGGTAGCAGTATGGCGATTTCTCAGAGAATATGGAAACAAGCTTGCTTAAGACCCAGCAATACTACTTTTGGGTGTATGTCCAACGAATTCTCAATCGTGCCACAAGGACATGTGCTCAACTATGTTCATAGGAGCATTGTTTGTCATAGCCAGAACCTGTAAACAATCTAAATACTCCTCGACCGAAGAATGGATAAGGAAAATGTGGTACATTTACACAATGGAGTACTACACAGCAGAAAATAATAACGACATCTTGAATTTTGCAGGCAAATGAATGGAGCTAGAAAACATCATATTGAGTGAGGTAACCCAGAACCAGAGAGACAATTATTATATTGTATACACTCATAAGTGGGTTTTAAACATAAAACAAAGAAAACCAGCCTATAAATCACAATCCCAGAGAACCTAGACAACAATGAGAACCCTAAGAGAGACATACATGGATCTATTCTACATAGAAAGTAGTAAAAGAGAAGATCTCCTGAGTAAATTGGGAGCCTGGGGACCATGGAAGAGATTTGAAGAGGAGGGGAAAGGCAATGAGGGGAGCAGAGAAAAATGTTTAGCTCAATAAAATCAAGAAAATAAAAGAAAACAATGCCTCACTGACATTCTCAGAATCTAACCTTCATCTTGACAATGTCTCACAAATATGGTGTAAGGTCTGCCTCTCAGTGTCAAGTTCATAATTAATATGAATGATCACAGTATTTATTTGTTGACTGTCATCACTACCATCATCAAACTGTCTTATAGTTATGATACATTTTTATATATGTCTTATTAAAATGGATAAACAATTGTACCTTTTTAAGTTTTCAACTTACTGTTAGTCCTTTATTGGTTTTGGGATATAATAAAATACAATTTTGAAGATAAGACCCATGTGGTCATGTAGAAAATTATGCAAAAACACAAAATTAATTTTCTAATGCCTAGGTCCTTTCTAAATTGATCCTAAGTTGATTGTGAATTCATTATGCTTATGTTTTGAGGAACAAAAGTAGAAATGTTATTACTAGCTATAAGAAAAATATCCTAAAGAAAACATTTTGTAAAAGATAGTTCTATCTCTCACTAGGAATATTTTTAACTCAATTTCATCTGATTATGACAGTAATCAAATATGACCTTTTTTATAAAGACAAATGGCTATTCTCATCAGATATTCATGTTAAACCAATTGGAACAATTTTGTGTCCCCTATAAAGTCCTTATTTGGGAATACATATTTGAGTTTATTCCTGGTAATGTCATAGATATATTTAGGCTTTGTAATTGATATTTGGAAATGAAAGTCAGGAATATCTAACTAGTGCTTTAAATTCAAAATTAATACTCATATTCTACTGTGAACTAGTTTAAAAATGATAAAGTTATCTTGCCCTAAAGTCATGGTGTATTATGTTGGTGGAAAAGTTCATTTTTTGTTACTTACATAAGCAAGACACTGTGAGTGGAATGATTGGATTGGAAATACTAGAAAAGTAGCAGCTGTATAGCTTTTATGAGCATTTATTGTCTTAGATTTATAGGATCTAAAAATATCTATAGGATTTTAAATAATCTCTAAATAATTTCAACAAGATGTTTCTGTGCATTCTATAAGTTGATTTTTATCCATCTTGGGATAAATTAAGATAATCTCTGTTTCCTGGAGTTAGACTGTGCTTCTATTGTTCTATACTGATGCAAAATAAATAAAGAGAACCCTGCATGGTTAAGGTAAGACTACTCTTGGACTATGGATCTCTGTCACTGGGAGTTGATAGCATTCCTTGATATCCATTGACTTTTCAGTGTATGAGTGCTATTTTAAGCACTTGACACCTATATGAGTAGGGTCCAATTGTTGACAAACTGTATTTCTGAAAATAAAAGCCCATTTCTTAGCTATTTCTACATTCATATTTTCGTATACAGCTTACTTGCCAAATTATTTACATTGAGACTAGGGGTACTCATCTATTTGGTGATTATAAAACTTATATATGTCTTTATTTTGCATTCAGCTTAATTTCTTAGAAAGTCATTGTAATCCATAATTTAACTTTATATTAATCATCATTAACTAACTCCTCACTTCTTTTTATGCTAACATTTATATATTTTTACCTTCTTTTCATATGTCTGTGTGTGGTATGTATGTTTGTGTGTATACATATATATGTGTGTGCTGGATGTATTTATGTGTGTATGCACAAAGCTTTAGAGCCCTGTAGTTTATGTAAAACACATTCCATAATCAAACACTGAACTCCCTGGTTTGGACTAGTTTAGCTACCCATCTTGTTGCATGGATTGCCTTCGAAGGCTAAAGTTACAATTAGACTGCCATGCCCATTTGCAATATGTTTGTGAGGGTTTGGGAAATGAACTTAGTTCTTTTTTCTTGTAGCCTTCAAAATTATTATTATGAAATGAACTGAGTAATCTTATCTCCCAAAACTAATGATCCGTGATGGCTTCATGTCTGAAACTGTAACAGCTAACTAGAAACCATTAATGTTTCTACTAAACTATACCTACCTGTTTTTTAAAGGGCTTTTGTTCTGTTCAGTTTTAGATTTGTTATAGAAAAAAGCTATTCTTGATCCTATAAGGGACCCATCTATTCTGTTGTATATTAAATCCTACCTCATTTGCTCAAGGATACTGCTCCAAATGCTATTCCCTCTCATGTAATTTTTATTCATTTTTACTAGATATTAAGTAGTTCTATATGTTACTTGGTATCTAATTTTAACAACACAGAATTTTACTTCCAAAGTTCTTTACCCATTGTTTATCGAAGCAGTTGGCACTCTGAACCAATTACTTTCTCTGCGAGTTACAAAAGTATACATTTGTGGATCTATCAGCACCTATATTTATAGGCTAAACTCATTTGTATCTCTAGTTCCATGAGAATGTATGTGTTTCTGTGTGTATTCCTTATGTATTATATTAATAAAGATTAAACTCAGAGCATCATACATCCTAGGTAAATACTAACTTTTAAACTATATATCCAGGTCCCTTAATACCAAAACCATTTTGACAGCAATTTAAGATGGCTTCTGGGTTAGTGAGGGCTTCTGCCCACTTCCCTCTCAGTTCTAGGTCCTCACGTGACTTAGGCCTGTGCAGGCCTTTTGCATGTTGCCATTAGTCTTTGTGAATTCATTTGGGTTTCAGCCCTGTTGTCTACAGAAAGCTGTTTCCTAAGTGCCTTCTATACCCACTGGCTATAATAATCTTCCTGTCATCTCTTGCACAGAATTTCTGAGCCCTAAGGGGAGGGATTTGATGGAGACATCCTATTTAGTACTGAGTCTTCTCAGGTCTCCCACTCTCTGTACATTGGCCAGTTATGAGGAAGCTTCTCTGGTGATAGCTGAGCAAGACACTGATCTGTGAGTATAACAGAACTTTATTGCTATGTTCCTTTAGCAGAACAACAGCATTTGTTTTTTCCCTAGGTCCATTGCCTATCTAGTTTTAGGTTCTTGGTCACCTGAGCAGTGTCAGGCATGCTTCCCACCTATAGAATGGAACTTAAATCAGTTGTTGGTTGGTAACCCCAACAACATTGTGACACTATTGTACCAGAGTGTCATGCAGGCAGATCACCATTGTAGATGGAAGGTTTGTAGCTGGGCTGGTGTTTACCTTTCTCCTCTTAGAGCATGCTTTAATACCTTCCACTCCCATGAACACTTGTCAGTAGAGGTGAACTCTAAGCAGTCACCAACTTGACTTCTCTGTGTTTTATGAAGTATGCGGTTGTTGTCTACAGTAATAGACTTCAGTTTGTGGAGAGCAAAAAAATAGCCTTTATAATAGCCTGGGTTGTTTGGGAGTTTCCATGGGGCCCCTTTGCCAACAACTCAATTAGATGTAACCCATTCCTGGCACATTCGGTTGTGAGAGATGTCTAGTTAGGACTTTGTCTCCCACATTATTTGATAATTCTATTTAGATTTCAACTGTAGTAGGTTTCCCAATGACCCATCAAATGATCTTTAATGTTAGCTGTCCTTCCTTATATTCTTTCCCTCATCCTCTTCTTCCATCCCCCTTGTCTTAGGATCCTCCTGTTCTGGTCCACCCACCACCTCCACCTTGCATCTATAACTATCTGTGGGTTCAATATTTTGCATTCTTATTCCCCAGTTCATGAACTATTTAAGAGGATTAAGAGGTGTGTCCTTATTGTTGCTGTCTGAACGTTAGGATGTAAGATATAAGTTCTCAGATACTTCTCCAGTGCCATGAGTGCCTGTGTACTACTATGATCCCTGCCATGATGATAATGAACTAAGACTCTAAAACTATAAGCAAGACCCCAAATTAAATGATTTTCTTTATAAGAATTGTCCTGGTAATTGTGTCTCTTCATAGCAATAGAACACTAAGACATTATCTATTCTAGTTTTCCTTTCTTAGGAGGAGATCCTTCCTTCCCCACTAGTGCCTTACTCTATACCTAACTTCTGTGGTTATATGGATTGAACCCTGCTTACAGAGTACTTAGAATCTCATGTCCGTATATAAGCAAATACAATCCTATTAAATATTCTTACAATGAAATATTATTGTAGTGGTGCATTTTTGTTGGGACCACCAACCCACAAATAATGACACAGAAGCTTGTTATTAATTATAAAAGCTAAGCCTTAGCTTAGGTTTGTTCCTATAGTTCTTATAACTTAAATTAGCCCATTTTTAATCTACCTTCTTCCATAAGGCTCATAAATTTATTTCTGTACTGCCCAACTTGCTTCCTCTACATCTGGCTGAAGACTCTGCCTTTTTTTCTTCCCAAAGTTCTCTGCCTGGAAATCCCACCTATGCTCTCCTGCCTAGCTATTGGCTCTTCAGTTTTTTATTATACCAACCAAAGCAATAAATCTTTACACAGTGTACAAATATCCTACAACATTCTATCAGAAATTAATAAATCTTCCAGATAGTAATGTCATAAGTATAGGAAGTAAAATATAAATTTTAAAATACAATAAAGAAAAAGTCAGATTTAGAATATAAATATATAAGTCTATATTCTTGAAGATATCAATAGCATAAAATGAAAGTCATTCTGTTAAAAGACACAAAGAGACACAAATTACTTTTATTATTTATTAGTAATTGTTATAAAATATATTATGGACTATTGGATAAAAGAGCTGATTCCCTTTACTTTTAGTGAATTCTGGGAAATTTCTCTTCTCTAAACTGTGAAATGCATAGTTGGAGGTTTTAAGTCATAGTGGGATATGTAGACAATTGTGAGATCCATGACAATAAAAGTATCAATATTTATTTTTATTATTATTTTCTTAGACAAAACAAGGCTGTTTCTAGGCTATCCAAATATAGTAAAAGAAGATTAAAAAACTTAAATTTTAAAATTTTGTCTTAGATATGATTCCTGTGTCATATCTTCTATTAATGTTGATAGCATTTATTTACTGTGTCTCTATTACATGCTGAACAGTGTTTTTGTTGCAAAGCTATTACAGTGAATAAATAAGTAAAGATTTACCCTCTTAGCAGTTAAAGTTTAGGGAAAATACCCTCAACAAATATTATATGGTAGATAGGCATTCTACAGACGATGGTTTGCATTTTAAATAACATGCTCAGTCAGGTCTTTGTCAAAGAAGTGACACTTGAGCAAAGATCCGGAGTTATCTTGGGTAACATGTTCTAGGCAGAGGTACCAGCAGTGGTCAAGGAGGGAGTGTGACAGAAACAGAATAAAAAAGAGAAAAAGCACAGTTAGGAAATGGACTTCAAAAAGTAATGGGTAACCTGAATGTGTAGCAGGGATTTTTAAGCTCCTTTAAGGATTTTTATTTCTTTCTTTCATCAAGATGACAATTCTAAAGATTATTAAGCTCAGAAATGACATTATTGATGTAAGTCTTCATGAGAGTACTCTGATTGCTGCAACAAGAACATGGCAATGTTGTAAATAATGAGACCTTTAAGGATGCTATTTCAAGAATCTGAGGAAGAAATAATAGTAGCTTGTTTTTAAGGAAAATGGTCTCTCATTTCCCAGGAGGACATGTATATTGCAGACCTACGCATTGCTGCATTGGGAAAAGGGAACCCGACAAAAGGCAAAATGGTGAGAAGCTAGGCAGTAGTGAATGAAGTTATACTATCACAGATTGGTCTGGTGAGAATACGTGATTTTCCCATAAGTCAGTTGGTTATGAGGGGAAGAAGTTAGACTTAAAATGTCCTGCTTAATATACTGTCCTAGAGGCCTACATATTAACAGTTATGCAAAGTAGACTGTAAGGTAATGGGAGTGGTAGAAGATACTGAACAGGAGGCAGATCTCTCACTTTAGGGAAGCAGAGACATTTGTACCAGTTCCTTAAGGAATAAAAATCAATGAACTAAAATCCTTATCCTTATTCATCCCACTTGATGCTTTCACAGAGAAAGTATCCATGGTTAGTATTAGCCAGGAAAACAAACAAAAAACCACAACCCAGTAACATCCAGCAAAGACAGTGAACAGCTAGAAAAGTTGATCTCTCTTCCCTGTCTACCAACATTGAAGATGCTGGACCTTGAGTGGAGAGGGAGGAGGAACAATAGGACTAGACTACCAATCCCTCTAGCACGCAGTTTTAGAAAGAAAGACAAGTGAAGTTTAATCAATATTTTCACATTTCATTCTAAACCCTGGGGCCTTAATCCTGGCCTGTCTGAGGAGTGGTGTGTTGAAGGTTCAGGAAAGAGCAGAAGATTGAAACTGAATATACCATTGGGATTTTAAATGGATTAACCTGTAACAACTGAAAGTGACTGGACATATTTGACATATGCCAAGGAGACAGCAGGGCACCCAAAGAGGAAATCTCATTAGTATTAGGAACATAGTGATTGGAGAAAGAAAGAATAAATCCACTTAGAACAGAATACTTCATGAATATTTTTCACAGAGACTATTTACTATGTGTAATGCACTTTACATGTATTATCAAATTTAATCTTCCTTAGAACCCTGGTTTTGTTATTTCTCCTACAAAGGGAACATAAAATATATTCAGAGGCATAAGGAGTTTAAGCAGCATACTTTCTCTCCCATACATACCAAGTGGTAGGGAACAGGATTCAAACCCAGGCAGTATGATTTAGACCCTTTTATCTGAGCCATTATGTTCAGTAGAACAGTGGAATAAAAATTCAGGGTGCCACTGCTACTAAACACTTTAATATATAGCTGACTCTTCATGTTGTTTGTTCGTTAGTTTCTACCGTCCTTAGTCTATAGAGTGAACTTCACCTCAACCCACTGAGTACATATTGGAATTGAAAGACATGAGAAATGGAAACTAATTTGCAAAGTGAAGCATTAACATATTACCATCTATGTGTTTGTGGTATCCTGTGATAAGTCTGAGAGAGAGAGAGAGAGAGAGAGAGAGAGAGAGAGAGAGAGAGAGAGAGAGAAGAGAGGAAGGAAGGGAGGGAGGGAGGGAGGACGGAAGGAAGAAAAAAGAAGGAAAGAAAACAGCTGCTTCAGGAAGTGGGAAGGATAAATTATGGGCTCCCCAGGCTTTTTCCTCAATCTCAGCTTTTACCCTTGGAAGACCAGATAAGAAATTCTTTGTTTTTCTTGTAGGTTTCCAGTTGAAGACTGTGAATGGCAGAATGGGCATGCTAGGACGCATCAGGAACTCAGCAGCAGCCCTCTTCTCTGTAGACTTTTCCATATGCGTCTGTCTTTGGGCTCTTCTTTTTTAATAGGTCCCAAGCTTCACTTTCTCCTTGTATGCACTTAATTGGCTGGTGATTTGTTTATACTTACAATGAGTAATCCATTACCTCTCAGTAGATTTGCTTGTCCTTTGCAAATGAATTGTACTTACTGGACGAACTCATTAATTAATGATAGGATAAAAACAGATTTCTGGCACGTGCTTTCTGTTTTGCTTTCTAATTTTAGTGTGAAGATAAAATCACTGTATCCTAGAGCCTTTTGGCTAGCTGTCTGAAGTAGTAGGTACTTTCAGAGAAGAATATCTTAGAGTGCAGTACAGATGTTGGGATCCCACTGAATCCCAAGAATGTTCAGTTAGCTGTGCTCTATAGATCAGCAGGACACTGTAGCTCTTTTTAGCACCTTTCTTACTTTGCTTATAAACCTGGATCACCAGTCACAGGTGATGCCCACCCCTTCCTGTGAAATCACAGAACTTGCTCCAGTATTAGTAGGCTAAGATATCATTATTTTCTGTCAATGAGTGGCATAGGCACAGTCTCAGGAAATGGTCACTGTGGAATGAACAACCTTCAAAAACAAGGTGGAATTAATCACATTTTGCTTAAATCTCCATACCTTTTCTATATATACTGTTATTTTTTCTCTACAAGGGCAATAAGGGGCTGTAGAGATGACTCTGTGGTTAAGGGTACTTACGGCTCTTACAAAGACCCAGGTTTGGTTTCTGACACCCACATGGTGGCTCACAGTTATCTGTAACTCTAGCTCCATGGGACCTGATGCCCTCTTTTGGTTTCCATAGGCGCCAATAATGTATGTGATACATATACATGCATGCAGGAAAAGCATTAATATAAATAAATAAATAAATCTAAAAGTACTTTTTAAATATAGCAATTAGTGTTTAATTACTGAGCCATCTCTCCAGCCCATCTAAAATTTATTTTATCTCAGTGTTCTTAGATATTTTATACTATATTGTAGCTACCATTACTAATGATTATGAGAGTTTTCCTGTACTAAGCCTTGGTACATATTTATATATATTGGTTATTCTTGCTGTATCTCAAGATTCATTTCTTTAACAAGTATCTGAAGTATCCATTCCTTCTATCTTTTTTAATATTGCTTCTTCCATATTCTCTTTTCTTCTTTAACTATAAAAGTATGTCAGCCTTTTCCACCATATTATCCCATTTTTTGAATGTTTATATAGTTTTGATAATTTGTTTCTGCTACACTATGTACTGTTTTTTAGTTTCCAGATTATTAAATATATCTTCTGTATTTATACTGTACAGAGACTTAGTATTTTATTTTAATTATGCTCCGTTATTTGGAGAAATTTGACCTTTTATTCATGAACTTTTTTTTGTTACAGGGCTTCTCATTGTAATAGCCTTGGTTGTTCTGGAACTCGCTTTGTAAGCCAGGCTGGCCTTGAGCTCACAGAGATCCCCCTGCCTCTAGCTTCTGAGTGCTGGTATTAAAGGCATGAACCACCACCACCTGGTCTTTCTGAGCATTTTAAAGCCTTTGGTTCCCTACTAATACATTGATGCTATATAAATACAAAATGTCCCCAGTAGGTTAAGATATTTGAACAGTTGCTCTTCAGTTGGTGGCTCTTTTGGAGGGAAGTTTTGGGGAAGCTTTTGGAAGTAGAACATTGTTGGAGGGTGTAGTTCTTTGTTGTGTGTGTGTGGGGGGGACCAGATTTGAGGTTTCATGGCCTGACTCTACTTTTTGTACTTTCTATGCTTTCTGGGTGGTTTGCACTGTATGAACCAGTTTTCTGCAGCCATGTCTTCTAGGATAGATTCTGTCCCTGTATAATGGTGAGCAAAAATAACACCCCTTCCCACCTAAGGTTTGTTTTGTTTTTGTTTGTTTTATATGGGCTAATGTATTTTGTGACAGTAGCAGAAATAAAATTAGGACCACATGTAAGTACAGAATAGTGGTCTAGAAAGGAGACAGATCTCCGTAGGAAAAGGAATTAGACTAGATAACTATGGAAGGATTGTGGTTGCAGGACACTGTATTGGAAGAATCAAGTGAGGAGGGAGAGGGAAGAGGTGGAGGGAGGAAACACAGAGAACTTGAGAACCTATTGCTCATACTGGATTGCCTTGTACAGTCTTAATACAAGGGGAGGTGCTCAGTCTTATAACAAGGTGCTTATTCTTATGTTTAGTCTTATGTTATGCTTTGTTGATAGCTATGGGAGGCCTACAGAGGAGAAGTGTATTAAGGGGGACAGAGATGAGGTGGGAGGAGGGAAAAGGAGGTGAAGTGGGAGGAGAAATTGTGGTCTGCATGTAAAATAAATTTAATTTAAAAAGTGAAAAATAAAGGGCATTGGAGGGGTTGTATGGAAACCTACTACACTAGAAGCTTCCTAAAATATCTGTATACATGAAGGCAATACAAAGGCAAGAGCCAAATAATGGGAAAGATGAGCCCCAACTGGGCATCCCTTGTCAACAAATAAAGTGTCTAGTACTGGGATTAGGTTACACCAATTAGATTGCTGTTGGCCAAAGGAGTCCCATGGGAACCTCCAAGCAACCCAAGTAATTGCCAAGACAATGGATTGCTCTCCTCAAAGTAATGGCAAGGTCCTATTGCTAAAGACACACCTATGCAATTCATTGAATGTTGTAAATGGGGGAGAAGTGTGGGTTATGTTCCCAGCGCCTAGCTCCCAGCCCCCAGCCCTGGCCCGCTCAGCCACTGGTTGCTTGATTATGCCCGAAATAACCACATGAGAACGGCATTCATTCAAACTCTGCCTGGCCCATTATATCTAGCCTCTTCTTGGCTAGCCCTCACTTCATAAACTAACCCATTATAAAAGTCTGTAAGTCACCACGTGGTGACTTACCGGAAAGGTCTACCTTGCATCCATCTGCGACGGGAGCCTCCTGGCGACTGGCTCACTTTCTTTCTTCTCCTCAGAACTTCCGTTCTGTCTACTCCACCCACCTAAGGGCTGACCTATCTTACAAGCTAGGCAGAGTCTTTATTTAACCAATCAAAGCACAGAAATACAGA
>JAQHUG010000543.1:496762-510176 GCA_028555095.1 Dicrostonyx torquatus | reverse complement strand
TTCTGTCTACTCCGCCCACCTAAGGGCTGACCTATCTTACAAGCTAGGCAGAGTCTTTATTTAATTAATCAAAGCACAGAAATACAGATGAACCCTCCTACTCCAATTGAACTTGGAGAAGTTGATCTGGTACCTACATAGAGCCTTCACCCTGACATTTGAGTATCTTTGTTACAGGAAGGTACTCCGCATGCTACCAAAGTAGAAATGTAAACACCAACAGAGCCACAAATCCTTTGATCTAAAATGGTGTCTTGTTTGGAAGATTCACTAGTGTGATTGTGGTGCAAAGATTGTGGGCACAGCCAACCCATATCTGATTTGTCTGAAAGCCAACTTCACCAGATGAAACCCATACCCAATACTGCTCAGGTGACCAAAAACCTGAGACTAGGTAGCCCAGGGATGGAGGGTAATACCAAATACTACTTTTTTTAAAAAGTAGCAATAAAATGATTCTCAATGACATTTATACTCCTAGATCAATGCTTTGCTCAGCCATCATCAGAGCTTTCTCTTATACCAGATGGAAACAATTACAGATACCCTCAGCCAGATATTATAAAGAGAATGAGAGATCTTGGGACATCCAGCTCTAAATGGATATTTCCATCAAATGTCTTCCCTCAGAGTTCAGGGAACCCTGCAGAAGGAGAAGCAAAAAGAGTACAAGAGACAGAGGGCATGGCAAACACCAAGGGAACAAGGTTCAGCAGGATCAATGCACATTTGAACTCACAGAGACTGAGTCAGCATGCTCTGGACCTGCATAGATCTGCACCAGCTGGGCTCATAAAGCTGAAAGAAGTGGGCAAATACCCCTATCCCTAACCCAGAAGCAATCTTCAACTTATAACCACATGCAAATGAAAATTTGTCTTCAAGGGAGGGTAGGTGAAGAGGAACTGGGAGGAGTAGAGGAATGGGAAACCTTAATCAGGATATATTATATGAGGAAAACATCTATTTTCAATAAAAAGGAAAAATTAAGCCTACTTATTTGGTAATATGTGTCCGATATTATGATATTATTATTTGTAGTGTTTGTGCACATGTGCACTGCAAATGTTTGTTATGGACATATGCCTATGCTCTAGGACCCTTGTTGAGTTATCTATATTCCTAGTGTGTTGCTTTTTCTTTTAGCTTTTCTATAATTTTAAAATTCTGAATATGTATGTTCTGGTCATGCTGTGTCCAGCTCTGTGTTACTCCATATTGTGCAAAACTGGATTTTTCCGAATGTGCTGTAATCTGAGATTTCTCGTTATTCAAGCATATTTTCAATTTATCTTGAGGATGAAGGATGACTTTGTAGCTGGATGAACACATGAGCAGTACCATATGCCAGGTACTTTGCATATGGCACAGAGTGACACATTTCTTATACTTGGGGGTAGAAAGGGTGCCATCATATAAATTTAATATAAATTTGTTTGGAGTAACTGTAGGAATGCATAGACATATTAACCCTGTAGTAAGAGGAGGCTCGGGCTGTGTCCCACCTGGCTCCTGGTGCAGGCGGGCCTTTTTCCCAGAGCCCAGCTCCCAGCCGCCAGCTAGCTTATGCCTGAAATAACCACATGAAAACTGTATTCATTTAAATTACTGCCTGGCCCATTATCTCTAGCCTTTGCTTGGCTAACTCTTACATCTTAAACTAACCCATTTCTAAAAGTCTGTGTGTCACCACGAGGTGATGGCTTACCGGGAGATTCTAACCTGCATCCATCTTGGGCTGGAGAATCATGGTGTCTCATGTCTTCCCTTCTCCCCACCCTTCCGTTCTGTCTACTCTGCCCACCTAAGGGCTGGCTATCCTATCCTACAAGACAGGCAGTCTCTATTTAACCAATAAAAGCACAGAAATACAGAAGAACCCTCCTATACCAAACCCTATATCTAGAAAACCATATTCAGGAACAGACACACCAGATCAGAGAACTGTACTAACTAGCCATTCTTGATCATATAAAGAGGTAGAATCCTAGCACTGGGACAACCATAGCCCTTCTGACCTGATATCTGACCACCCAATAATGTATGAGAGTCCAATAAGCCTCCTGACTTTGACAGGTGCTTCAGCTAGGCTTAGTCTTTGCTGTTGACACAGTCTACTTAAATAGTTGTCTGCCTATTCTCCTTTTTAACATGTCTGGATCTGCCTTCTCACCCTCTACTACTTGACCCAACTCTGCAGCTCAACTCAGATTCTGCAATTGAACTTTACAATAGCAGCTGATGTGCCTTTGCAGAGAGTTCACTCTCCATCTTTTTCTCACCTCTAAATAAGATTGTATTTGTATTTCTATCAGTTTCCCAGCTTTGACTACTTTAGCCTCTCAGAAACCCTTTGAAATGCCTTTCCTCTTTCAACACTTTTAGCCATTCTACGCACACACAACATTCATTCACTTACTGTGTGCTATATAATATATGATAGAATACTAGTAATTAATATTGGAGTAAAATGACTTGTGTTTGCATGGGTCAGTGTTACTAAAGAAATCAAGAGTAATGCCCATGAAAGCATTTGTGGACTTATCATCATTCAATAGTGCTCATAATTCTGGAAGGACACAAATGTGTTCCTCTATGTTGCTGACACAGCATGCTCTTGACACTGTATTACATGTTGTTTTATTTATGAGAATTTGATGTCACCTGCAGGGAAGTCTTCAGCTTTAATCTAACACTTACATTTTCTGTTAGCACAGTGGCACTTATATTTTATGCTATTTTTTTCCTGCTGAGAGATATTACACTCTAAGTCTATAACCACATGTGTAATGCTTTTAGCTCATATCAACATTGCCTCACTGAGGTGGCCTTTCTGCTGTTTTTCTGTTTGTCAGAGATTCTAAATCTTTGAAATCCTGGCTTTTTCAGAGGCCATTCACCAGACTTCTGCCCCTGACTACCTTAAGATTTTTCCTTTACATTCTTCTCTGCATAGCCATCAAATAAGAGGCTCAAGATCGTTAGGTATCTGCACATCTTCACATTAGCTGAGACTTGAATGTGTTTTCATTTTACGGAAACCCATCTTTAAAGAGTGATTTTAGCAAGAAGACTTTTTAGTGTATATAGTGAAACCCATGTGCTTACTCTGTGAGGAATGTTAAATGAACCTAACATCTCTTTTTCTCACAGAATTTTCCAAGTTACTGGGAAGGAGTTACAAATACAGAATACTCTGAAAGTCACATAATGGAATTACTGATGAAAGAAGCAGCTGTTACCTCAAAGGAGCAAAGGGGACTATTTATTCTGGAGCCAAGTTTGATTGACTATGGCTCAGAAACACGGATTCATGCTCCAACATGGCAAGAGTTCCATGAAATTTAATTGTAACAGAACAAAAAACAAGCACAACTAAAGATACTTTTCGTACACTTTGGTGGAAGTATCAGGTAGGTCGATTACAGAAAAGCAGGGAAATCTTTGCTATAGGGTTTAGATGCTATCTGATGGCGTAAGACCTTTGAATGGTGGAAATTTGGAGTTTGTACATTCTGAAGGATTTGCCCAATGGTCAAAGAGATGATCATCACTTATAGAAAGGGGTAATAAATGCCCAGTAAAAAGCTATTTATCTCTGAACTTGAAACATTCCAACCTCTTCACCTCATTGAAGCTCTAATTAATTAATCAGCCTTTGTAGTGATAACTTCTTTCCAGGAATTTTTATTCTCAGGATACCGCATTTAAAATTAAATGCCAAACTCACAACTGCCCTCTTCTGGCCTCTGTGGGAACCAGGCACATATATGGTACACATACATTTGTGCAGGAAATGCATCCATAAAATAAAATAATTTAAAGAATGAAATTAAATGCTAAATGGAAGTTAATTATAGATTGAGGATGTGAAAAACTTCTTAAATGAAGCAATTTCAAACTTTGAATAGATCTTAAATAGGATGCTTATGTTAAAAATGAATTTAATATCTTAAATATCACCATAAATGTTCTACAATCCAGCCAGCCTTGAATTTTTTACTACATTTACTTGAAATAGCCAAGATGATTAGCTTTATAGAAATTCAGTTGCCATCCTTTGAAATAGGTCTGGCAATAATTAAGAATTTTTGAAAATAGACATAAAGAGGAAAACTCAAATCGTTCTGTTGAATCATTATTTACATTAGAGAATGAATAATAACAAATTTGTTCAAATTATGTTTTCAAAGCATTATGTCACAATACATGAAATCTACATTTAAAATACAGAAAAGCCAAAAATACTATAAATTATATAGTAACCTATTTTATACTTGGCATTTACAAGCAAATTTCCATGATATTTAATGTTATTCATCAGTATTATTTCAATGATTTTATAGTATCTTTTGTAAAAATGTAGTGTACTTTCTGTCAGTACTCAATTTCTGATATTTCAATGGCTTTTAATTTTCATTATTATAACCAATATTGTATATTTCTGTATAGCATGGTCTGTAACACATAAATAATATTTTTCTTGGGAGAACTCCCATAAGGTAAGAGTCATATATCCAACATCATACAATTGATGTTTTGATACCTACTGCAGAATTTCCTTCAGGAAGCATTTAAGCATATCTATGTAGAGCAAAATAGAATTATAGGCAGGGAAAATAAATAATATAGCCCATTAATATCAGCACAAATCTATTTCTTTTAATAAAAATGTAGAAGATACATAATGACCTATAAGAAGGTTTAATAGAAGCTAATGCACTGATGAATTTTATTATTTAGAACTGATGACAATTATTTTATTTTTATGAAAATAGCTGGCAAATGGAGAAAGAGACAGAAGAACACTGATTTCTGAAAGAATTTCACAGAAAGTATCACCAGAATTATTCAGACAGTATGTCATGGTGTTACTTTCACATTGGATTGCAGATGGCAGTGAACTTCCACATATAATATAGTTAAAACTTCAAATTTCAGGGTGTTTAAATGCTGCCTTTTTCCCATCTGATTCTATTCACAAGGATGCCTATGCTCAGTGTTTGTACTGCTCCACCATTTATTTTCAATTTTATCTTCTTACCTAGCTCTATAATTTCACTGTAATACTTTAAAGTGTTTTTCAGCATTTTGTACTTCCTTCCATCTTTTTCTTTATTGTATCTAAAAGCTCCTTAAGAATGTGGAGACCAAATGTCATTTGCCTCCTTTGTTTTGCTTCCCAATATATTTATACAAAACTGTCCAAATTTAAGTTAATACTCATATTAAACAAATTAAAGAAAAATAGAAAGTGATAGTCAATATATATATTTTCATTAATAATTGAACAAAAATTTATATTGGCAAATACATGAATTGGCATTGAATTTGGGAAAAGAACCACAGCTTTTAAAGTCAAAGATTTCCCACCATGGTGATTTAAAAAAATCATACAATATATTTTGATTATTATAGAGGGCATGAGGTCCTTGTTCTCATAGATAAGCACTAGGGAAGAACAAGAATGTTAAATACGCAGGGTTTTCTCTTTTTAAAAGAGATCATGGGCTGAAAACATGAACCAAAAAAATCTTGCTTGCCTGGAAGTTGATTTTCTCAAGTATTTTGCCACTGTGTCAGAAAAAGTGCCGGATATAAGTCCTTCTAAACAGCTCTCTTTTCTCCCATTGTCTTTGCAAAATTATTTACAACAGTCTATGTATGGAAGTAACCTTTCTATTAATAGATAAATAGGTTAAGAAAATAAGATACAAAAATACAAAGAAATATTTTCAGGTGTAAAAATAATAGAATCATACTGTACTGACAAAACAGATGAACTTGAAAGGTATTTTATTTAATACAATACCCAGATACAGAAGGGCAAATATTTCATGATTTCAGTTAAATAAAGAATATATAAAAGTTAATTATTTAGAAAGAATGGAAGGGTACAGAGTACGAGGAATTAGAAACAGAAATGTGGAGATGTTGATCAAAGAGTACCAAGTTGTAATTAGTCATGTCAATAAATTGAGACATCTAATTTATGTCATAATAACTATAGTTAATACTATATTCATTAGAAAGAGAATAGATTTAAAGTAACAGAACAACAAAAAATGTGAGAGGATGGAGGATGAATGCATTCATTTCCTTGGTTATGATGCCCATCTTTTACATGTACATATGTAAATGATATATAATTTATATAGAAATGGATGTGTATATTAATATATAAGCATATAGATTAAAACATTTTGTACACATAAAATATATACAATTTATGGGAATATAATGAAAATAAAAATAACAACAATAAATTCTAATTCTTATTAAGTGCAGGCATTTTCAGGGTGTTATGGCTATAGACTGTATTCCTATTTTAATGTTGATCTCTGTCATTGAGAGCTAAATTAATCCTAATTGATTATAATTGCTTCAAGTATACTACTATCAAAAGAATGTGAATGATTTGAAATAAAATCATTGACTTTAAAGAACTTGAGACTAGATAGGTCTTGAACCTCAGTAAAAAACTACTGCTATTACTATGCTAAAGGAACAAAGCAATAAAATGACTCCTAATGACATATTGCTTTCCCTATATATCAGAAACTTGATCAGGCCTCATCAGAGAAGCTTCTTTCAGTAGATGATAGTTAACAAGGTAGTCAACAAGTGGATAATGAGGAAAAAGAGTCTTTCAAGTACTCAATCATGAATGGGATATAATTATGAAATCCATGCCCTCAAGGCTCAGGGGTGTCTGTGGATGAGGAGGCAGAAAGATTGTAAGAACCAAAAGTGGTAAATTCCTTCAATGAAACAGTGTATTCTAGACTCAACAGAACTGAACCACATATGAAATCACAGAGACTATGACAATGGGCACAAGACCTAAAGAGGCTCAAGCTAGACAAAACTCTAGCACTGAGAAGGAAAAATGGCCACAAAGTTTCATCTATAACTAAGAAGCTATTTGTGATTGATGCATATTGGGAAAGAAAAAAGTTTTCTCTAATGGAATATCACTATACTCTAGGACAGGCCCCATGCCCAGGAACAGTTAGCCAACACAAAAGGGATTTTTATGGTATTTTTGTGGATTTATTGATTCATTTTGTTTTATTTTGGCATTTTGTTTTATTTCATTTTGTTTTGTTTGTTTTGATTTTCATTTGGGAGAGGTTGTTTTTATCATGTTTATTTTTTCAGAGAAAGAAAGAATATGAAGTTGGGTGGGTAGGGAGTTGGGAGGGACCTGGAAGGAGTTGGAGGGAGGAGATTCTATGAACAGTAGGGCCATCTGAGTGTCAGTCCACATAAGGCAAGAAGGAAATCTGGTTCAGTGCAACTCAGTAGCTGCTGTTACTTCAAACTTCTAGAGTCTAGCCCCAGGATCTTTATTTTAGTCATATTTAAGTGCAATACAATTTTGGATAAAAGTTTCCTGATGATAACTCAATCCCACTTGCACAATAAAGCCTAAAATCCCATACGTGCAATAAGACTGAAGCTCTTCAATGTACCTATGACCTCTTCCATAAAGATGTGTTTTATTGACTGAGGAACAATGCTCAAGATAAGGGGCTAGGGAAAATGACTGAGATGAACATAACAGTCTGACGAAGTCAGATGCGTCCTGGTCCTCCAGTATTGGCTAATAATCTCCCTTTAGGATGGATTCTATTGACTGAGACACAATGCTGTAGGGAGGAGGAGTCTTGAATAAACATAAATTTCTTGGGGCACAGGGGTGACCTGGTCTTGCAGATAGCACAGGTCAACAGGCTATTAACTACATCTATTACCACACTTCTAGGTGGAAAGTGAGGCTATGCATCACTTTTTATGTCTAGTTTAATGCACCAGTCCAAACCAATTGGTCCTACTCATATATTCTTGGACATGTGGCCTTCCACTGGGGTGTGTCAATGTACCAGAAAATATCTTTTAGTTTGTGGTTAAAGCTTTTAATAAATGTTTTCATACGATATTTTCTGATATTATTTCCCCTTCCTGAGCTACTTCCAGATCCTTCACCACTTTCCCTCCCACCCAAATCCACACCTGTAGCACAAGTTCCAATTGGCCTTAATAATAAAAACCCAGAATCAGAGATTGGTGGGGTGATAACTGAATGATCAGAGAAACAAATAGCCAACCACTACAGCTCTTGCCTTTATGAAATCTCCAGACTGAAAAGAGAGCAAGCTCCTGTCTCCTCCCACCTAATACTCCTCTCTCCACCCAGACCTCCAGACCTCTATGGTTACCTAATGGCTCGCTCTGCTCTCTGATCTTCAGGCAAGCTTTATTTGCTAAAATCAAAATAAGATATCACCATACACACTCTTCCCCTTCTGTTTCTTATTAGAACACAATCATCTAAAAAATTAAGAGTGATAAATTAAAATTAAGTAAAATTAAAAAAACAACAGATTCTTAAAGAAAACTGAGTGTCTAAGCAGCTGTTAATTGCCATTGTTGTCTTGACTAAACACTGAATGGATAGCACATGTTATACTTTTTAGGACTGAGCATTCCATAGTGTCTTATTCTCTGAACCTTGATCATTTGTGAATATTTCACAAATGAGTCACTATCTACTGAAAATAGAAGCTTCTCTGATGAGTGCTGAGAGATTCATTGATATATAGACATAGTGATAAGTCATTAAGAGTCTGTTTACTAATATATTTATTTAGCAGAAGGTTTAGTAGTAGGTTTTCTCCTGGGTCTTTGACCTGTCTATTTACAGGTTCTTGGTCCACCAAAGAAACAAAATATCAGTTTCAACCTGTTGCATGGGACTTAAATAAAATCAGTAAATGGTTGTTCCTCTGCTATTCTTGCCACTATTGCATCAGTGGACATGTCTTGCCAGGTCACTTGCTATTGTTTAGGATGTAAGATTGATGATTAGTTTTATCTTCCAGTTTATGCACAGTATCTTCAAGCACTATGAAATCTAACTGGTAGTATCAGCTTGAGATGTTTCTGTTCTATGACTCAAATATGTGGCATCATCTGAAATAGGATCTTACAGTCAAGTTGTGGAGGATAAACCAAAACATTGGCAATAACCTTTAGTGTTTGTAGGCCAAAAGAAGTAACTTATTCCTTGCACTAGACTTTTTATTTGTTATCTTGTGTTTGTTTAGTAGGGGGATTGTCAGTCAGTTCTTTATAATATAACTCCATTTTAACTGTCTTAATCCAGAGAACACACACACTACACACATGCATGCACATGCACACACACCTATCTCTGTCAGGAACAATCTGCAGTATAGTAATATGATCTTTTCTGCTTTATTCTCATCCTTTCAGGCTTTGGAAGCTCAGTATATCATGCCAAGAGCATGTGGTCGATGAAGTCTGTTCACCAGTGATCAGAGTTGGGCAAGGGTCAGAGTCTGAATAACATTTTCAATGATATCCATTATATGACCTATCTTCCACTATACTTTACCTCTTCTCAATAGTACCACAGGCTCAGAACCTAACCTGAAACACATAGATTTTTGGAAATGGTTTAAAATTCAAATTATAGCAATGCTGATTTTATTCCCTTGGGTATATATAATCAACCTCTGATTTATGATGAGCCTACTTAACAATGCTTTGACTTGGTGATTACATAAAAGTAATAAGCAAAATGGAAACCATACTTTAAATTTGGTATTTTGAGCTTTTCCCTTAGTAACAGCATGCATCATGATAACATCTCACAGTTTCTTTCTAGATACATGAATGCAGTAGTAGTATATTAAGCTAAGCCATGGTATTAAATAAGTTAAGTGTATTAAGTGAATGTCAATTTACAGTTTAAGATGATTTTTTTCTGGGATATAATACCCTTATAAGTTCAGAAGTATCTGTACCCAGGAATGCTGTTTTCAATCATATGGTAATTTTAGGGTTTTTGAGGAACACCCATTCTGATTTCCATATAACAATGCCAATTTATATTGTTACCAGTAGTGGCCCAGTTTTACTTTCCTCCACATCATTATCAATACTCATATCTTTATGTAATGATAAGACTAATATATGAGAGATCATATTTGCTATTTTATTCTCTTTGATGATATTTAGTAGAATAGTTGGGTGGATTCAGTTTTTGGAGATTATGGGTATTGTAAAGAATCTTAATGCTTATTTTGCATGCTGATTTTATATCCTACAACTGAATTAATTGATTAGTTGTGGTTTCTCCTTCTTCTATTATTATTACCATTATTATTATTATTATTATTTGATGCTTTCTACATATAGGATAACAGTATATGAAAACAGATACTTTTACTTCTTTCTAGTTCAGATGTGTTTTATTCTTTTTACTTATGTGATCTCACTTGCATTTCTAGTATATATTAAAGTACAAGTTGCAAAACTGAACAAATATGACTTCATTTAATCTTGGAGATAGATCTCCACACTGACTATGATGTTAACTGTGAGTTTTTCATAAATCATTATTAGCATTTAATTTTACACCTTTGTTTTGTGAAGTTTTATCATCAATCAATATTGTACCTTGTCAAATGTTTTTTCACCATGTCTTAGATAATCATGAGATTTTTGTGTTTCATGTTCTTAAATTAGTATGGTAATGCCGTGTAAAAGAAGAAAGACTAGCTCTCTTTGCTGATTATCCAGGGGTGCATCTGATTTGATTTATTCAGAAGAGTTTTGGCTGTTCTAATCTAGTACTATAATCTAAAAGATGCCTAATCCAAATGTTCTGGACTAAGTCCATCCTCTATATTAATTGACTAGCACAGCAAATATGGTATCAAAAAAGAATGAGGAACTTTTGTTTTAATTTTCAATGCCTTGTTGCTTTCAGTGCACTCACTATCTTAGACCTGATCAACACATCCTATACATACATACATTGTTCTGAATCAGGCTATTAATGAGTCACACATAAAAACAGGGAATATGGTACATCATGTCACCCAAAGCATAGTAAGTTTGATTGAACTGATTTTTTCTTAATATGAGTTAATTCTGAATAGGTTTGGATCCACATTATGTAAGCAGACTGAGTACATAGCTACAAATGACCTCTAAGCACATTGATGACTTGATTAAATGTTGGGAAAAAGTTTGGTTTCTAAAAAGAGTCTTCAAACTGTATTTGTCGGAAAAAGAATTCCCACTACATAAGATATCAAATGCATTGATTTGTATATACTAAACCAACCTGGCATTTTATTTGTGTTGTCTGTTTGGCTTTAATATGAACATGATGATTTCTTTATAATATGGTTCAGGAGTATTTCCTCTGCTTTTACTTTTTGAAGGACTCCAAGAAATACTGGCATTGGTTATTTGAATCTCTTCTGTAATTCAACAGTGAGTGAAATTATATAGTCCTTAGTTTTTGAGTGAATTTTTAAAGAATGCTGACTTTCAGCAGTAAGTGAATTTTGAAATCAAAGCTCATAGAAACAAAGACTTAGTTCCCAGTCTTTTAAAGGAAAACTATTAATTAATTTATGCTGGTATTATGAATGAGTCTTATGATGTAAGTCATTGGTATTAAACTTTGCATTTGTTTAAAAAGAAAAACATTATTTGCATTGTCAATTTGTCAAGTGATAAATGACAGAAGAAAGAGATATAAAATTCTGGTAAAATTTTAGGTGGCATGTTTGCCTCCATGTTGTTGGAATACACCACAGGGCTTTACAGATAGTAGGTTAATCCAATGTTATGTCATTCCATGTTCTGAGAGCAACAAGTCTACTCTTTTGGAGAAATTTTATATGGATTTTATATACTAAATAAACATTTTAAGAAGCATAAAAAAGATTAGATATATGATATAGTCCAAATACAGACAGAAAACAAGTCTTGTTAACTATACCCAGTAGACCTGTCCTTCATCAATAATAAGGAGATAAAGATCTTAATGGAGAATCAAAAGGGCTATTATCCATTAGAAGAAATGCTAAAGAAAATATTGCAACTTGAAAGTGTATTAAACAACAATAATATGGTGTTCCTGGAGGCAAAATTGCCACTTTGGACTGAGGTAGAGGTAAGAGCCAGTGGCTGGCTGTTTTCCTTTTCTGACCTTCAAGTTGAAACCCAGTACCTAGCTCTGGGTTGTTATTAATTGTGCTACAAGAAACTTTTTCGTAAATAAAAATTATATAAAAGCAAAAACACTGTTTTCTCCTATTATTCTCATAGTGATAGGTAAATTGATTTAACTTCTGTTGTAAAGTTAAGTGGTGAAATTTTTAAGAATTGCTACAAGTAGCTAATTTTAGTGATAGACAATGAATATAGATGATAATTATGATAACATATGGATTTATAAACTTAGAAGGAATTATAAATGCTGGAGTAAGATTGACTAGCTACTTAGAGGCATGAACAACTTACCAGTTCTACAGCAATAAAAAAATGTATTTCCTTGAACTAGTAACTATTATGTGCCTATAGAATTTTAGGGAGCATGTGGGCCATATGATGGAATGTTGATAGTCCTACCCCTTGATAGAATGTTGAAGAGACAAATTTTGTTCAGGTTTTGTGCAGGTAATTACAAGTTTCTGTGAGTTTATGGGTTCTCACATATGCTCTTGTAATGATTTCTACTTAAACCCATTTGATAAACAGAACAGACTTAAATATAAAGGGAGGACTAGTTGGAAAGAAGTTAAAAAACAAGAATGGGAAGAGGATGAGAGGGTTACAGGGGGTGAATATGATAAAAAATATATGTCTGTATGAAAATACTAAAATAAAACCTATTATTGTATTCATTTAATTAATGCATATCAATACAAGGAAAATATGTTTAAGCTATCCTTACACTCCTTGTCCACAGAAAAGACCCATAAAAGTTACATGAAAGACAAGCAGAAAAATCCAAAACCTGCTCATATGAAGAACTTGTATAGACAAAAGAAGACAAAAAGAAAATTAAAAAAGCAAATATGCAATAATCAGTGTAGTAGTTAAAATAAGAATGACCCACATAGGCTCATATATATGAATGCTTACTCATCAGGAAGTGGCACTAGTTGAGAAGGATGAAGAAATATGGTCTTGGTAGAAAAGGCATGTCTTTGATGTTTTAAAAGCCCAAGCCAGTCCTGGTGACTTTCACTTCCTGCTTCATGTGAATCCATATCTCAGCCATTCATCTAGCACCATGTCTACCTCTGTGTCCCCATGCTTCTTGCCATGCTGATAATGGGCTAAACCTTTGAAACTGTAAGCCAGCCCCAATTAAATGCTGTTCTGTGTAAGACTTGCCATGGTCATTGTTTTTTTTTCACAGCAATAGAAAACCAGAAATTGTTACAAATGACAATTGTAAAATCATTTATCAGTAATGTCTTTAAATGTAAATGAGCTAAGTTTCATGTGGAAATTAGAGAGAGAGAGAGAGAGAGAGAGAGAGAGAGAGAGAAAGAAGAAGAAGAAGAAGAAGAAGAAG
>JAQHUG010000543.1:481033-493924 GCA_028555095.1 Dicrostonyx torquatus | reverse complement strand
GATCTTCTCCCATTCAGTAGGATGCCTTTTTGTCTTATTGACTGTGTCCTTTGCTTTACAGAAGCTTCTCAGTTTCAGGAGGTCCCATTTATTCATTGTTGTTCTTATTATGAAATTTTGAGAGCTTTTAGATTTTCTAAATTTATAATACATTACATTTTCTGTAATAACATGCTATCATCATGCCTAATATGAAAAATGTTTACATAGAATAAGTCCTACAGTGCTAAGCTCATTTTGAGATATTCTTGATATTCAATAGTTTTAAAGTAGTTAGATTTATAATCACCACAATTTAACTTTCAAGCCCAGATAGCTACTTATTTCTTAACTTTAAAGTCTGACATGAAACTAACGAAACTTTAAAATTTTTTCTTAGTTATTTAAACTTGCTAAAATAACCCAACTTCAGTGGTTTGTACGTACAGAATATAATGTTAAATTCACTGTGTTCTTTAGGAAACCTTACTTTTAGGGATACACACACACACACACACACACACACACACACACATAGACACACACACACATAATGTGCTCCCCAAACTCATTTTATTGAAAATATCTATTCATAAAAACAAAATTGCTTATGGAATATTAGTAATGCATTTAATGGCTTTTGCTAATTATTTGTTTCATATATATGGTATTGCTTTAAATGTTTAAGCAAATGATAGAAGAAATATTTCTTTCCTGGTAATTTTGAATATTTGCTCTCAAAAATTTAAATATTTAGTCTCAAAAAATTTTGGTCTGATTTAATTCAATTCAATATATGCTAATTAGGCTATATATTAAAAGTATGCTAATTTGGGCATAATTTAAATATGCCTGCTACTTTACCCTTAGCACTGCTGGAAATGTAAAATATATGCTGTCTTCTGTGAATGATGTTTATACTTTTCACCTATATTTTCCTTCACCACTATTGAGTGAAATGTGATTTCAATCCAGCATGGGCTTGGAGATCATTCTCCAGATTTGAAGATAGTATTACTACAGTAGATTATACTATTTTATCTCAAACTTTGCCTACTCTAAGTTTTAATCAAGGGAAGACATCTTCAACACGGGTGCTACAATAAAAATGAGTATTTAAGTCATATATGATTCTGAAATATATTATATTCAAGCAATATATATATACTCTTAAATATGCCCTAATTCATACTATCTATAACCAGATAAAGTAACCAGGTGTTGGTTGCTATATAGTTACCTGCATGGAATTTTATAGTAGTAGGGTTGAAAATGAATGTTTTCTAAGATGAAGAATAAAACTTGAGTTTACTTTGTATGCTAATTGGGACATGAATTAAGTTCAACTTATTTAAAAATGTGATATTTTCATAGATGGTGATCAGTACATTCTAATATATTTCATATTTAAATGTGTTTTAAATGTTCTATAGCCACTAGAATGCCAGCTCCACAAGGTGGGGTGGATTTTCCTATGTAATTGGTAGCTATGATTTTAACCTCTAAAATAGTGCCTAACATATAATAAGTTAAAAAATTTCATCATAAATTCTAATCAAGTGACTATTATGTGCCAGTATGCGATGTTGCTGTAAGAACTTTGATACTTTAATGGAGAAGTGTCCAACAAGTTTGGATTAACTGAAAGATTCATCTAGCAATCAATGTCACAGATCTATACCCTCATTGTATAATGATCATATTATTGTTACAAGATTAAAGTAGAAATTGACATGTGCCAAGACTCAATACATTATAACTATTACTATTCTTGTTTTTAGCACGATCTTCACCAAGTAGAAAAAGTCTAATTATCTTTTGTAAATATAAGGCGATGTTGAGGGGGAAAATTATGATTGGAACTTCTAAATGTGACTCAAGTATTTACAGTGCTTTCCTATAGACAAGTACAAACAGTTATGGCATGGCTCACATGGTTTGGCTACTCTAAATCATACTAAAACTTTATCAAAAGGGCCATGCTTACTTAGTTAATGACCAAAATAGTCATGAAAATTTGGTAAGGTAAATGAGACAAAATTGTGACAGAAGATAAGCCACAACAGTTTTTGTAGACATATATTTGCCCACAGCATTCTTTCTCCAATCAAACATTACTTTTGTTGGAAATGGAGAAGCAGTTATTGGATTTGGGAGGATAGAAAATATGCATTATGTTATTATATGTTTGGAAAGTTTGAAGCATTTCCCTACCTGGTCTCTTATGATCATGGAGAGAAAAAAATCATAATGCAGCCTCAGTGTCAGAGTGAGAAGGAATAAAATCAACAGTGGAGAGATGAAATTTGAATTAAACACAGTTATACAGATATTGAAGGCTTTTGTGTTCATAAATGGTTTTTTTCAAGTGTTTGTATCAATAAGATAATTAGCCATGAATATGAGCATGTATGTATGTGGTGTAGCACATAAACATGAATCTAATGACAGCAATATGTTGAACTTGTACGTTATCACGATTTATAAATTTGGCTCATCAGTCTAAGTGAAGGTCTGTTACCCCTTCTATAAGCTATCAGAGTAGAAAAGGAGTTTCTGAGAAGCACCTCTAATTATCCACTTCCTCATGAACTGCAACATATACACAAACTCACACACACACATACATCTATATATGATCATATATAATATATATATATGTGGTATATATGACATACAATATATTTATAAATATATGTAGTGTATATGTATATATTAAGGTATACATACATATGTATTTATGTATATGTATGTATGTATACCTTAGTCTTCTTAGTGAGTTTCTTCATAGTATTTAATTTGGCCACAAGAGCATGTCTTCACATGAATTTATTTTCAAAATTATTTAGTTTTGCTCTCTAAATACTTTTATAAAATTCCTAGTAATTGCCTTAGATAGATATATTCATAGACTGCATAATTTACGGTTATATCTCAAAACTAAAAATTTGACCTTTGGACATTTCATTCTGTACTAAAGCAGTGAACATATTACCTTGAAGGCTTGGAGATAGACCTGATACCTCTGTAGCAACTATATCCCTTATATAAGAAAATGGAGCCATTGTGATTGTATAATATAAAAAAGATGTTATCACTTCCTTTGAAACCTACCATTTGTTTGATTTCCTGTTTGTTGTATTCTAGATACTAAAGAAATTCTTGATTTGAAATCATAGAAACTTGTATTCCTTGCCTAACTAATTAATGGCCTCAAGAACCTCTAGTTATATTACTTGAATCAGATGATTCAAACCCACTGATGGTAAATAAATATTTCATTGGGAAACATGGGCATACATTAATTATCCTAGGTAGGATATCAAATAGAGACCAAAGAAACAATTCTGTCCAAGTGTAGTTTGGTGAACCAATGATTTTTATGGGATTTCCATACAGATGCATGAGTTAAGGGTTATCTATTCTTTGAGAATTTCATGCAGTATATTTTATTATATTTTTTCTGTCCCACAACATTATACCTTTTCATGCTTTAGAACTGAATAAACAAGTTACTACAGGACTTTAAAAAAATAGCTAAATTGCAAGACACAAGCAGAACAATCTGGCCAATCTGATGCCCTATCTAAATCAGTCTGCATACTTGAGATCATACACTGAATGTATCCAGATGTCTACAATATTTAGAACTATATTAGTTATTTGTTAAGTGTAAGGTTATTACAATGTTAGTATTTCATTAAAGTCTCCTCTTTGATATGACATAGGAAAATAGAAAAATGAAGCAATTATGCTTATTCTTTAATAACATTGCTGTAAATATTGCACTTAATATCCACACACTGGTAAGTATATTTTCATATGCATTTATATATTTATTAAACAGCTTACAACAGAACACATGAATCCACTATTAAACTTTGTGTTTTTTATTACCAATAGTATTTTTTCTTATTTATATTTAAAATATTTATATTTGCTGTTATTATTATTGTTGTTGTTTGTGTATTGTTTGGCATGTATGAAGGAATATGTTGCATGGCAAATGTGTTGAGGTTAGAGACCAAGTTTGTGCATCAATTATCTCTAGCTGCCTTTCTGTGAGTAGCAGGGATCATCTCAGGTTGTCAAGCTTATGTGGTGTGAAGGAAAGTGACTGAAATGTAGTTGCATCTGGCTGTGAAGGGAAACCCCTGAAAGGAATCTGTATCTGATTAATTGATTAGATTTTCAGTCCAGTGGAATGGTTGTGTTATTGCAGGTCCAGAGGCTAATGACCTTTCTTGGACTATATTCTGGACCTTCAGGACAGCTGTTCCTTGCCCCACCTCACCCTATGTTGGAACTAACCTCTTGTGACAATAGCTAATATTCTTTTAGAGTCTAACAATTAATAGTCAGATAGCTTCTACTAATCCAAAAAGCTAAGTATCTTAAGACTATAGAAAACTTCCCCCATCTTGATGTACCCACCTTTCAGATGTACTCACCAATGTATTTTAAAATTGCCTTGATTTATGAATTTCTCTGTTCTGTAAAACTATATAAATCATGTGAAACTGCTTCCACATTGGAACACGGAATATCTTAAATCTCTGCCCTTTCCTTGGTTACTCTAAATGGCTCCAGAATAAACTGTCTCTTATTCCTTTACGATTAGAGCTATAGTTTTCCTTTTGAGAGTGAAAAGCAGCTTTACCCACTGAGCCATGCTGTAAGCCTCACTAATAAAATTTTAAAATTATTGTTTAATGACGTGATTACAGAATAACAGTGAATTGCTCTGTTATGTGTCATTTATAGTAAAAATTTTAAAATTTGGCTTACTGATGATTCCAAGGGCATAGAAAACAGTGATACATGTCAAATTGTATTGATGGGCAGTTCTGCTCCTTTTTACAAATTCCCTTTTAAAATTATGCTACATTGAGCACTTATATACACAAATACAGATGTGACATTTTCTGTAATATGTTATATAAAGTTTATAGAAAGCTGTTCTTTTTGGCTAGCATATTACACTAGGCTCCAAAAGATGAAACTAAACCAGAAAGCTACTTGTGTGAGATGCCAGGGGTATTAGAAACCAGCCAGTTTTCATAAACAAACTAAAATTCAGGAAGAATGTCCTCATTCTCCTCTTTCTGTTTCACTTTAGTGTTTTCTATCTATAAATCCAACCTCCTCAGTTAATTAAATTACTTCTTTTTACAGGACAAGATATTGCCTAATTTTAGAATCCCCAAAGAAGAACTAATTAGGATTTTAAACTTGAGAAAAATTTGTCTTTGGACAATTTTTTAAAAACCACAAAGGAACCTAAAAAGCATTGTTGATGAATCGTAGTGACCTTTCAGGAATGCAAAAAACAGCCCTGCTCTTCCCTTTTGATGTGCCACTGCCATCTTCACAGAGCATCCAGGGTTGTGAATGAGTTTTTTTGGTTGTGACTTGCTCTTTTTTGCACTGGGTTTGCAATGTCCCTTCTTTTAGGTCCAGGATTAGTTTATACAATAAGAGTACATGGTATAATATGAAAGCTCAGAGTTATTTTGATTTGCATTTCTCTGATGGCTAAGGATGTCTTTCAGCCATTTAGATTCCAATTCTTTTGATGACCAATTTCTTGAGTTCTTTGTATATTTTGGAGAGCAGACCTCTGTCTGATGTGGGGTTGGTGAAGATCGTTTCACATTCTGTAGGCTGCTCTTTTGTCTTGTTGAACATGTTCTTTGCTTTACAGAAGCTTTTCAGTTTCAAGAGGACCCATTTATGAATTGTTTTTCTAAGTGTCTGTGCTACAGGGATTATATTTAGGAAGTGGTCTGTAAGAATGGCCAAGATCAAAAACACAGATGACAACTTATGCTGGAGAGGTTGTGGGGTAAAGGGAACACTCCTGCATTGCTCGTGGGAGTGCCCCTTCAGATATCAGTATGGCAATTGCTCAGAAAATTAGGAAACAATGTTCCTCAAGACCCAGCAATATCACTTTTGGGTAAATACCCAAAGAATACTCAATTGTACAACAAGGACATGGGCTCAACTATGTTCATTGCAGCATTGTTTGCCATAGCTAGAACCTGAAAACAACCTAAATGCCCTTTTACTGAGGAATGGATAAGGAAAATGTGTCAGATTTACACAATAGAGTGCTACACAGCAGAATAAAATAATGACATCTTGAAATTTGCAGGTAAATGGATGGAGCTAGAAAACATCATATTGAATGAGGTAACCCAGACCCAGAAAGACAATTAACATATGTACTCACTCGTAATTGGTTTTTAGACATAAGGCAAAGAAAACTAGCCTACAAATCACAATTCCAGAGAACCTAGACAACAATAAGGACCCTAAAAGAGACATACATGGATCTAATCTACATGGGAAGTAGAAAAAGACAAGATCTCCTGAGTAAATTGGGAGCATGGGGACCACGGGAGAGGTCTGAAGAGGAGGGGAAAGGCAGTGAGGGGAGCAGAGAAAAATGTAAAGCTCAATAAAATAAATTAAAAAGAAAAGCAGTACATGACATTTGGAGTTTGTGTTGGCCTATGAGCTAGTAGCAGGGATTATGCCTTTTAATATGGTGATGACAGTTAGGGTTAGTGGCAGTTACTGCAGGACATATTTGATTCTAGATTTTGGATAGTTGCATATATTTGTGTTTTCTTTTTCTCTGTCTGTTTTTCTTGGAGATTTAAATAATGGGGATCCATTTACTAAGTTGGCCTAGTGACATCTCAGCACCAAACCCATAACTTGGGTGATGGGCAAGGATTGGGAATTTTTATAGAAATTTTTTGAATTTGACTTTAGATTCTGGCTGCCCCCAACTTCAAGAAAATTTTCATGTAATGAAAGGTCTCTGAGAAAATATTACTGAACCCAAACTTACATAACCTTCTCTTCTCTTCATTTTGATTTGGAGAGCCTAAATACAATGTAAAAATTCAATCTTAGAAAAAAAAAAAAAAAACAGCTGGAGGGTAATGGCCCACGCCTTTAATCCCAACACCTGGGAGGCAGAGGCAAGAAAATTTCTGTGAGTTCGAGGCCAGATTGGTCTACAGAGCAAGTGCCAGCATAAGTTCTAAAACCTGTCTCGAAACCCTGTCTCGAAAAGCCAAAAAAATAAAAAAATAAATAAAAAACAACCAAAAACCAAACACAAACCTGAGCACCCCAGCTTGCTTTCAACAATGCTAAACTATGTAAGAATTAAGTCTCAAATTTGAAAAGATTTATAAAATACTGTTTTTATGCTATTTTTATTTATTATCCTATTCTGAAGGAAGAAAGAAGATAGATACCATATTAATAAAAGTTAGGCCCTTGGTATAAACAAAACTTTCTATGTTAATCCCATATGTAACCATCATTTTATATGGGAACACCCTGAATTCAGCAAACTAGGTAATAAACTAGCTAAGTTGCTTTTATGTAGCAGATGGAGACAATTTCAAAATATACAACTGATCAAAATACATAGACTAATTACCTATGGGGTGCCCCTGCTCTATTGTTATAATTACAATACAGTAGCAACAAATAAGTTTCAAAAAACATCACAGAACAATTGAAATGATTCTAAAATCTAGATGATCATGATGTCTGGTTGGAGATACTGTTTTCTTTTCTTAAATTATATTTTTAATACCAACCACAGTTTCCCCTACCTTCTCTCTTCCTGTTCCCTCACCCACCTCCCATCTACTTCCTATACCCACTCCTCCTCCTTTCAGAAAGGGGCAGGCCTCCTATGGGCGTCAACAAACCATTGCATATCATGTTGATGCTGGACCAGGCTCCTCTCATTGCCTCAAGGCTTGGGGAGGCATCCCAGCCTGGGGAATAGGTTCCAAAAAGCTAGCTCATGCACCAGTGATAGATCCTGTTCTCACTACCAGGGTAACCACAAATAGACCAAGCCACACAACTGTCACCCACATGCAGAGGGCCTACATAGTCCCTTGCAGGCTTCCTAAGTGTCTGTACAGAGTCTGCAAGCTCCACAAATCTGTGGGGTCTCCTGGCTCATACAATCCCTCCTGCCTCTCTTCAACAGGACTCCTGGACCTCTGCCTAGTGGTTTGCTGTGAATCTCTGCATCTGCCTTCATCAGTTACTGGATGAAGGTTCTATGGTGACAATTAGGGTAGTGACCAGTCTGATCACAGGAGAAGGCCAGTTCAGGCACCTTCTCCACCTTTGTTAGGAGTCTTAGCTGGGGCCATCCTTGTGGATTCCTAACAAGGAGGGCCCTAAGAGGGACACATAGATTTCCCTGGGAAGGGGAATAGATGAGATCTCCTGTGCTTTCTATATATAATATGATATCTATACTTAGGAAATTTTAACAATATAGTTTTCTGAATAAGATCTGAACAAGGAGTATACCAGTTAATATCCCCATGTAGATGGAGAAAAATCTCGTAGGAATCACCCTAGGTTTAGAGTTAGAGGTAATTAAAGATTGCAGGGAGAATCAGTGAACTCCAATAAAAAACTCCTTAATTAATTATCCAATTCCAAGTGGTCAGTCCTAAATACATACACATATGAACAATACAAAATGAACTCTGCAATATACACACATATGTATAATTGTTAAATAATTATATATATTTATGTATAAGTAATGAATTCATGAATTTGAAAGAAAATGGGGAGGGACACCAGGGGAATTAGAGGGGTGAGAGTGTTAGAAATTTTGAATAAAATTTACATATAGGAAGTTCATATATATATACATATATGAATATATATATATATATGGAGAGGGAGGAGGGGTAGAGGGGGAGTGGGAGGAAATTGGAAGAAGGGGAGGAAGTGTAAATTTTAAAAATTAAAATAATAAAAAAGCATAGAAATAAAAAAGAAAAAACTCAATAAGAATTCTTTTTTGTTGTTTTTTTTGTTTTGTTTTTTGGTTTTTTTCGAGACAGGGTTTCTCTGTAGCTTTGGAGCCTGTCCTGGAACTAGCTCTTGTAGACCAGGCTGGTCTCGAACTCACAAAGATCTGCCTGCCTCTGCCTCCCGAGTGCTGGGATTAAAGGCGTGTGCCACCACCGCCCGGCCAATAAGAATTCTTTCAATAGGAGAAAACATGGGTCTACATAAGCCTCCTATTTGTCTGTTTTGTCTCAGTTGGACGTTTCATTTGTGTCCTTTGTCTTGGAAAATGAAAGTACTTGCCTCTGAAGTCTAAGTTTTATGTCTTTGGAATATAAATTTGTCATTTTATTTGATCCATCTCATGTCACCTTTGTATTAGTTCATTTGGAATCATACAAAACTATGTGAGGATGACTATTTTACTTATAAAGAAAATAAGATTGTTTTGCAGAGTTCTGTAACTTTCATCCCATCACATTAGTACCTGTTTGGCAGGTGCCTTTTAGCAAGTGACACCATGGCAAGAATGCATAGAGAGCTGAGAGATTCCACTGTGAAATAGGAAATCAGAGAACCACAATTCACCAGTATTGCTTTTCCAATAACCTTTCAGGTGGGAACTAAATAATAACTGATGACTATAAGTTTTAAGTACCTGCACATTGATGCCTCTTTTGTATACAGTATAAAGAATTTGACAACTTTTTTTTTACAATAAGGAGACTTATATATAGACTTGTTAATGAACATGAAAACTATATTAAGAGAAAATATGTTTGTTAGGATTACAAACTTTTCAAATTGAAAACACTATCATTAGTGGTTTACAGTGGTTGCTAGCTTTCATTAGATGTTAAGATAACCAATGTCTGAAAATTTTAATTACTAAAAAATCAAATTAGAAATAGTTAAAGAAACAATTCTCTATGTGAGGGGAGTAAAGTATTAGTGTTTTGGTTACAGAAGAGGAAAGTAACTCTTGTCTAGATGGTACAGCTGATTGTTTCAGTGAGAAGGAAGAACAGAGGACAACTAAATCTATATAAGAAAATGGTAGAAGGACTGTACAGAGAAAACAATTTCATGTATGTTAAGTGGGCTAAATCTGAAATAACTATGAGATTTGTTATTTTATTAAATGAAATATACACTTTTATATTCCATACACTGTTTTACAGTTTAAAATGCAATCTATATTAATTCCGGGCTATGGTGTATGTAGTTTAAATTCAAATTCGGATTCTAAACTCCATGGTACATTATGGGGACTTTGGTTTCTTCTCCTTTTCCTTCTCCTCCTCCTCCTCCTCCTCCTCCTCCTCTTCCTCCTTCTTCTTCTTCCTCCTCCTCTTCTTCTTCTTCCTCTTCTTCTTTTATGCTATTTTTGAGACAGGGTTTCTGTGTGTAACAGCCCTAGCTGTCCTAGAACTAGATCTGCAGAACAGGTTGGGCTCAAACTCACAGAGATCCTCCTGCCTCTGCTTCTGGAGTTGGGGATTAAAGGCGAGAGCCACCATCACCTGGCAGGACTTTGGTTTCTCATGGGAATGCTTTCCCTATCCCAAGACCCAGATGATCAAAATTTGAAATGTTCTCTCCAAAGATGATTGGGGAAGTTGTGGTCAAAGGAGAGTAGTGCTACAAGGTTCTCGTTTTAGAACACATTTCCCTAACAGACAGAACTATAAACATCAGACATTCCCATGGATTGCCAAAACTTCTGATTATGAGTTATTTGGGTTTTTTGTTAACTTGTACTTGTTATTCTGCTTTTGTAAAGATTTATTTATTTCACATTATTTTGCCTGCATGTATGTCAGTGTGAGGATGTCATACCACCTGAAAGTGGAGTTACAGTTTTGAGTGCTAAGAATTGAGCTAAGGTACTTTAGAGGAACACGCAGTGCTCTTGAACATGGAACCAATTCTCCAGTCCTGGCCTTTTATTCTTTATAAGGAAACAATTGAGATTTTTCTTGCTTCCTTTTAATTCTTATAGTAGCTCCTTTTTTTCTGTTTATGCAACTCTGTATTATATTTTCTTCTAATTCAAATATATTTATTCATTCATTTGCTTTATGTATTTTTCAATTAATACTTCAGGGGTCAACTCTAACAGTTTGAAGACACATTTTGCTGTCTATGGATGACTGTCTTCCATGAATATGTAATTTGTGGGTCTGATTCTAGTCTACTTTCTCTACTAAATCTATAGTTCATGATTTGTATTCCTATTTCTAAATTGAGCTAGAACTTTTACTAATGTGCTCAATATCATCAGTACAGTGTACACGAATAGTATTAGTGCATTTCCTCAGGTTTAAGTGTGTTTAATAGAGAAGATTTCATATGCACATTTTCTTTGATTTGTCTTTTCCATAGTTCTTTGATTTATGAATGAGAAGATGCATATGTGTGATTCTAAAATAAAATTCAGTAAAATTCACATGGGTGACACAAATCCCCCTTAAGAAAGATCTGAATTTTAAATTTTCATGGGTTTTGAATTCACCCTGCTTCAAGTTACTTGAAATGTCTTATTGGAGTCGATGGAGTTGCAAATCAAGCTTCCTTTGAGAAATCGAAATGACCTCATTTCATTGAGACACTTTTTTATGTTAATGTGCATTATTTATAAAAGATTCACTTTGAGAAATTCAATTTACAGCATGAATAGTTCAATTTCCAGGTATGGTATGATTTGGGATATAGTTTAATTACAGTTAAGAAGTGTCATCGAACCAATGAAGCATTTAGATAGCAAAATCCAAGAAATAAAAACATGTAGAGTCCTCCCATTAAAGAAGCCATAAAATATATTTAATAACTAGCAAGTAAATGTGATCTTTCTATACTTCTATGTTCTATATTTTAAGTTGAATTGATGCATACTTTCCTGTTGGCCTATTGACTTTGTAGTCACCTCATTATCTTAGCAGGAAAAAGTTACCTAGAAATTTAATTTTTTATAATAACATACTTAGTTGTACTGTAAGAATAATTTTAAATATATTTCTTTCTTATAAACCATACATTTAAGAGAATTCTACTAACTGTGGGTTCTGTGCTTTGAATCATACAGTGTATTAGTCTTTGTTTAGGCTTAGGGTTGCATTTATGATTCCAGATGGTAGTGGTTATAAGAGGCAATTTGCCAAAAGTGTGCCTAATTAATATTCATTTAATGTGCACAAATGTCAAAGGACTTCAGCTTTCTACTTCCCTTTAATGTTGCCTTTCAGATGCTCCCCATGCATACTTTGTGCTAATTCATTCTTTTCCTGACATGCATGTTTTTTCTGTTAAATTTTTCCTATTCAGACATCTACTTACACCAATTCCTGGCTCTTAGTATAGGCTGAAAATGCATCAGTCAGGGTAAAATCACCAAATTGTTCCCTATCCAAAAGGGTTGGTTGTTGATTGCAGTTATCTCAGCCTTAGAGGATTTGAGACATTATATGTAGCATTAAATTTGCTTGGCCACATGGAGTATTGTATTTAGTAAAGTCTACTATTTGTCCCAATGCATAAGAGGAAAATTTGGATATATTTTTGTGGGGCATATGTTCCAACTTTACAAGATGGCTATTGGCAACTTTGCCCACTCAAACTATTTTTATAAATAAAGCAATTTAGCATATTTGAGTTTACTAATTATTCATGTGTTCAAAGGTGTTGCTTAGCTTAGTAAGGTATGAAAAATGTTGCTAAGATAGTAAGCTATCATATCATTTCGGTACTATATCAATAACAAAATAAGTGGTTTATCTTAGTTTAACAGCATCACTGAACATATAAGAATCTCTGGGTGTGTTATTATGGAACCCACTCTGTGTAGTCAAGTGTTGCTTGAGCCAGGATGAAAATAACAAAAACATTTCCACAGAGTGTTGTATTTAGGGGAGAGAGGGGGTGCGTGTTGTTGGTTCCTAGCTGCCTGCTCCCAAGCCCCCAGCCACTGGCCCGCTCAGCTACTGGTGGCTGCCTGCACCCGAAATAACCACGTGACAAACTGGATTCATTTAAACTCTGCCTGGCTTATTATCA
>JAQHUG010000543.1:463931-475610 GCA_028555095.1 Dicrostonyx torquatus | reverse complement strand
TCTTCTGCATGCAGTGGCTTGTTTGGAACCTAGTGTATATGGTTGCACACCTTATTAGGCCAGGATGGAGCGGAAAGGGCCTTGGGTTTCCCACAGGGCAAGGTACCCTGCCCCCTCTTAAGGAAGCAGAGGGAGGGAGAAGGGATACTGGGGGAGCGGGAGGGCAGGGGACAAGGGGAGTAAATGTAAATTTCTCTTTTAACATTAAAAAAGACAAAAAAAGATTGGGTAACTTATAAGGGGCTAACACACCAATGGTCTCATCTTTGAAGAAGAACATTTCTTTCTCAGCAACCATAAATTATCTATAGCTCTTTTTCTTAGGTTGAAGAAAATAAATTATTCCTTAATTTACATTGGCATACCAACTGGTATTGTCACCATTTTAGGTCTTCTTTAGATGACCATATTGTTGTGATTTCCTGGATGTAGTTCTTTTATCACATATAGAATACAGCAGATGTCCCATTCTGGTCCTGTGACACTTACAATCTTTCTACTCCCTCATCTGTGATACTCCCTCTAACCTTATGTGTGATGTTATATTTTATATTTATCACCTGTGGCTAGGTACCTCATAATCATTTGTTCTCAATTTGACCAGTTGTAGTTATTGCATTAATCTTAATAATTGCTTGAGGCTCTGCTCTTATTTCTATAAAATAACCAAACTACACAGAGTCATTTATCATCTACTGATAAGGATGCCTTGTGAGGAATGTGTGGTTAATAATTGACCATTGTATGAATAAACAGCCCCAGGGTGTACATATCCTGCTTTATACGTTATACCTTAGGTATATGAGTTTCCTAGGCTGAAAACCTGTACAGCATGTTGCTTCACTGAATAGTATACACAGTTGTGACAAAATGGCAGATATTAGCTATCAGAAACAAGGCAAGTTACAACCAAAACACTATATGATAGGAATTTTCAGCTCCACAATAATCTTACAAGACAAATGTTATCTCTACACTCTGTGATTGACCAAAATATTATCATAATATGAGCCAGGTGCGGTGGATCACATCTTTAGTCTCAGTGTTTAGGATACAGGCAGACAGATATCTGTGAGTTCAATGTAAGCCTGGCCTACAAAGAAAGTTCTAGGCTAGACATGGAACACAGTGAGACCCTGTCTCACAAACTAATGTATCAATACAGTGCAAAAATGACTGCATAAAAAAATTGGGAGAAAAACTTAAGGACATTTGAGGAGACCAAAGGTTTTTAGAAAAGAAATGTAATATTGTGGCTTGAATGTGAAATGTCTGCCATAGGCTAACGGGTTTGAACACTTGGTCATCTGTTGGTAACAATGACTGGAAAGGTTATGCAATCTTTAGGAAGTGTAGCCTTGTGGAAGGAGTGTGTCACTGATGGCAGATTTTGAGACTTTATAGCCTGGCTCTACTTCCTCTTTATTCCCTGCTTCCTGAGGATGGGTGCAGTGTGGAAGGCTGGCCTCATGCTCTTATCACTGTGACTTCCACAACATGATGGCTTGTTTCCCCTGTGAAACTATATACCCAAATGTACCCTGTCTCTTTGTGTTGCTTTTTTCTGGGTATTTTATCAGAAATAGAACTAATACCAAAAAAAAGAGAGATGTATATGCTGTAATCAACCAAGGATACATTCTGAATCCAAATTACAGTAAAAATTTCCAATTCTTTCGGGGTACCAGAGTTAGAGCCCGCACTCTCAAACATGTACTAGCTGCACATGAACACTAACACTGGGCTGCAGATCAGTAAACTTATTCCTAGCACCCATGGGTATGGAAGTGTTTATTAGTTACCATAGAGGGACAGAGACAGGTAAATCCCTAAAGCTTCATAGTCAGCCAGTCAAGCTGAATTGGTAAATTCCAGGTACAATGAGAGACATTGTCTCAAAACTTAGGTGTAATACATCATTACACACTCATTATTGACCTCTGGCCTCTACATGCAAATGCACATGAAAAGAGGCACACTTGTATGCATTCCTTGCATGCACACCACACAAACACACACACACACACACACACACACACACACACACACACACACACACACACTGAGCCACATATCCATTCCTCATTTCTTTTTCTTTTCTGGCAGTAAAAGGAGTTCTAACTTGAGACACTTTATTTTTATTTTGTAAATTACATTTGAATTTGGAGTCTTGAGTCAACCTTCTGTCTGTCACTTAGACTTTAGCCATTTTTCCTTAAAGCCTGCTTAAGTACCTCTAACACTTTTGATCTCTACTTTTAAAATAATGTTTATAACCTACATAATATAGTATAATATAAAACAATATAATATAATGCACGTTATTATATACAATTTGAACTTTTGTTGCCAGGGTTTTTTTTTTTGATTCTTGATTCAAATTGAGGGTGGACATTAGGCTTTATTGAATGTAATAAGTACTGTGTTAATTTTTTCATTCAATTTAATGTTCCTCTAATGTTTATTATAGCTTAGAAGGTCAGAAAAATGAAGTGTTTAGAAAGGTTAAGTCCTAAACTACAAATAACTTGATTGAAAATCTGGCTGATTAGTGCCTCCTCTTCCTTTTGTTTTAGATTGACTTTAATCTTCTGTAAAAATTGTCCAATTTACTACCCATTAGAAGAGAATGTTCCATTGCTTACAAGAAAAGGGATCAACAATAGTCTTGATTGCATAGTCATTTAGCAACTATAAAATTATCAAGCACAGATTTGTGTCTGCCACAGATTTTGGTCATTGTAACTAAAGCTCCATTAGATTGCTGTTACTATTAAATTTTCAGCATTATGAAGACTTCCATCATAATGTAAAGGCTAATAACATTGAGACAATTTCTTCTCTATTATTTCTACTAAATATAATTTGTGTTTATTAGTTGGGAAACATTTCCCACCCTATATCTTCTTCCATAAGACACAATATCCTTTAGAACGGAAATTCAGGAAAATGATTTAACTTTTAGTGCATTAAGAATTTCTAGAAGTTTATGCTTTGCTATACTTCATTTTATCACTTTTATTAAACAATCAATTATCAAGATACTAGGTTTGAATGTTAGAAGTTGCCTTACTTTTAAACTGTTTTGATTGTAAATTTGTATGTATTTGAGACTAATTAAAGGTAAAATATATACTACATAATGACAGTGAGCTTAAATTGAATCATAAGAGGAATTATTTTGCTTCTGAACACACCCTTAACAATCTGTAACACGAGGGTCCTGCTTGTTGGGGTTAGTGTCCCGCCCAGCACCCCGCAGCCAGCAAGCCCCAAAGAAAATCACACAGAGAGTCTACATCAAGTTATGCACTGATTGGCCCATTAGCTCAGTCTTCCTACCAGCTCCCTTAACTTATATTAACCCATTGGCAGCCACATGGCCGGTACCTTTTCTCAGCTGGGACAGGGACACATGCTGCTTCCTTGGAGATCTGTGCAGGAATGCCAGGGAAGCGTCCTGCTTCCCAAATCTCCTGTTTTCACCTCTACT
The DNA here is from genome assembly GCA_028555095.1 of Dicrostonyx torquatus. Taxonomy (NCBI): domain Eukaryota; kingdom Metazoa; phylum Chordata; class Mammalia; order Rodentia; family Cricetidae; genus Dicrostonyx; species Dicrostonyx torquatus. Next base: position 472,117 of record JAQHUG010000543.1, on the reverse strand, counting down.
TCCTGTCTGGTTTCCCCGCCTATGCTCCCTGCCTGGCCAATCAACATTTATTTAAAACATGATTGACAGGATACAGAATTGTCCTGCACCAACAATCATTTCTTGAATATATATACTTTATAAGAAAATTTCTGTCTCATTGGTTTAGCATTTTCTGGGACATATGATGAATATGTTATAACATATTATAACATATAATAACATATGATAAATGGTTGTTAAATGGTTAGATTAAAAGTGTAATGACTTTGTATTATTAGAGCCCATTATAGGTTTTATATATATATAATGTATATATTATCAATTTTGTTTATAATACTTAGAGCTACCTTTGAAATGATAAAATTGTAATAACATAGTATTTTATATATCAGATTAAAACAAATGGTAGTATTAGTGAAAATTTATATGCATATTTCTACATGTATATATTCACATATGTGTGTATTTATGTAACTTTGGTGTTTATATGGTTCACAATATCAAGGCTACAGCTTCAAATATATAAAATTAATTATTTCATGACTAAATCTAAGATAAATACCATAATTGAATTTGGATAGACTTTGGATGTGTTTAGCAGCCATTGTGTTTGTAGTACTTGTAGCGAACTTGTACTTTGACAGGCAGACACAATTCCTTTCTCTGAGAAGAAAAGTCTCCTTTTCAAAATTTCTCTTAATTTCAAGGTTGTATTTTCTAACTAGGTTGCTTGTATCTCTAGTTTTCTCTCTCCACTAAACTTTCCATCTTGTTCAGATCTTATCATCTAAGGAAGTCCTTGGCCCTCAATGCTTTGCAAGATGTTAATTCAAGTCTTTTTATTGCGTGTTCCCCTAACTTGTTAGCTCTCTCTATCCTATTTCTCCTTTTCCTCTCTCCACCCTTTCTCCCTTCTGTCTTTTCCTCTCTTCCCCTTTCTCTGTCTCCCCATATCCCCCTCTTCTCTCTTATCCTCTCCTCTCTCTTCCCTCTTCTCTCTCTTTTCTCTCTACTCCCTCTTTTCTCTGTCCTCCCCTTCTCTCACACTCTTTCTCTCTCCCCTTTCTGTTTGTTTTTTTGTTTCTTTTTCAAGACTGGGTTTCTCTGTGGAACATCACTGGCTGTCCCGGAACTCTCTCTGTAGACCAGGCTAACCTCAAATTCACAGAGAGCTGTCTATCCCTGCCTCCCCAGTGCAGGGATTAAAGGTGTGTGTCACCACTACCAAGCCCCCCTTTCTGTTCTTATAAGGATATGAGTGATTGAGCATACTTTAGGCTCCCTGGCCTACTCAAGCAGACTAGAAGGAGCCAGACCAGGAAAATCAATCTTGGATTAATCCTCATGGGAATTTTTGATGTCCTCTAGACAGTAACAGCATTATTCGTCTGCATGCATATACACTGTTCTTTCTATGTGTCATTGAGATTAAACTGCATTTATTTCAATGAATATAAAGTTTACATTTCTGATACATTTTTATATTCTTCCTAAGAGTCTTTGATATCTACCAATAATGCTATTTTATCTCATGTATTATTTCTTTCATCTTTAAAAAAAGTTATTTTGCTGTATTATTCTCTATAGTTTTTTATTTTTTAAAAAACTGTCCTTTCTCATTTTACAAACCAATCCCAATTCCCTCTCCCTCCCTACTCTTGCTCCCTTAACCCCCCTCCACCCCCCACCCACTCCTCAGAAAGGGTCAGATTTCCCACGTGAAGTCACAAAATTCTAGCACATTGCTTTGGGGAAGGTCCAAAGCCATCCCTACCTTATTTAGGCTGAGCAAGGTATCCATCCAAAGAGAATGGGTTCCAAAAGCCAGTACAAGTAGTAGGGATAAATCCTGGTGCCATTGCCAGTGGCCCCTGAGTCTCCTCCAGCCATGCAACATTCTGTCATCACATTTAGAGGGTCTAGTTTGGTCCTATGCTGGTTCCCACTGCTGTTAGGCCAGTTCTAGGATGCATACAAGATAATGGGTGTATGACAGTTAATACATGTATATCATTGTACTGTGCTTGTATCTACCCCTCCATGATTTTTATCAGGCTCCCTTGTTTTAGAATAACATGTGCTTCTCCTTTGAAAAATCAAACTAGCCACATTTCTTTTATTATGCTGTTCTATATACAGAACACACAATTGTGTTCTAACTGAAACCAGTAGCATCTTATCTATTCAGACTCATTAATGTGTTTCCTAAACAAGGGCAATCTACTTCCAATAGACCCTTGAAACTGTCAGATGCTGTTAAATTCCTTCCTTGATCTTTTTTCATTATCAGTTTCCAAAAGTTGAGGATTACACAGGACTTTAAAGAAGATGATGATTAGAAAAAAAAGAATTTGGTACAATATGTTTTAATTTTAAGGAGCATTTCAATGTGATGTATATAAATGGTTTATTTCATTCATTTCCTGTTAACTTCTGAGTGTCCTCCTTAAGAATAGCTTTAGTTTTGTAATATCTTGCCCTCACTCCTATATTACACTTATAGTTGCTGTTTCTTCTGATACAATTTATGAGAGAAAAGGCAAAAGATGATAAAATGTACTTGTTTATTTCACCTTTGCCTCAGGAATAAAAGGTTGGATTTACATTTTTTATTTTAAACATACATTTTTGGTAAAATAGAACTAGTTTAAAAGGTGACATTTTATTTTTTTTGTTTTTGTTTTGTTTTGTTTTTCGAGACAGGGTTTCTCTGTGGCTTTGGAGCCTGTCCTGGAACTAGCTCTTGTAGACCAGGCTGGTCTCGAACTCACAAAGATCCGCCTGCCTCTGCCTCCCGAGTGCTGGGATTAAAGGCGTGCGCCACCACCGCCCGGCAAAAGGTGACATTTTAAAATCCTTTTTTGGTGAAAGTTATTTTGTACATAACATAATGAAATCAACCCCACTTCATTTTGTATTAAGTCAAGGTACCTCCTGTAATGTGATTTTCAGTTTCTCTCAGTGGGATCACTGCATACTTAGGGTTTCTAATAGCCAAGGAACATCTTGACAGAACTGGAATTGGGATTTCTCATTGTTATATATACTAAAAGTATATAATATCCCCACTCTGTCATAGAATTAAAGGGTATCCCAAATAAAATTAATAGTGTTAGGTATATGGATTATTTGATGACTATCTCTCTCTCTCTCTCACACACACACACATACACGTTTCTTCTTTCATACATTAGATCTGAACCAGTTTCTCTTCCCTCCCCTCCTTTCAACTCACTTCCCACTTCCCCTCTTTCCCTGTTTCACTGCTCCTTTCCTCTTCAGACTATATCAGCCCTCCAAGAGACAACAACCAAATATGTCAAAACAAGATGTAATAAGACAAGCCAAAAACTCTTCTATCAAGGCTGGCAAAGGCAACATCATAGGAAGAAAAGAGTCCCAAAAGCAGGAAAAGGGGGACATAGATGCACTTGCTCCCACTGTTAGGAGTCTCACAAAATCACCAAGCTAACAGATGACTATATCTTAAGAGTTAAGCAACCTTGAATTTTTGACTCTCTGAAACACCGTTACCTCTTTGAACTTTCATTTGCTTGCTTTTTCTTTTATTCTCTACTTACTCCTTTTCTTTCTTCTTTTTTTTAAGTTTAGTTTTTTGAGAGATGTGAGTTCCATATAATGTCTTGATTAGATTCACCTCATCCCAGACCTATCACCCCTTTCCTAGGTTCCCAATATTTGTGTCTTTTTTAGAAAGAAAAGGAAAAACCCTCTTTTGTGTTCTAAAATTTTGAGAGTAGCTGCATGAATGACTCTAAGTTGATTTCCTAAATGAATTAGTCATTGTCATTACTTTATGTATCTCTTATTAATGGCTTCCAAAATCATGTTCCTGAAATGGAACTTTTCTATAGTTTGCAGTGTGTAAATCTTATATGATTGCTAATTTTCCTATATATTTTCTCCTTTTTAAGCTACTGCACATGAAAAATCTATTTTAATTTTAAGATTTATTTCTAATGCATCAAAACAAAGCTATTATAGTTTGTTTTGCCTTTGTTCAACTCATTTATTGTTGATTCTAATATTTATAGATTCCCTTGTATAGGATTATACTGTCTACAAATATTCATTTTACTTCATTACTAATTTGGGTACTTGGAACTTCTTTACTCATGTTTCTTGCCTAATTATGCTGGTAATTAGGATCTCCAGTACAATGATGAATAATCAAGGCAAAACAGACATTTTTTTGTCCTAGTAGGGGAAATTTAACCCTCACACCATTAAGTACAGTCAACTTCTCCATTTGACAGAACTTTTATATTCTTCTTGGGGTTCTAGTTGGATGAGTCTTTCTGATATCCCCTGAAAAATACTCTAACCCTTAGATCTATCCCAGGCAACATATCCAGTGCCTGAACCTAGTTTGAGTACACTTCCCTACTCTAAAACCAACGTCTGGGTTTCTTCCAGGACCCATACTGCCAGCCTCTCACCCACAGACCACTCTCATGCTATATTTAATCTCTCTACCAAGCCAGATCCTACCCATTCTTGCCCAGGGTATAGTTGGGTAAGTATGCCTAAATATTCTATCCATACACATGCCACAAATCCCAGATTTACCCATATAGTAATGACTTTGACCAGGACTCACATACTACATACCAGCTCAGTCTCCTTTGTCTGCCTGACTTTATTCGACCTAGTCCATATCTAACCTTTAGGACCAATGTGTTCAGCAAACATTCACTCAAACTGCTCTTTCTATATCAGATACAGAAACAATGAAAAATCCACATGCCCTGACTTCATCACAAAAATCCAAATAACAAGAAAGGTCAAGTAGTATCTCCCATCCAAAAACTACAACTCTTACAGAAATGTTTGGCAATGAGATTTACCTAAACAAACCCCAGGACACAGAATTTAAAAGAATTATCATAAACCTTATCAAAGAATTTAGGGACTTTAAAGAAACGGCTCAAGAAAATGAAATAGAACATGCTTAAGGAGAATAAATTCCTGAGTGATGCTCAAGAAACACAAGCATAAGACTGTTGAAAATGAAAAAGACAATCCAGGATTTAAAATGTAATTCAATAAAGAGATAGAAACATAGAAAAGGACTCAAACTGAAATGAATGTGGAATTGAAGAACCCAAAAGCATAATTAGAAAACTCAAAGGAAAGCCTTACAAGTAGACTGGATCAAGCAGAAGATATATTTATCTGCCCTGGAAGTAAAATAGAGGACTTAGATTAAATAAGCAAAGAATGTGAGACATTAAAAATAGAAAATACAAGATATTCGAGATACCATTAAAAGAAAAACTTCCAAATGATAGCCATAGATGAAGAATTCCAAGTCAGTGGCATAGACTGTTGACTACTTTAACAAACCCAGGAAAGATATGCCATAAAAATATAACAGGCACACAATAGCAAAATAAACAAGAAAAAATACCAATGGAATAGCATAATTGAAATGCTAAGTATACAGAAAAAAGCTTACTGAAAGCTGCAACAATAAGAGAAACCCAAAAAAGAACTACATACCCCCCCAAAAATAAACAAAGCAAGTCACATAAAAAGAAAACCCCCATTACAATAACAGCTGCTTTCTCAGTGGAAATTTTAAAAGCCAAAAGATCCTGGAGCAATGCATTCTACATTCTAAAATACTACACTGTCCTACCTAGACACGTATACCAAGCAAAAACTATCTGCTAGAGTTGATGGAGAAAAAAGAATTTGCCAATTTTTTATATCCAACAAATCTAAGCTAAGGAAAGCATAGAAAGCAATATTTGGGGTTTAAGAGAGGAATGAGCATAGCCAAGAGATGGTAGGAAGAAATATTAAGCCCTAATTACTTTTTGTAGTTCATAGGTTTCACAACTAGGTAACTTAGCTGGGTAAGTCAGTTTCCTCCTCTGGTAGTGTACATAGCACCTTGCAGGACTATGGAAACAGAGACTGCTTTTTTGTTTCCTAGCTGCCCAGATCTGAATAATCGCACTGAAACTATATTAATTACAATACTGTTTGGCCAATGGCTCAACTATATTCCTAGCTAGTTCTTATATCTTAAATCAATCTATTTCTATGAATCGTCACAGGCTGTGGCTTACTTATGGTAAGGTTCTGTCTGGCTTCTTTCTCCTTTGGCAGCTACATGGCATCTACCTGACTCTGCCTTCTTTCTCCCTGCATTCAGTTTAGTTTTCTTGCCTACCTATATTCTGCCCTGTCATAGGCCAAAGCAACTTCTTTATTAACCAATAGTAATAAAACATATTCACAGCATACAGAGGGGAATCACACATCAGTACTATGAAAGGTAGCAAGTAATGGTAAAATGTCCAAGTCAGTACATGACCTCTAATTCTTTTTTTTAATGTTTAATTCATTTATTATTTTAAAAGAACCATTTATTTAATTTTACATGTCCATCCCCTACATTTCTTTCTCTCTCTCTCTCTCTCTTTCTTTTTTCTTTCATTTTTCTTTTTTATTATTACTCCAAAAAAGCCCAATCCAAATTTCCACTCCCTCCCCTCCTCCCATTTCCTCCACACATCCTTCCACCTCAACCCCTCTAATCCTAAGAAAGGTAAGGCATTTTGCCTTGTGGAAAGTTCAAGGCTCTCCCCACTACATCTAGGCTCAGGAAGGTATACATTCAAAGAAAAGAGGATTCCAAAAAGCCATTACATGTAGTAGAGACAAATCCCAGTGCCATTGTCAGTGGCCACTCAGTCTGCCCCAATGGTCAACCACATTCAGGGGGACTTGTTTGATCCTATGCTTGTTCATTCCCAGTCAGGTAGTGGAGTTGGTGAGCTACCATTAGCTCAGGCAAACTGTCTCAGTGGATGAATCCCTCATGATCTTGACTTCCTTGCTCATACTCTCACTCCTTCCACTCTTTAACTGGACCTTGGGAGCTCAGTCCAGTGGTCTGATGTGGGTCTCTACCTCTGTTTCCATCTGTTGTTGGATGAAGGTTCTATGGTGATATTTAAGATAATCATCAGTCTGACTACAGGGAAAGGCCAGTTTGGGCACCCTCTCCTCTATTGCTTAGGGTATTAGCTGGGATCATCCTTGTGGATTCCTGGGAATTTCTTTAGAGCCAGGTTTCTTGCTATCCCCGTAATGGCTCCCTCAATCAAGATATCTCTTTCCTTGCTCTTATATCTGTCCTTCCTTCATTCCAACTATCCCATTCCCTTAAGTTCTCATCAACCCTCCCCTGTATCCTTTCCTCTTCCCCTTCTCTCCTTCCTTCTATCCCCTGCCCCCATGCTGCCAATTTTGTCAGGCAATCTTGTCTGTTTCTAATTTCCAGGTGGGTCTATATATGTTTTTCTTTGGGTTCATGCTATTACTTAGCTTCTCTAGGATCACAAACTATAGGCTCAATGTCCTCTGTTTATGGCTAGTATTCACTTATTGGTGGATACATAACATATTCATTTTTGGGGGTCTGGGTTACCTCACTTGGGATAGTGTTTTCTAATTTCATCCATTTGTATGTAAAATCAAGATGTAATTATTTTAACGCTGCATAGTACTCTAATGTGTAAATGTGTCCCCCTTTCTTTATCCATTCTTCAGTTGGGGGGCATCTAGGTTGTTTCCAGGTTCTGGCTATCCTACAGCTGATATATACCTTCAGTGAAGTGGCAGGATACAAGAGCAACTCAAAAAAATCAGTAGCCCTCCTATACACAAAGGATAAAGAAACAGAGAGGGAAAACAGAGAAACATCACCTTTCACGATAGCCACAAGTAGCATAAAGTATCTTGGGGTAACACTAACCAAAAAAGTGAAAGACCTATTTGAAAAGAACGTTAAGTCTCTGACGAGAGAAATTGAAGAAGATACCAGAAAATGGAACGATCTTCCATGCTCTTGGATATGAAGTCAACATAGTAAGAATGGCAATCCTACTAAAATCAACCTATAGATTCAATGCAATACCCATAAAAGTCCCAACACAATTCTTCACAGACCTTGAAAGAACAATAATCAACTTCATATGGAAAAACAAAAAACCCAGGATAGCCCAAACAATCCTATACAATAAAGAAACTTCTGGAGGCATTACAATCCCTGACATCAAGATCTATTATAGAGCTACAGTAATGAAAACAGCTTGGAATTGGCATAAAAACATATAGACTTTCCTGGAAGTCGGTAGCAAACAAGATCGTCAGACAAAAGTTGGAAG
>JAQHUG010000543.1:405836-428020 GCA_028555095.1 Dicrostonyx torquatus | reverse complement strand
CCTGGGATTGAAATGTGTATTACCACTCTCTATCCTCTAGTGGCTTAGCTTTGCATTCTGATCTTCAGGCAGGCTTTATTTGTTAAAATACAAATAAAATATCACTCCAGAACCTGATAGAAAAAGAAACTGGGGAATAGCCTTGAATGCACTGGCACAGGAGACAACTTCCTTAATAGGACAGCGACTGCATAGGCACTGAGATTGACAGTTAACAGATGGAATCTCATGAAACTGAAAAGCTTCTGTACTTTCGAAAAGATAAAAAGGCAGCTCACAGAATGAAAATGAGCTTGGCCAAATCTATACCTGAGAGAGGGTTAATATCAAAAATATATAAAGAATTCAAAAAACTAGACAATAGAAAACCAAATAGGTCAATTAAAAATGGGGTACAGATCTAAACACACATTTCTCAATAGAGGAATCTCAAAATGCCTGTGAATCAATGAGAGAAATGATCAAATTTTTATCCATCAGGGAAATGATAATGAAAAAGATTCTGATTCTGAGATTCCATCTTATAGCTGTCAGAATGACTAAGAATCAAACCACCAGTGAGAGCTCACCATGCTAGAGAGGATGGGGAGCCAAGGGATCACTCCTCCATTGTTGGTGGAAATGTACAGTCACTTTGGAAATCGATATGGTGGGTTCTCAAAAAGGATATCAATCTACCTCAAGACCCATCTATACCACTCCTGGGCATATACCCAAAAGACACTCCATCATACCACAGAGACTTGCTTAACTATGTTCATAGTAGCTTTTTTCATAATAGCCATAACCTAGATAACCCCCAACTGAAGAATGGATAAAAACAATGTGGTACATTTACACAATAGTGTATTACTCAGCTGTTAAAAATAATGGCATCAGGAAATTTGCAGGCAAATGGATTGGACAGTAAAAATTATCCTGAGTGAGGTAACCTAGACCCAGAAAGACAAGCATGGTATGTACTCACTCGTAAGTGGATATTAGATGTAAAGAAAAAGAGAATCATGCTGTAATCCACAGACTCAGAGAAGCTAAGTAAAATGTAGGGTTCAAGGATGGTACACATGAACCTCATTGTGTAAGGGAAATAGAATGGACACTGCCAGTGGATGGGGGAGGGTCATGGAAGGGGAGATGGGCATGGAACTAGGAAGGATCAGGTGGGGGTAGGTTGGAGGGAGAGTGTATATTGAAAAAACTGGAATATCTGGGATAGGCTGGAAACAGAACATTGAAAACTCCCAGATAATTATGAGAGAGACCCTAGATAAGACTCCTAGAAATAGGAGATAGAGATCGAGCCTGAACTGACCATCTCCTGTAATCAGTACAGGGACTAGGAGAGTAACCCAGCCACAAATCCTTCAACCTACAATTTGTTTTGCCTACAAATGTGCTGGGGAAAAGATAGCACAGAAGTTGAGGGGGTGACCAACTAATAACTGACCCAGCCTGAGACTTATACCCTAAGAGGGAGCTCAACTCTGAGGGCTAAGACCCAGAGGCTGGATACCCTAGAGACCTAGGATAGAACCAAACACCAGTGGCAAAAATGTCAATGAAATGATTCTTAATGATATTTTGTTACAGTTGTTAACAGTTGTGTAGCTTGGTCTCTCTGTGAGGCTCCTAATACTGAGAACAGGATCTGTCTTTGCCTATGATCCCTGCCCTTGTACCATTTCCTTCTACCAGCCTGTCTTATCCAACCTTAATAGAAGAGGAGATATCTAGTCTCACTGCAACTTGATATACCACAGCTAGCTAATATCCTTGGGCAGCTATCCTGTATATGAAGAGAAACAGTGAAGGATGAGTGGAGTATGAGGGAATAGGAACTAGAAAGATGGGAAGAGGGGAAACTTTGATTGGGATTTAAAGACAATATATATATATATATACACACCTGTGCGTGCAAAGAATCTTTTCCTGTAAAAGTCTTCAGACATCTGTAACATAATACTTTAGGCATTTAGTTTATAAGCAATAGAAATGCTCTACACTTCTCACAGATCAGTAAGCTGCATGAGCCAACTTAAAGACACCAGAAGATTCTTGGTGACTCCTGCATGTCCACACAGTGTGAAATGACAAACACTCATAATATTCTTAGTTCTGTTCTTTAGAGGTACTAATTTTATAAATCCTCAGGGTCACGACCATCACCACAAAAGTTGTATTTCAAATTACAAATTTTGGAAAGATACTACCACACAATAGCAGGTAATTAGCAGCAACATTCAGACTATTGCAGTCCGCTAATACCAGGTTTCTTCAGCATGAATGGCCAATTATAGATAAAGGTAGTTATTAGTGCTAATATTGAATTTATACCATCTTTATGCTAAAAACCTGAGATTTTTGACCTATAGTTTGATGTTAATAAGTTAAATTTGAAGTGAAATTTTCTCAGAATAAACATTATACTGTAAGGCAAGTGGACTAAAAGAGTCTTTGCAGCCAATTATTTTAGTCTATGAGTCAACTTTGTTTTTAATCATCTGATTTAAAGGAGAATGTTCTAACAAAGGCAAGTGTTGGCACTTATTTTTGCTTACCATATAGCAAGTACTGGGAACATTAGAGACATAAAGAGTGATTTTTAAATGTACACTCCAATTCTGTTTCTACCTACACAGATTCTTGAAGAACAGCTCTGTACTCTCATCTGTTGTGTAATGTGAGCTTCATCTAAAGCTGTAGTTTGAAGCAAAGTTTATGAAAATAAAAAATAAGTACTTTCAAACAACTACATCATTCCATTTTACTGTTTGCAATTGCCCCATAAAAACTTTGCCTATTTTAGACATGAATAAATTAACTTTGAACATGGACATCAAATGATGGAATTTGAATTCAAGTCTTCAGATATGACACATGCATTTGTACTACCAAATCAATTTGTCAATTTGAAGAATGTAGTTCAGTAAACCTTATAATAGTTGCCCTCATTGAAAAAGATAGGATAGTGGTGATACTCTCTAGGTTATAAAAGATAGTCTTTACTTCGAAAGAGTATCACATTTTCAAACCTGTCTTTGGAGGACAGACAAAAGCAGGGATTAAAATTCATCACTTTCATTTGTTACCATCGACTTGTTTCTTCATGTGAAGCAATGAGTTCTTAGCTCCCACTTACTAGAGAAGTCAACTACTATGTGATTATACAGAATTCTGGAGATTAGCTTTACAAAGGCTAATTCAACCTTGTCACAACATTTCTAAAAATTTATAATGTATGTTTTTAGGTTTTTCCAGATAACTATCAGTTGAATTGTCTGTTAAAAGGAATTTTCTTATCAAAGGGACCCACATTTTAATTATTATCTTTTCTTGTCTTGTACTTTTCTTTTTGTGCTTTGCACAACTCTTGCCCAGATCATCATACTTAATCCAGTAGTGTGTCTTGACCCATGTTTATTTATTCTTCATAGATGTTTTAGTAATATCAATGACAAGGGTAATAGACTAGTGATTGAATCTGAAAATTTAGTATTACTGTTTAAAAAAAGTTGATCATAGAATGAGTTTGTCAGATGGAATGGTGATGAAATTTAGAGATTGAGAGACACAGATGACCTTAGGCTAGTGTTAGCCAAGGCAGTTGATTCAGTCCAAGCTACCCAGACCGGAAATAATCACACAGAAACTATATTATTTACAAAACTATTTGGCCAATAGCTAAAGTGTATTTCTAGCTAGCTCTTATATTCTAAACTAACCCATCTTCATTAATCTGTGCATCACCATGAGTGATTGGCTTATCAGCAAAGCAGGCTCTGGCAGGGGCGTCTGTCTCCTGTGGTGGCTACATGGCTTCTCCCTGACCCTGCCTTCTTTCCTTCTCTATTTGTTTGGAATTCCTACCTTGCTCTATTCTGCTAAGCCACTGGCTGAAAGAGCTTTATTCATTAGCCAATAAAAGCAACACATATACAGAAGGACTTCTCACACCAGGCTAGTTGCTTTAGCCGTTTAAGCCTCACAGTTCAAATATGTGAAATATAAACATTATGAGCTTGTGATAGTTAATCTTGGCTGTCAACTTGGTTGAATCTGGAAACAACTAAGATTCATTCCCCTGGGTGGGACAGTAATGACATTTACAGGAGTGATCAGCTCCTTGCTGCTGAGTATAACCTTGTTGTTGCTCTTTGCTAACATTAGAACGCAATTTTTCAGCATATCAATGCAGACTGAAGAGCAACAGCTGCCAGGAATCCCACAGGCCTTCAGTGCTAGTAGACTGGAAGGGAGCTCTGCTCACCACTATATTACCAATAGGTCATTGCAGCCTTGTGGACTGTGAGAAGGTACCAGGTTCTCAGCCTCTCCAGTGTGCACAAATGCTCTATAATTAACAGCCCCATGTCATGTAATCCAATCAAGTAAATCTCTTTTTATACATCTTACTCCTGGTAGTAAGGAAACAAGTAATTGTATTGTTTCATATGGAAAGAAGTATATTTAGTCATTAATTAGAAGTATTACACATTTAATGATATGTAGAAACATCCGAATATCTGTCCAGTTTAAAGTTTCTTCATGACTTACTGTCTTTCTAATATTTTATTAGTTTGTCTTCCTTTGGTGATACCTCTTGCCTGGCAAGCCTGGAAATGACTACATATCATTTCAATAAAGCAAGAAATATTTTTCTTGGTGCTTGATGATTCTAAATGAGCTGAATTTATAAAATTTTCCTTTGTTGTAGAAACAATTTACATTTGTCAGTGATAGCGTAAAAAAAAAAACTTTACTGTTTTGAATATAATTTAGGAAGACATTCTGCTGTAATCACAAGTTCCCCCAAAAATATGACCGAAAGAAAAACCTTGGATGAATGGAAACAGCTGTCTTATTGTGCTTCATAAAAATGTCACTTGGCATGTTATACCCCTAGTATTAGGATATATAATGCTTGAGTTTCTTTTTTTTTGCATCCTTTGTGTATTTGGAATACTAAATTTGCACGTTTATGGAAAAAAGCAAAATTATATTTCAAGGATCATGAGAGGAAATTACTGACTAGCTCTTTAATTGGGCAAATACCATCTGAGCCACTTACTTCATTTATTTCCAGCTTTGACACTAAGTCAAACCTTTGCTTTCATAAAATTGGTAAAACTTTGATTTAGTATAAATATTACATCATTATACATAAGTAAGAGGATGTCTTAACACCTGACCCATGGTTGTCTCTAATTTTTTGGTTGGTCTCTTTAAGAAGACTCATTAAAAGAGACAAATTTTACTTTAGCATTCCTTATTCTTCAGAATGACAAGTGCCCTCTTAGACTGTTGGTTATTTATAAGTTGATTCCTATCCACTGGCTCTGTTCTAATTCAATGACCTATCTTTATTCTCAATTCCTATTTCCATGGACAATATTCTTGTTTTGTGTCATCTTCTCTTAGAGTCTAATCTGAAATAGTTGTATTTTCCAGAAAGCCAATATAGAGTAATGAGTCAAGCCATATAGGGTTTGTAAACAACTGGAAAGCACATGCCTCATTTAGAAGGAACAAAGTGTAATTATCCCATAAGAATAATGACTCTATATTGATATCCACTCTTCTATGAAAATCCAGACACATGAATTTTATAAATTACAAAACTCCTGGATTTTTAATACCTACAATCAATGAGAAAACATGTTTTAGACCACACTGCATGAGTTAAATAAAGTTAATTGATGGGGCACATATAACTTCAAATGTGACCAGTTTACAGAATCTGCTTAGGGCTGTTGCATTTTGCTTTAAGTTAAGATAACTTAATAATGAAAAAAAAATATATCATTGGAATTTGTAATCGATATCTTCATTGCTTCATTGTTTCTCTGTTCAATTATACATTCATGAAATATTCACTATACAATGTAGTTGGCTTTGGTCTTATACTAGGTACTGAAAATTCAGTCCAATAAATCATTCTCTTTCCTAACAAATCCAAGAGTTTAGTGTGAGTAAGAAAATAAATTTTCAAATGTCGAATTATGAGCATCATGAGAGGAAGAGGCATAGTGACAGTACTACAAAAAGACAGTGCAGTCTCTTAAATGAGTGAGAAGACTATATCCCCACCCCCAGCCAGCTGATCTCTGAGAGGAGATGGTAATGACAGGATGCTAAACTTGATATGCAGCTGGGGGAGAGATATGTGGGCAGACCATGACTTTCGATTCCTCCTAAATAGAATGGCTTTGACATTTGGCAATTGAAAAAGATGATGCTTTCATTTTACCCTTTGACATCTATTGAGTGTTGTTTCTAAAGCAAAATGCTCAGAAGAGTCAATAGACTGTTCCGTTTTTATATTACTTTGACTAGGTGTCAGCAATTCCAATCATATCAGATCATTTATTACTCTGAGAAAATCCCTCGACAAACCCAGAGATTAATTTGTTGTTGGTAGGCTACTCAGGAGATATTTCTCCTACTTCCTATAATATAGAGAGGTGTTCATAGTTCAGACCACGTTGGGTATTATTGCTTTGTATGAAATATAAGCATCTCAAAGGAAAGAATTGAAGTAAAATCTTGAGCTGCTTTCAAATGAAAACTAAATCTCCATGTACTTTCAAGATCCTCAACTTACTTTATTGAAAGGGCAATTCATGCAGAGAAAAGAGAAGAATGGCCAGTAAACAAGTAGCTTTTACATAGGGGATAAAACTGCAAAAGGAAAGCACTCCAGTGATGAATGAGCTGGAGTTAATATTTTATTTTATGGGATGAAACTTAATGCCTACCCTATAGAGTCTCTCAAGGGAGAACAAACACATTTCCTAAAATTGGCCATTTGGTGCAGGGTTTATAGAACTTTAAAGAGGATTAGCATCAGATGCTGAGTCATTTCCAAAGACAAACTCCAGAAATTTCTGAAAGCAGTATTGATTGGAGGTTAGAAACAAGTAGGAGCTAGAAAATGTGCTTTTACATGAACAAAATCGTCTCCACCATTCCAAATTCCTTAACAGAGTGTGCTATGTAAAATTCATATCTAATGTCCATACCACCTCAAAGGGAAATTAACCCTTTTTTCTTTTCATGTTGGCAATAAAACCTCAGTCCTCACAAATATTAGGCAAGGGCTAAACCACTACTGCGTCTCATGTCCAGCCTGGAAAATTTCTTTAGAACACTAGTTATGTGCATTTCTATTTTCCACTCTACTAAAGTCAAAACTACAGGAGAATCTACTGTTCCTTCATTTGGACAGAAAGGAAGCAATAACCAGAACATAATATGGAAGTCTCCATATTATCAGCATAGTGTCCAGAACATAATATATGAATTTGAATTCTGTCCCTACCATTTATTAGCCAATTGGCCATAGGCTGTTTGATAAGCTCCCTTGCACCTCAGTTTACTTGTTCAAAAGATAGAGCTATTAAATCTTACACTTTATTGAACATGGAAAATTATTAAGCACATTTCTCTCTTCACAGTCATTTTCTTTGGAGTAATCTAGTGCTTCAGGTCTAGAGAAGCCAGAGAGGGAGATAGTTTTAAGAAAAAAAGATTAAACCAATGAAGTTAAAATTAGGCAACATGGATGGTTATTTATTGTGCATGTCTGACTGACAGTCCTCATTTTCTGACCTTTGGTTTTTCTGGAAGTTTGTAAGTAATAGATATTTCTTTGTGTGTAAGACTACTAACATGGATGACATGCAGGAGTGTTTGAAGAGACAGATCCTGTGGAATCATAGCCAAAGGATCTGCATGACTCAGGGCAACAGCAGGATATCAGAGAGGAATGTCAGTGAGGATTGAACATCCAATATTGATGGTGTACCGAAGACCTTGAACCTGACCAACAACGCACTACACAATCAACATTTGGAAGTAAAACATTTAGATAAAAGGGTCTACTGCATGATACACAGCAGCTCCCAACGTCACTAAGATGACTGACTAAGCAATGTAGAGGTGGGAAAGATGGAGTATTGAAGTTCTTTTTATTTATTATTGTTTATTTTTATTCTTCTTTGGGGGGCACTACAAGAGTGAGGGATGGATATGGAGATACTAGGAGATGAGCTGGATAGGGCTGCTTCATGTGAAATTCCTAAAGAGTAAAAAAAAAAAAAAAAGCAGGTCTAAGTTCAAATATAAGTTCCAGTTGGACTACGTTCCACAAGAACATGGGGATTTTTTTTTTACCAATAACTCTTTGTTTTATAATTTTTGTTCTGTACTTGTGCCTGAAGATTTTCTTTCATGACAGACGATATTTTGTCCTCAGTCCAGAATCTACTGAGGAAGGAATGCTCATGCCGAGAAAGCTGTTACTGAATACAAAAGGAACTTCACCTAAAAATGGGAAAAAATTTAAAAAGCTATGGGACTTGGCCTACAGGATATATACAATCATCTAAGGGAGTTTTTGGTGCTAGAGTAAGTATTATTTTCTTTCAGCTACTGTCTCTACTGGATGTCCCTAAACAAAAACACTAGATATGCTCTGCATACTCCAAGGGGAAAAAAAAACATTCATTTTTAATGGTTCACCAGAATGGAGTAAAAGATTGATATAATGAGAAAGGAAAAGACTACATGGATTTCAAAATCTTTCTATAGTGAAAAACAAATTATTTCCATGGAATTTTTGGTGAAAGGAGCAAATAAATCAATTTCTCACTCTCTGAAAAGGACCACAAAATAAAAAGGAGATCAAATTTAGTTATTAATCAAACAAGTGCCAAGCCTTCCTTCATCATTAAATCAGTACTGGACATAGTATGGTTCTAAGATCTCAGCAAAGCATATGGAAAATACATTTAAATTGTTTTCTCGGGTATTTTTCACAGGAAAAGAAATATGACAAACATGGGTAAAGGTATAAATAGCATAGTATGTATAAATTAATAAACATGCACTAAATGTTACTTTCTACTTTTACTTTTAAAGTTTTTATTGAGAAGCTTTAATATGAATCAATTTCAAATATTCAATTTAGTCATTTTGGCAAATTTGTAGGAATTTAAAATTATCACTGCAAGTCTATATTTTTCCGCGAAAATATCTATTGACAGTTAATTTTCATGCTTCCAAACTAAAGACCTTGGAGGACATTGGACGCTGTGCCTTTAAACATTAGGTTTCTTTATATAAATGATACCATACAATGCACATTACTGTTTTCAAGGTTTCTTCCGTAGTGTGTATAAGAATTTTATTTCTCTTTATTGATGGTTTGTGCTTAAGCAAGGTTTCACATGCTGTTTATGCAGGCTTCAGTGTAATGAGTCTTTTCCTGTCCCACCAGCCATCTACCAAATAATGACGTGGAAACTTATTAATTATGAAAGCTCAACATATAGCTTAGGCTTGCTCTTAACTAGGTTAATCTTAAATTAAACCACATTTTTATTAATCTGTGTTCTATCATGTGGTTCTTTTACCTCTATCCCATTCTGTGTGTCCTACTCTATCCATTTTGTGTGGCCAACTCATTCCCTGTCTGACTGACTTCTCTGCCTTTCTTTTTTAGACTCCTCTCTGTGCTGGGAAGTCCTGAGTATAGGTCATGCCTGGTTATTGGACACTTAGCTTTTTATTAAACCAGTCAGAAGGTGCCTTGTCAAAGACACATTTTCATAGTGTGTGCAAAACTATCATTGCACAGCACATTAGCTCGTATAGATTATTATTTCTACTCTATGTTTTCATTGCCCTTGTGCACACCTAGAAACAAAATGCTGGTTCCTATGGTAAATAAATGTTCAGGTTATAACAAATTATTATTTAATAGGGTTGTATTGTGTGAAGATCCATATTGCTTCATGTCCACGTTTACACCTGTATTGGTCTGTATTTTCTTTTTAAATTTAGCTATCCTAGTTATGTGAAGTGCTGTCTCATCATGCCAATGATTTACATTTACCAAATGGTAATGAACTCAGTCTTTCTGTTATGGGTACAGTGGACACATGTGTATTTTCTGTAGATAAATAACAAAGCAAATCTGTTACCCATTTTTAATTGAATTAGTTTCTCTTGACTGATACATTATTTATAAATGTTTTCTTCTCTGTTTTGTTTTTGTTCTTTTTCTTAATGAAATGAAAATGCTATAAACTTTGTGTAGTCTGATGCACTCTTAATTTTTCTGCTTGTGATTTTGGTATTTTGTGGCATATCTAGGAAATTTATATTAATGTACTATCATAGGCATTTATCACTCTAGTTCATTATTTTATGTCAGCTCTTATACTAACACTATCATTTGCTTTCAGTTACTTTTTTATATGATGTAATGTAAAAGCAAAAATGTAATGCAAAAATAAAATATAACTGTAAAACATATTCCATTCCAACTACAAAAAGAGTAGAATTGTCTTGATATCATCATTAAAAATCAATAGACCGCAGATAGTGGTGACATGTACCATTAATTCCAGCACTTGAGAGGCAGAGGCAGGTGGATCTCTGTGAGTTCAAAGATAGCCTGGTCTACAGAGTGAGTTACAGAACAACCAGAACTACATAGAGAATTCCTGTCTTGAAAAACAAAAACAAACAAAACAATAAGATATACAGAGATTATTCTGTATTTCAGTTCCATTCCATCAATCTATGAGTTTATCCTTAGGCCAGTATCACACAATTTTGATTATTGTTTTGAAATAAGGAAAAATGAGTTTTCCAACCTCTTCATTTTTAAAATTATTCTATTTTGAAGTTATACATAATTAAGTCATTTCCCCCTTCAATTTCCTCTCTCCAACCCTCTGTCCTTGCTCTCTTTCAAATTTATGACCTTTGTTTTCAGTAAATGTTATTTACACTTATATTCATGAACACATGCATAATTATAAATATATATTTTATATATATTCCTAGATATTATTTGTATGTATGCATTCTGTATAATATTATTTGTATGTATGTTTTCATGGCTGACCATATGGTATTGGATATCAAACTGTTGTTCTCTTCCCTGAAGGCTATTTCTGCCACTCTCAGCATTCTTTAGTTTTCTATAGTTCTTTGCATAGGTCTGAAGCCTCCTGGTTTTTCCTTCTTCTACATTAGCATGTCTATTGTCCTTATTTAGCTCATGGAAGCAGTTATGTTGTTGAGACTTTGTAAGTGTAGGTTCTGAAATTACTAGGAGATAAAATGTCGTAGAACAATTTCTGATCTTATGGCTCTAACAAGTTTTCTGCCCTGTCTTCCACAATGTTCCCAAAGCCTCAGGTGCAGAAATTTTTTGTAGATGTACTCAGTGAGACTTGAATCCACAACTCTTCACTTTGATTGATTGAGATTTTCTCTAATTCTCTCACTGAAAAGAAACATTCTCTTTATGAAATGTGAGGACTACACTTATATGTAGGTATATGGATGAGTATTTAGAGTGTAGTTAGGGAATATGATTGTTTAGTAAAATAATAGTTCTAAGATCTTCTCCAAGATTCATGATATCATAAGCTCTGGGTAGTTGGCTAGATTTCCAGTAGCAAACATTGTTTCCCTCTTGTTGAGTGGCTCTTAAGTCCAATTAGAAAGCTATTGGTTACTGCCAGGGTGTGTCAGACTCTACAACACCTTTAGGGTTATTATGCTATTCTAGTGTTTTTGCGTTTGATAAGCATCATAGCTAGGGAGCTAGGGTGCTTTCTGGTACCATGAAAGCTAATTCTCAGTGGAGAAGACTTTCAGGTCAGTTCTGTCTCAGTGACTCTGGGCCCTGATTCTGAAATACATAATGTCTTCCACAATAGGAATTTATCTTCTACCTCTGGGGATCAACCAAAGGCAGTAATAATAGCTTGTAATATTTGAGAGTCTCTTAGACAACCCTAAAAAAAGCAATCCAAAAGTGTTCAGTGTTGGAATTTTGTTGGGTGGCTCTTGGGTCTTATCAACCCAGATGAGAAAACTGCACATGTAAAAGACATGAATGTTATGCTTTCTTGGCAGTTAGATAATGTTATGATTTCTTATGACTTTTTCAGACATCCTTATTGTCATTTCACCCTCTTCTTCCCTTGTGTATTTACTTCCCTCCCTTTGTCTAATAAGCATTGACCTTTTCCTGTTTCCTTGATCAGATCATTTATACCCTCCTATTGCTCTCTACTCTTCTCTCACACCTACCCTGGCAGTGGTCCCTTTTTACTCTCCTGATTTTTCTGTTACTCTGGTATATGTACACACATCTGAAGATTTAAAGCTAAAAGCCTCTTCTAGGGAGGTTATCTCTCTCAATATAAGCTTTTAGAATTCCAAACATTTCCCTTAAAGCTCCTAATTGCTTTTTTCTTTACAGTCTATAAGTATATGTATAAATATAGGCACCACATTTCTTTATTCATTTGTCTCCATTTCCTAGCTATTTCAAATAGAACAGCAATGATCATGGCTGGTCTAGTATCTACAGAGGATGTTGAGTCTTTTCTTATTTAAAAATGTTTAGTGTCTCCTGTATTTCTTACATTTACAGTGCATTTTTGATCAGCTCTTTAGTAGCCCAAAGGGAAAGATATTTCGATAGATATAGCATTATATCTGAACATAATTAGGAGACTTGTCAGTGTGGTAACAATGCTAATTGTTTTAGTTGATGATCTTGTGTGTTATCACATTTGTTCAAGTTATATTTCTTTGCTCTCAGTAATGTCTTTAAGTCTTATACTTCTTTGCATGATGTATACATGGACCAATGCCAAGAAAGGATTTTTGTTGTAATACTGACTTTATAGTCTATAAATTTAGTTATTTAACCTGTAACCAAAACAAAGATAGATTTCCACTTTCCTGTCTTTGTGCCCCCTTTCTTTCCCTAGTTACCATGATAATATTTCCAGTGCAGCATTGAACAGAAATGGTGCATTGAATAGAAGTGGTGAGTGACAATATCCTTGCATTGTTCCTGAATCTATGGAGTAAGCCCTGTTCTATAGTATTCATTATGATGTCAGTCATATGCTTTCAAAGATACCCATTTGTAATATTAAGAAATTTCTCTTCTATTCCACATTTTTATTTTTAAAAATCATGTAAGTATACATTTTTTTTTAGATACTTTCTTTGTATCTACAGATAACATGAGTGGGAATTCTGGTCTGTATTCTTGTATCCTAGCATATTGTGTTGCTTTTTTCATGCTTTAACAACTTTGCTAAGATAATCTTATTCATTTTGTGTAATACTTTTTATATATGACTGGAATTGGTTTGTTAATATTTTGTTGAGGACTTTGGTGTCAATAATAGTAAAGATTATTATTGTATGTCTTGATATCCTTGTTAAGAATCAATTGATTGTTTTTAGACTAATAAATTCATTTCATTGACCCCTGTATCTTTCATAGGCTGTAAGAGACAGTATCTGCTTCACAGAATAGATTGAGTAGTGTCTCCTTTTAACTTGTTCTTCCTCATTTTTGGATGAGTTTGACAAGAATTTGTATTACTTCTGTTTTAGTTATTGGGTAGAATACCTTGGCAAAACTCTCTGGTTTCAGAATTTTTTTTAGTGGAAGCTTCTGGATTGTAGATTCTGCACCTACTTTTAATAGGTCTATCCATATTGTATATATCTTTTTGAGACCATTTCAGTAGTTAGTTTTTATTATGAGAACTTGTACATTTCCATTTCCCAAGTTAACTAAATATTGCCAAATAGTTCCTAACACTGTTACCTTATAATCTTTTTTAATTTCTGGAAGATAGATCTTAACTCTTATATTCATGGTAATTCTAACTAAAGTTTTGTCAGTTTTGATCTTTTTCAATATCAGCTACTGTTTTCATTGATTCTTTCATTGCTTTTTAATTATATATTACATTTATATATTGATTTCAATTATACATTTCAGCTACATTTATATATTGATTTCAATTATACATTTCAGCTTATCTTTAGCTTCTCATTTTTTCTGTTCATTTTAGACTTGCTTTCACTTTTGAGTTTCCTGTGGTAGAAGGATTTATTGTTTTTAACTATAGATATTTACCACTAAAAAATTTAGAAAATATATTTTTAATAGGGTGTTTAATGTGTGATTATCTCAGGGCACTTTTAATTTTCTCTTTAATAGCCCATTGAGTACTAAGTAAAGTACTATGTAAGTTTTACATATGTGTCAATTTAAAAATCTTTGGTTAATAGTTTCTTTTTTCTTGCTTTTCATTGTAAGAATATGATCTACATTATTTCAGTCCTTTGAAACTTACTAATGCTTGTTTTATGGTCTGAACTGGCTCATGGTTTATATGGGAGAAAGCCCTTTGGATGCTTGAGAATGAGTATTATGCTGCTATTAGTCATAACATTTCATAGATTTATATTAGGTCTGTTTGAATTAGATTCCTGGTCAATTCTTTTATTTCTTTGTAGATATTCTTCCCCTTTGATCTATTCAATCTATTCATCACAAATATCTGTTGTATATACTCTGATACTAGTATTAAGTACTGTAAGTTATAGCACCATGTATATTTGAGCTCTCTTGTTAGGTATAATTTTAACTCTAATTATTATATCTTGATTATAGATTTGCCTGTTAAATACAAAACACTTTTGATCTATAATATTTTTCATGTAAACTGGTATCATATATGATTATTAATTAAAGCTATTTATACTTGTTTGTTTCCGTGGATATAGAAATCAAAGAACTTTTATTATGCAATAGGTCTGCTGGTAAAGGGCTTGTTGTATAAACATAAGGACCCAAGTTCAAGCCCTAGAACACATGAATAAAGCCAGGTATCATGACATGTGCTTGTAATCCTGGTCCATGGTAGGTAGAGACTGGCAAATTATGGGAACACGATGAGCAGTCAGCCTAGCACAATTAAGGGAGATGCAGACCAATAAAAAATTCTTGTCCAGAGAAATGTCTGTGATTGGCCTCTGGCCTCCACACACATGTGTAGACATGTATACATGTGCACCTTCACACATGCACATGTGCACACACATACACATTACCGAGAACACACATGTAGAAAACTATATACATGGAATATTTCATCTGCACTATAGATGCTGTTTAATTTAGTTATACATGATTCATAATTGTCTCTCAGAGCATCATGGTGACAATGTAAAAGTCACGATTTTGTTTTGTATTAATTATAGCTGGTAGTGTGCCATAACCGATTAAAGTTGTTTAAAATTAGACATCTGAGCACACCTAGTCCTACCCCTGCATCAGGTAGTGTAGTTTTGTAACTTGAAATGTTTCACTGTTGTAGTATTTAGACCACACAAGTAAACAAAGACTTTTTCCTTTATAACTATTTTATAGGTACACTGCCAATTATTAATGACTTGTTTACATTTGTCTTATTATAAGTCTAGTTTTGTTAGTTGGCTCAAGGTTTACTCTCCTTTGAGAGTGTTATTTTTGCACTCGTATTTATATTTTCAATTTCCTAAGTGGTGTTTGTCAAAAGGAGTCACACGATTTTTGCTGTTATATATATACAGAATTATTAAATTCTTCAAGTTATAAGCAATCTATACCTTCATATCAAGGTCAGAATATCTGCTGGACTAACATCTGACCAATGATCTCATTTTCCTTTTTTCATTATCTGTAGTGATGAAATTTTAACATGACAGGACAGAAATTAACATTCAGATCATCCTAACACATAAGGGTTTTAGCTGAACTAAATGGATGTATAATTATTTATCTGCTGGCTGTTTGCTTATTTTCTTATAGTTGCAAATATACAGGAACCAATTTATGGAAAGCATAAAGTAAATATTTAAGTTGGATATTTGGTTCTGAATTACAACCAAGTGAAAAAGTAGCCTGTATTCATACTCCTTGATTCTAGTTAAGTTCACTGAAAAAGGAGTATTTCTTTGAAGGTTGCTCTTGTGTTCTAACCTTTATTGATAACCTTCAGCCCAACATAGACTGATGATGACTGAGTTGCAAAATGCCGCTTCAGCATTCAAAATGGAAATGCTGACTGTGTGTGTCTTTAGGACAGCTAGATTAGCAGGTGTGCCACAGCTGTAGTTCATAAGACAGTGAAGCAAGCATTTGAAGCTGATAAAAATTGTGATTTTCTTCACATAGATATTTATGTATGGAACATTTCCTCTCCATTTGGAACTTCGGAACTTGTTCCAGGAAAGTGGATACCATCTCTAAGATGATAATGAAAAATAAAATAGAAGAACAATTTAAATATATACTTTTTTTTACTTTGTGAAAAAATCATGTTATATATACTGCATGTTTATACCTATATTATATTGGTATTTGTCCTGCTGCATAAAGCTGTATCTCTGTTTCTTCCATAAATGGTTAAAATAAGTATTTTCTTCTTTTTTGTTTTTTTTTATTTCTTTATTGTTAAAAGAAAAATTTACACTTCCTCCCCTTGTCCCAGGCCCTTCCACTCTCCCACTACCCCTGCTCACTCCCCCTGCTTCCTTAAGAGGGGGCAGGGTACCCTGCCCTGTGGGAAGTCCAAGGCCCTCCTCCCTCCATACTATATGCCTAAGAAGGTGTGCATCCACAAAGCAAATACATGCAGAAGAGATAGGTCCCAGTGCCATTATCGATGAGTTCTCAGTCTGCCCCCATTGGCAGCCACATTCACAGATTCCAGTTTGGTCATATACTCATTCAGTCCTGGTCCAGCTGGATTTGATGAGCTCCCATTAGATCAGGCACACTGTCTCAGATGGTGGGCCAGCCCCTCGTGGTCCTGACTTCCTTGCTCATCTTCTCCCACCTTCTGCTCTTTGACTGGACCTTGGGAACTTCTAAGTGATCAGTTGAATCTACTTTTTTGGTGAAAAGCATCTGTGATGATATTGCAATAATTTCTATAATTTCTTAAAAGTAGAATATTATTGTAGCCTTGTCTCCCTAATATAAAAGCACCCACATATGTAAAAGAAACATGACTAGAACTCAAGCACCACACACTAATAGTAGGAGATTTCAACACTCCTCTCTCATCAATGGACAGGTCAACTAGACAGAAACTTAACAGAGAAATAAGAGAACTAACAGAGGTAATGAATCAAATGGACTTAAGAGACATCTATAGAACATTCCACCCAAATAGGAAAGAATATACCTTATTTTCAGCATCTCATGGAACCTTCTGAAAAATTTATCACATACTTGGTAACAAAGCAAACATACACAGACACACAAAAAAATTAGTAACCACCTGTGTCTTATCAGATCACCATGGAATAAAGTTAGAATTTAACAATAATTCTACCCTGCACCTCCCCTCCCGAAAGCTTACAAACTCATGGAAACTGAACAGTCAACTAGTGAACCACCCCTGGGTCAAGGAAGAAATAAAGAAATTAAAGTCTTCCTTGAATTCACAAAAAGACACACCATACCTGTTGTAAAAGGTGGGCGGCTGCATCCTGCAGCTGAGAAGTGGGGCCATTTTCCCTGTGCCTGGCTCCAAGCTGCCAGCTAGCTTATGCCCGAAATAACCACTTGACAATTATATTCATTTAAATACTGCCTTGTCCATTATCTCTAGCTTTTGCTTGGCTAGCTCTTGCATCTTATTTCAACCCATTCTTAAATAGTCTGTAAGTCACCACGAGGTAGTGAGCTTCCTGGGAAGATACAGCATGTCTGACACTGGGGGCTTCATGGTGGCTCTTACACTTCCTTTCTTCCCCAAACTCTGTTCTGTCTATTCCCCCCACCTAAGGGCTGTGTCCTATCTTACAGGCCAGGCAAAGTCTTTATTTAACCAATGAAAGCAAAGAAATACAGACGATTCCTCCTACATCACATACCCAAACCTATGGGGCACTATGAAAGTAATGCTAAGAGGGGGAGTGGGATGGTTGAGATTGAGGAAGGGCAGATATAGGAGCAGGGAAGAAGATATCTTAATTAAGGGAGCCATTTTAGGGTTTGCAAGAGACTTGGCTCTAGAGGGGATCCCAGGTGTCCACGGGGATGTCCCCAGCTAGGTCCTTGGGCAGCAGAGGAGAGGGTGCCTGAACTTGCCTTGTCCCATAGTCACACTGACGAATATCTCAAATATCACCATAGAACCTTCATCTGGTGATGGATGGAAATAGAGACAGAGACCTGCATCAGGGCACTGGACTGAGCTCCCAAGGTCCAGTTGAAGAGCAGAAGGAAGGGGAAGAATAGCAAGAAAGTCAGGACTGTGAGGGGTTGGTCCACCCACTGAGACAGTGTGCCTGATCTAATGGGAGCTCACCAAATCCAGCTGGACTGGGACTGAACAAGCATGGGATCCAACCGGACTCTCTGAATGTGGCTGACAATGGGGCTGACTGCGAAGCCAATGATAATGGTACTGGGATTTGATTCTACTGCATGTACTGGCTTTTTGGGATACTAGCAATCCCAAAAATTGGATGCACACCTTCCTAGGCCTGGATGGAGGGAAAAGGGCCTCGGACTTCCCACAGGGCAGGATACCCTGCCCTCTCTTAGGACTGGAGGGTGAGGGAGGAGGATGAGTGGGGGAGCGGGAGGGATATGGGAGGAGGAGAGGAAGTGGAAATTTTGAATGAAAAAAAAACATTAGAAAGAAAATAGTAGGAAAAATTATAGACTATGTGCTCTGTGCACAATGAAGTTGAAGAAAAATACATGATGAAATAAACCAACCTCCTTGTTTTTGTGCCTTATCTGGGACAGGAATTGAAAGAAGAAAGAATACAAAACTGAGATATTATAAAGTCATCCAAATATAAAGAGTTTGGGAATCTTAGTTCTTATAATGTAAGATGTTCTCTGGAAATTACAAATGAAATAATATACAGGTTTTAAACATTTTGTTTATTTCAAAGTAATTCCAAGTAAACACAAATTAATTGAGCAAGCATTCTTGGTCCATTTGAGATTAGATTATTTTCCTTAAAAATAATCCTCTGTGTGCCTTTTAGGAACACTACAGAGAAAATAGTTTTTTTCTCATTCTAGCGAGGAAGTTGAACTTAAAGGAGTACAGTCACTTCCATTGTCTGAAAGAATTAGCGTCTTGATATGCCCCTTCTAGTGATGTCTGTAGATGTGATTCTCTTTTAACACTTAGTGGGAATTGGAACCACTCAAGTTTGATGAAAGGCAGGAAGTAATTAAAGAAGAATTTCCTCCTTTATTGAAGTTGAGTGGTATTTCTCTAGGGAGGGGCTTCAAGGGACTGGACTTGAGAACTTGAAAGACAAGGCTTTGTGGAAATGATTGGTTAGTGAGGGGAGAGAAATCAAAGGGTGTTTGATGGAAGAATATTCACATGTAATTTCTTCCATATTTAGAAGAGTCTGTTTTCCATGATACAATGATATAATCAAGTATAATAATTTCAGTATTTCTGTTGGCCCCACATTGTGTTAGTGTATTGAGTTATACATACCCTCTACATAAAGAATGTTTTTTTTTATTTTTAAAAAAAACAGTTTAAGAAGAAACAAAAAACACAGTCAACTAGCCTGGGCTCATAGGGGTTCACAGAGACTGAACCAACAAGCAGGGAGCATGTATGAGACTGATCTAGGTACTCTGCACATGTTATAGTAGGGTGGCTTGGTTCTCTGTGGGACTCCAAACAGTGGATACAGGGGCTGTCTCCAACTCTTTTACTGGCTTTTGGGACCCTATTTATCATACTGGGTCACCTTGTCCAGCCTTAATATTTGGGGAGGTGCTCAATCTTAATGCAACTTGATGTGCCATGTTTTATTGATACCAATAAGAGATCTGCCCCTTTTCTGGATGAAAATGGATGAGAAGGGGATTGGGAGGTAGAAGGGGGAATAGAAGAGAGGAATTGGGAGGGAAAGATGGGTTTGAGGTTATGGTTGAGATGTAAAATAAATAGATGAATAAAAATATCATTGAATTTTAATATTACTTTGATCTGAAGAAAACTGGAGAAGCAATAAAAACTTTCTCCCAGTTATTTTTCATATTCTTGACTGAAATTAGGGATTTAAATGAATGAGTAATCCTAGTCAGTAACTATGTTGGGTTGCTATGTATTGAAACCAATGATAATGTCTACTTCCCAGGAATAAATAAAGTGAGTAGTTTCTATAACTGATTGGTTACATGAAATTAAAATAGGTATTATAGTTATTTTTGCTCATAGCTAAAAAGTCATTCTATATCACTATAAAACTTCAATTCACTTAGAAAATGTATGTATAAACTCATTGAGAATTTTATACATTCACATAATTATTTTGATTATATTTACACCCCACTCTTCTCCATAATTCCTCTCATATTCATTCCCATCTCCATCACCCAAATTTGTATCTTCTTTATTTTTTTAATAATCTACTGAGTCCTTTGCTGCCAATATTCTCATGGAGGTGGGGCCATACCCTGGATCTTGGTGACCAGTTGAGTACCACCTTAACAAAAATCGACTCCCCATTCTCCAAGAGGTAACAACTGTCAATAATTCCTCATTTTGGGGTGGGCACATTTGAGATCCTTCCCACTTCATGCTTGGATATTGGCTGGCATGACCTTGTGAAGATCTTGTACTGGTAAGCCCATGTCATAACACTACTACCAATCATCCAGCTCTTCATCTCTGCTACATCTTCCATGATGGTTCTTAAACCTTGGTGGGGATGGAGGTAATGGTGTAGAATATGTGATATAGATGAGATTAGCACTTCACAGACTCTTATTCTCTGTACTCTATGTGCTTGTGAATTTGTGTGTTTACCAGTTTTCACTATATAAGGAGGCTCCTAATCCTTTATTTTGATTGTGGGTTTTGGAAACATACTTATTTCAAAGTAATATGCATATAGAAAAGTACCCAGCACTGAACATAAATCATTATAATTTTGTCTGAAGTAAACTCTTTCATCTAATTATCACTCAGAAAAGAATATGTAACGAGTACTCTAGTAATCTATTAAGGTAGATGGTCCGCTCATGTCATTACTTTTGCTATAATCCATGTCTTAAATTTCAACATCAGTATGCTGTGATAAAATGATTCGTTTCCAACTTCCTTCATTTGAAAAGATTTCATTCTTACTGACATATTAACTCCATCTTATAGGACACCTCATAAAGAACATGGACAAGCAAGCAGTCAAACAGTCTAAAATATTAAATGGATATTATGTTACACTTGCTTTGTTTATATTATTATTTGTACAGATTTGTCAAGTCTATTGTCTTGCTTTCCGAGCTGGGTTTTATTTGATTTATTCAGCTTTCATTGCTGCTGACTGTTTTTATTAATATCACCAATTTTCATACTCAGTTTGCTGATGTGGACTTTCCTCTCTGAGTCCTGGGTCATCTACTTTTTTATATCTTCTTTGAGATTTTGATCACTTTTACTGGTAAACATCTGAAAACTTTACTGGGCATTTTCTCTATTTTGGTAGTTTTTAAAGTTCAGTTATGATGTTGGGGTGGTCTTGTTGCTTTTCTTTCTGTTTCCTGCATTTTTTTCTTGGTTTTTATTTATTCTTTGAGAATTTTATGCAACATATTTTGATCATATTCCTTCCCTTTGTATTGTTTCTTATATTTCTGGTTGTGATTTTTATAGCTGTTTCTTTGGCTTTGCTTCAATTTTATTTGGGAATCTTCTATTGATATGCCTACTCTTGTAGACTCAATTTGCAGTAGCACTGAAAGAAGAGAAAACAATGTGATATAATAACAACAAACTGTTTGATGCATAAATACATCTGAATTCTGGTTTCCCCCTTGCTTCTTAATATTTATTAAGTACTGTCCTATGGAGCTTGCCGAAAAATAATACTTAGGATATACATCTTTCCTGAGAACTTTCCTGAACAGAGAATTCTAGTGAATCTGATGTCTCAAATAAGTCAGAATTATCTGGGTAGAATAGCCAATCATTTACCACCTCTGACTTTACAATTATGTTTGTCAGGGATGAAGGATTAGGTAGGCTGAGAACAGTAGAGGACTAGATGAAAGGAAGCCAGATTGACCTTCATCTACCACAGCATAGGTTTAGAATAACTGGACTGAATAATTTTTTTTATTTTTTTATTGTTAAAAGCAAAATTTACATTTACTCCCCTTGTTCCTGGCCCTCACGCTCCCCCACTACCCCACCGCCCTCCCCCTGCTTCCTTAAGATGGTGCAGGATACCCTGTCCTATGGGAAGCCCTAGGCTCGCCCCCCTCCATCTCAGTCTAAGAAGATGTGCATTCATAT
>JAQHUG010000543.1:386136-400506 GCA_028555095.1 Dicrostonyx torquatus | reverse complement strand
GAAGCCCTCTCCAAGGGCCTGCTGTATGGGCCCTATTCCTCTTCCGGTGGGGGTGGGTAATCAGAAGCCCTCTCCAAGGGCCTTCTACACGGGCCTTTCTCCTCCGGTGGGGGTGGCTAGATCAGATGCCCTCTCCAAGGGCTTACCTCTTGTTTGTATTTTTATTTGTTTATTTATTTATTTTGAGGCAAGATCTCTTTGTGTAGTTTTGATGTAGTACAAATAATAAAAACCAAGAAATAGATATTGGGGTTCAAGCTGAAGATGAGAAAAGCAAAGCAGCAACCACTAGAGAGTTCTTACCTTTACCAGATCTCCAAACTGAAGGAGAGCTGGACTGAATAATTTTAAAAGGGAAGAGATAAAAGTACATCTGGGGGCAAAGGAAGGTCAAGGCCTGGGTTCACTCAAATTCCACAGAATTGTAGAAAGAACCAAGGTAACAACTTGAGTCCTAGGAGGAAAATGGGAGTAAGGGTAAAGCACCCATGAATGGGGAAAAGCCCAAGGCTTCTCTTCCAGCCCAGTGGGGGAGGGAAAGGGCAAAGTTTCTTCCCCTTTAGAGATTTCAAAATGTTCTCTCTGAAAGCAAGGGAGCATTATAACAAACCTATAGTCCCAGCCCAGATTATATTTCTTTTCATTCCTAGAGGCCCTGCCCAATAGAAACATAGAGTCCTAGGACTTAGCGCCTGCTCTGTAGACTCAAAGGAAAAAGTAGAAGCATGAGTACAGCTGTATATAACATTGTTTGGGGATGAGAAGTTAAATGCCCCCAAGGGGATGCTTTTCTTCACATGGCAAAAAATTGGGCTGTTTCTAATAGCAGAAACCATGATGATGCTGCTAACTTTCAAACTGTTATAAAGGAGGACATTCCTGGTGACTCTTCAATGATTCTGAATACTTTCAGTGATCTCCTTCAGGGAGTGCTTATAGAACAGTCTTGAATGAGGTGTAGAGTGATTGGGGCAGACATCTCCCAGAGATGATATTCTTGCCTCAGTTCCCAGTGGTACTGCTGAGTCCAGATGTTTTCCATGGCAGAGATTAGCAGGGGGTGGGGGCCTGTTGAGTTTCACATGATCAGACATGGCTTGCCATTGGCCACCTGGTGGGCCCTAGAGAATGAAGACATCCAGGTCAAAGTTGAGGCCAAGGCATGTCAATCTAGCTAGCTCATTGGGAGGATGGCCCAAACCCTGAATCTGCTACATAAGGTCTAGTACCATCTCAAAAGGAGCCCTGTGAGTAGCCTCACTGTCTTTGAGCATCTATGCCTTGAACTGCTGACATATTTGGTCATGATGCTGCTGTTGCTGCTGCTAACTTTCAAACTGCTATAAAGGAATACATTCCTGATGACTCTTCAATGATTCTGAATACTTTTCAGTGATCTCCTTCAGGGATGGGTATAGCACATTGTTAGTAGTTTCTGCATGATGGGGAGAAGTTTCTTTCCTTATCACTTTCATCCATGTCCAGCCTTGGTCAGTTCCTCTTTTGACATGCCTGAGTTCTGAAGGTCGGTGGCATTTTTGGTTTGCCCACCTAATGTCCCTTTAGGACAAGCAAAATATCTGATTGAGGGTTTGCATCATTGACCACTCTCCCAGCTGCCTCTGAAAGCTTTTGGTACTGTCCCAACAGGCAGGGCCCTTCTTCAACAAGCGCATTCATTGCCTTCCAAACACCTCAGTGGCTTAGTAAGTCAGATAACTGTCAGACAGTTGTTCCTGGAAATTTTTCTCTTGGGAGATGAAGAGGGAATTTTAGCAGTGTTTTCTGGTGATTTCTTCTGGGGCCCTAAAGCATCGGGAGTTGGGGACTGGAGCGGGAGGGGTTGGTTTAATTGAAATCATTAAGAACACCTGATAGAAGCTCCTCCCATTCCTGGTCTGCTTTGATCCCAACCTTCCACAGGGCCACCATCTTGCTGTCCCTGACTTGCCGCCACACCTAAATATTTTAAAGTCCACCAATGAATCCCTGCTGATGATAATATAAAAAAAAAAACTGCAAAGCAGATGCAGAATGGGTATAAAACTAGACATTATTGTATCTAAATATGGAAATAGTGATGATGTGGGGAAGGGAATGTTGAACAGCAAGGTTAAATAAATGAAAATGAAAAGGACTGGAGATGATTGTTAAGGAATGAAAGAGTTAGAGATCAGAAAATATCCATAAACAATAAAAAACAAAGAAGATTGACAAGTAATGAGAAAGTCTGAAAGAAATGTTAAATAAATGTAAGAAGGGGTTATAAAACTAAAACCATGAATTGTTTCCCTCACTTGTTTCTTTTTTTCTTGGCTTTCTTGGCATTCTTTAAGGATTTTATTGATTTCTTCTGGTATTTTTGGTTGTTGTTTCCTCCATTTCCTTAAAGGAGTTTTTCATTTCCTCTTTAAGGATATCTATCATCTTCACAAAGTTGGTTTTAAGGTTATTTCCTTGTGCTTCTGCTGCATTTGTATATTCAGGTCTTGCTAGCATAGGATAGCTGGTTCTGGTGGTACCATATTGCCCTGGTTATTGTTGATTGTATTCTTAAGTTTGTTGGTATCTAGGATCTGGTTTTGGGATGATTAGTTCTAGCCCATGATTTCTGAGTTTGTCTTTGTTGGATGGATGTTTTGGTCCCTGGTTTGTTTGTCTTTGTTGGATGGATGTTTTGTTTCCTTGTTTCTGGGGATCATTAGTATCTCTCAATATCAATTGACTTGATTCACCATTAAGAAAGACACAGGTTAACATAATGAATATAAAATTTTATCCATCCTTCTGCTCCACATAAGAAACACATCTCAACATTACCTCAGAGTAAAGGGTTCGAAAAAGTTTCTAATAAAATGGACCTAATAAATAAGCTGGTATAGTTATTCTAATAGCTAACAAATTTACTTCAAACAAAAATTAATCAAAAGAGATGAAAAAGGAAACCAATATTCCAATATTCCATCGTACACAAAGGACACTCCACCACATCACAAGGACAATTGTACAACTGTGTTCATATCAGCATTATTCATAATAGCCAGAACTGTAAACAACCTAGATATTCTTCAACTGAAAAATGAATAAAGAAAATGTAGTACATTTATATACAATGAAATGTTACTCAGTTGTTAAAATCAATGGCATCAGAAAATTTGCTGGCAAATGGATGGAACTAGAAAAAATCATCTTGAGTGAGCTAACCCAAACCCAGTAGGACAAACATGGTATGTATTCACTCATTAGTGGATATTAGCCTTGAAGTAAAAAGACAATCATGTTAAAATTCACAGACACAGGGAAGCTAAGTAATAATGTGACTCAAGGAAGATGATGCATATATTTCATGGTGAAGGGAAAATAGGATGGACATTGCCAGTTGTAGGGGTAATGGGAATGGAAACAGGAGGGATCGGGTGAGGAGAGAATGGAGAGAGAGTGTACTGAGACAACTGGAATCTGAGGGCATCTTTGGTATGAGCTAGAAACCCAGATCAATGAAAACTCCCAGAATCTTTGAGGGCTACCCTAGATAAGACTCCTAGTAATAGGGGTTATGGATGAATTGTGAACTGCCCATCTCCTGTAACTAGGAAAGACTTCCAGTGGAGGGACTGGGACATCAACCTAACCACTAACACTTCAAACTACAATTTTTCTTACCTACAAGATGTGCTGTGGTAAAGATGGCACAGAAATTGTGTCAGTGACCAACTAATGACTGGTGTAGCTGGGGACCCTATAAGGGAGCTCACCCCTGAGGGCAAGGACCCAGAGTGTTTTTTTACCCCAGAGACCTAGGATAGAACCAAATACCATTGGCAAAAATATCAATGAAATGATTCTTAATGATATTCTGCTCTGCTCATAGATTGGTGCTTAGCTCATTTGTCATCAGAGAGGCTTCACCCAGCAACTGATGAAAACAGATTCAGAGAGTCATAGCCAAACATTAGGCCAAGCTCAGGGAATCCTGCAGAGGAGTGGTAGAAAGGATTGTAGTAACCAGAGCGGTCAAGGACATCATAAAAACACAGCCTACAGAACCAACTAACCTGGGCTCATAGGAGCACACAGAGACTTAACAGAAAATCAGGGAGCCAGCATGGGACTTAACTGGGCCTTCAACATATGTTAAAAGTCATGTAACTTGATTTTTCTGTGAGACTCCTAACAGTGGAAGCAGGGGCTGTCTCTGATTCTGTTGCCTGCATTTGGGACCCTTTCCTCCTACCAGATTGCCTCATTCAACATTAATAGATGAGGTGGTACCAGTATCACTGCAACTTGATATACCATGGTTGGTTGGTATCTGTGGGAGGCCCACCTGTATCTGAAAAGAAACAGAGGAGGAAGAGTAGATGAGTGGGGAGAGAAGAGATAAAGCGGAGGAACTAGGAGGAGAGGAGGGAGGAGAAACTTTGGTTGGTACATAAAAACAAAAAATAAACAAAACAACAAAAACTAAAACTAAAAACATTAAAGTTACAATAATATAAAATCTAGCCGGGCGGTGGTGGCACACGCCTTTAATCCCAGCACTCGGGAGGCAGAGGCAGGCGGATCTTTGTGAGTTCAAGACCAACCTGGTCTACAAGAGCTAGTTCCAGGACAGGCCACAGAGAAACCCTGTCTCGAAAACAACAACAAAAAAAAAACCCCATATATATATATAATCTAAATGGTCTTTAAAGTATAGTAGAGAGAAACAGGGATCCATAAGTGGTTTAAACATAAGGGAGGTGGGAAGGCAACACAAAAGAAAGAAAATGTGCCTAGGGGCCATAAGTTAAAGAACACCCTAAAAGGCAACTTAAGATCACAAGACCTGTAACAAAACCCTTCTTGTGTGACAAATTTTTCCTGAGGAGGCACAGCACACCTATCTATTCACCGCAGAAAGAGAACCTGTAACAGACCAATGTAATTATTGCAACAAAATCCAATTTGGTGAACCAATGAGATTTTATTGGGGTTACTAACAGGATTATGGGTGAGGGGAGACTTGTAAGAGCAAGGATGGCACCAGAGGGCAGCTGAAACACAAAAAGTTGACCTGGGCTGAGAAGCAAACTCAAGGTCTGATGCAAAATCCAGGCAACTCAGGAGCAGTGAAGAATCTCTTCTCCGCAGTTGAGCTGTTCAGAGCCTCCTCTTCTCGCAGTTGTTTGCTCCTTCTATAACGCTGCAGCCGCCTTGGATAAGCTTGCAAGTTTCCATTTTCACAGATAGATGACATGTTGTCTGCCTCCGGAGCCTTATGAGTGCCCCCCCCCCTTGCAGGGAATGTTTCCATTTAGAGGAAACTGCTCTACAACTTACCCTTATTCTTTTCTCTAGAAAAGAATAACCACTTAGTGCTGCTCCTATGAGCATGGTTAGAGGGCTATTTACTGAAATGTGGGCAACCTATCAAGAATCTCAGTCTAACTAAACTGCCTCTCATTCCCCTATCAGCTGTCAATTATCACTAACTACTCAGCTAGGGGTTGGACTTAGTGAGTCCCTCATGCATGCATTAATTTTCACTGCCTTAATATTTGCAGATCCTGTGCATGCATTTACAACACAATTGTATGTGCAATGGCCCTGGACACAGTAAAGAGAATAAAAAAATTATAGAATGCTCATAAACTGGGCTTTAATATCACATCTCCTTTCCTCAAGTCTTAGAGATCATCACTTTTAGAAAAAGAGGAAGAAAGATTCTAAGAGACAAATGTAGTGGTGAACTGCTGTGAAAGTGTTTTCTCACAGGACAGCAATACTAAGAAGAAATTCTTTATCTGGAAAGTGAAGCGGCTTTCAGTACTGCTTTATTGTGCTAATTAACGCTGTGGTAGAATGAAAGGAAATTTCATTTGAAGCCTAAATCTTTTATTTTGTTTTATTCTTAAAGATTTCACAAACTAAAGCTCTACAAGTTTTCTTTTTCTTATCCAATTCTTTGATTCTCTTCTTCAGAAACATTTTTTAATTGTGCCCACATTAGATGACACCTATCACATCCTTCTCATTTTCATTGTGTTTTCTTTATTCAATACACATTTTACGGTATTGCCTGTGTCTGTGAAGATATATTTCATATTCATTTCTACTGTAGTATGACATTTCTTGGCTGATGGTTTCACATTCCCATGGGAGGAAGGAGCTCTCTGGATTCCGAAGACTGTTGAGTGATTTACAAAGGTCCATTTGAACTTTGGCAGATGGAAAATTCAGCTGGAGAAAAATCCTTACAAAATTAGAAACATTTGAATCTTACAGCCCAAGTTTCAGGCTCATGTAAATATGGAGATGTAATCATAGAATTGCAGAACTCTTTTCTATCCTGTGTTTTACAACCATATCAACAAAGCATTAAAGTAGTTAAGCATATTCTAGTTGGAATAGCTATAAAAACAGATATTTCTGGTTACACTTCTAGGGAAGAGCAAAAATCAAGGCAAAAATATAAAAAGATATTATACTAATTTGTGAGAACTATAGAAAGTGTGAACATAAAACACAATGCATTTACTGAACTTTAAAACTTCGGCCCCACTTACCACAATGATTTCTACTAAACTATTTTAGATCTTAATAAAAATTTACAGGGAATGTTAGTAACAGGAAATAAGTCAGTGAACTTACTAAAAAGTGTCAGTTGATTAAAATCTGACACAAATTTTGTGGGTCTCAGACATCGAATTTAAAGTGACTGTAAATATTTTCAGTTTTAAGAGAAGCAAAAATTATATACTTTTAAGAGAAGGGGAATAGAAGTTTCCTTGAGAAGCAGTGAAGTCTACACTTATCTGTGGTTATAAGGACAAATGTTTAAAGATTCTTGTTTGGGATTATGCTGTTTTAATAAATTCTAAGCAGTAGATTCTTCTTCAATAGCTATGACTTTATTAGTACTGAGTCGTTGGCTAGGATTCCAGTACCAAGCATAGGTTCGGTGGGGCTTAAGTTCAATTAAAGGGCTATTGTTACAACCATGGAATTTGTGCCATTACCACACCGTTAGCATTATTGTGAAATGTTGGTCCTTACTGTTGTTCATAAGTGTCAAAGCTGAGTAGGACTTTTGATTGTTTCCCTCCCTCAAAGCTTGCATGACACTAGTACTCAGAGAGAGGATATTTGGATTAGGAGTTACTGCTTAGGTTCTATTTCTGAAGTTCATCAATAGGAGCTTCCTTTCTACCTCTTCTGATTAACTAAGGGTAACAATGATAAGCTGTATATTTTGGGAGTCTCTTAGCCATGACCAATAGCACAAAACAGGGCTTCTCATGTCATCTGGTATTGATGTTTTTGTTAGGTGAGTTTTGGTTTTTGGGAGGAACATTGTGAGCCCAGAGGAAAAAAATTCATTTAAACTATATATGTATATTTATACATGGAATTGCATGTATTATAGCTTTTTATTTGTTTGCTTGGATGAATAGTAAATAATATGATTCCTTGTGACATGTTCTCTCTCATTGGAGTCCTTTATCTACAAATCTTCTATTGTGAGTAACAAAAGAAAAATCTCTTCTCCAAAGTAAAATATCTTTTGACTTCAATTTTTAAGTGAAGGTATTTCCAAAATACCTTCCTTGGGTTAATTCAGCAGCATTTATTAACAAAAGTTTTTTTAGCAGTTGTTGTTCCTTCCTCAGCATTCAAACAATTTAAAGAGAGCACAATAGCATACAGTATCAAGATTCTCTTTCTATTTTTCATCTTATGTGGCTTTATTTTAACCTTTATTTCTTTTATTTTTACTTTTAACTTTTGGCTTTTTGAGACGGATTCTCTGTGTATCTTTGTCCTGGAACTCACTCTGTAGACCAGGCTGTACTTGAACTCACAGAGATCTGCCTGTCTCTGCCACGGCAGTGCTGGGTTTTAAGGTGTGTGCTACCACACCTTGAACTCACAGATCACAGAGATCTCTGTCTGTCTCTGCCTCCAGTCATTGGGATTAAAGGTGTGTATCACCACACCCAATTACTCTCTCTCTCTCTTTTTTTTACTTTAAGAACTTTAACCTTTTGCCTGAATATATTTTCAACACATTGTAAACCCTTAAGAGGTTTTCTTTGTCTTTTAATCTCTCTTTACTGTATATATCTCCTTTTTTGACCATGTGGGTCTTTAATTTGCTAAGAAATATGGAGAAGATTAAAGCCATGGCTTTGAAGGCTAGATCCAGCCCATTCCTTAGCTTTCTGCAATTCCAGCCTCATAGCAGAGGTACCAGCTATAGCCATGTTTATCACCACAATTCTATGGCATTTCAAGGTCCCTGCCAGCAAGCAAGCTATAGCATTCTGCTCACAGACCACATTTAAATGTTCCCTGGCTGGACTGCCTGCCTGAAAGAGTCAAGAGTTTGCCCTGGCAGGACAGCCCAGAAAGCCGGCATTTTAAGCGTGCAGTCAGCTTTTACCAACATCATTTAAGTGTTTCTTGGCAGGACCTCTTAAAGAGCTGAAGGGTTTTGCAGTTAAAGCTGAGTCAGGAAGCCTCTCTCAGACGAGAGCACTTGCTTGCCTCTAGAAAGCCTCTCTCAAATGAGAGCACTTGCTTGCCTCTAGCAAGCAGAACAGACCTAAGAAATTGCTGCTACCAAGAAAACATGCTTTATTCTTTTCCAAGCTTTCTCAGGCTTTCTGTGGATGCAGTTATACAAATGGGCGCCATTCTGTAACATGTGGGGCCTGTTCGTTGGGGTTTCTGACCCACCCGGTACCCCACAGCCGGCAAGCCCCAAAGAAAATCACACAGAGAGTCTACATTAGATTATAAACTGATTGGCCCATTAGCTCAGGCTTCTTACTAGCTCTTGTAACTTATATTAATCCACTGTTCTTATCTATGTTAGCCACATGGCTCAGTACCTTTCTTGTCACAAGTTGCCTCTTTGGTGGTCTGCGCAGGAATGCCAAGGGAGCTTCCTGCTTCCCAGAATTCTACTGTTCTCTTTGTGCCACCTCTACTTCCTGTTTGGTTTTCCCGCCTATTCTCCCTGCCTGGTCAATCAGCGTTTATTTAAAACATGATTGACAGAATACAGACAATTCTCCCATACCACTCAAGAAAGTAAAATGGAACCACTGTCAGGACAGGCGGATTGGGGAACAATAGAGGGGTAATGGTGGGGTAAAAGTGATCTGATCATGAAAATGGGAAACCAGGGAAGGAAAGGGACGTAGATGAAGAAAGGACTGGGAGAATTGGTATGGAGTGTTTGGGATTTGTTTCAAGTTTATGTAGTTGGTTCCACATGCAAAGCACAAGTTGTCTCCTATATCATTAGGTTAAAGAGATTAGTTAATATACCAAATTCATTTTACATAGCTTAATATCCAGTCATGTTAAAATTCTTAGCAAACTAGGAAGAAACAAACATTCATTACTTGGAAAAAACAATTAAAAATACTAGTCATTAACAATATATTCTATGGTAAGAATAAGTATCCTTTTATTTTTAGGATTGACACAAGGTAATCATAGCCTTCACCATTTTTTTCTGACAATTTTCTTATAAAATTATTTGTAGAAAAAATGTATATTGGAATAAATAAAAAGAACTTAATTTGTATATATCATTATCATCTAATGTTAAAAGTCACGACATTTAAATTTTTAATTATAAAACCACCTCTTCGAAATTCCCAGGAATCTGCAAGGAGGACCCCAGCTAAGCCGCTAAGCAATAGAGGAGAGAGGGCCCGAACTGGCCTTGCCCTAGTCAGATTGATGAATATCTTACATGTCACCATAGAACCTTCATCCAGCAACTGATGGAAACAGAGGCAGAGACCCTCATCAGAGCACTGGGCTTAGGTCCCGAAGTCCAGGTGAAGAGTGTGAGGATTGAGAATATTAACAAAGAGGTCAAGACCATGATGGGAACACCACTAAAACAGTTTACCTGAGCTAATGGGAGTTCACCAAATCCAACCAGATAGGGAAGGAACCAGCATAGGACCAAACTAGTCCCTCTAAATGTTAGTGACAGTTGTATGGCTGGGGCAGACTGCAGGGACACTGGCAATGGCACCAGCATTTATCCCTACTGCTTAGACTGGCTTCTTGGGAACCCATTCTCTTTGTATGGATATCTGATCAGCCCATATATAGTAGGAAGGGTTTTGGACCGTCCCCAAAACAATGTACCTTTCCCTCTCTGAGGCATGGATGGGGGGTGCGGAGGTAAGTGGAGGAAATGGGAGGAGGGGATGGAGTGGAAACTGGTATTGCTATGTAAAATGGAAAAAAGATTGTTTTCTTTCTTTAAAAAATAAAATAAAGAAAAACCTCTTCTGGAAGTCCTAGTAAGAATAGAAAAGTTTATTAGATAAACAAATAAATATAAATTATGGTGTTTCCATATGTCTGAGTGACAAATTTATAGATTTCACATAACAGAATAACAGCTAGAATGGCAACGAAAAAAATTTTAGAGTATAAATCTCACAAAAAAATTATAGGGTCAATATGGAAAAAAACTACTAAACACAGATAAAATGAGTAGCTAGTCTACGTAAATCAGTGTTCACAACTTGGAAAAATCAGTAATATTATATCAATTCTTCCCACTTTCATATATTCAGTGCATTCTTAAAGAAAATCTCTGCAAAAAAAAGAAAATCCCTGCAAGCTACTTTACACATCTTGAAAAACTAATATAATTTGCTCAGAAAGACAAAAGACTTGGAAACACCAGTACAAGGGAAAATAAAATTTAAAGGTATAAAAGTACTTGATTTTATATAACATTTATTGAATAATTGTGTTAATTGACAATCTCATATGATGTATTCTGATTCCTCTTTTACCCACAAAACCTTTCTTATATCTGTATTCATCTTTGCAGTACTTTTTCTAGGGTTTGTGAATTTTGGCGTTGTTTCTGACACATCAGTTTAACCAGGGCCATCTGTGTCACCACAGAATTTAAAATATTCATTAGAGTATGTAGGAGGTCACAAGTGTGTTAAAAATTGATGGTGATTCTTCACATTTTCTCTAAATGTATTAGGAGAAAATAGCTTAGCAATGAATGTCTGAATTTTCTGAGTCTCTCCACCATCTATGTCCAACTGTTGACAGGCCCATTCTTGTTTAAAAATAAAATTTACATAACCTATTTTGGTCATATTCACACTTCTACTCCAACTCCTTCCATAGCTCTTCAACCCACCCATTAAACTTAATATTCTTTCCCTCTCTTAAAAATATGAAAACAAAAACCAAATCAACACACACACAAATAAACTAATCCAAACAATGGAGACCATTTTGTGTTGACTAAGTATTCCTAAGTGTGCAGCCTGACCTAGAGTGTAGTTAATATATTCAGTGTCACTCCACTAAAAAAGAGTAATTTTTTCCAGCAGTTTGCAATACAAATAGCTTATTGGTTAGGGGTGTGACTTTTTATCCATTTCCTTTTTTTCAAGTTGGGATTTTCTATGGTTTGAATGTATACCGATATTGTTTATGCTATCATAGGCTTTTTAAGTTTTTGTGTGTTCTATTGTCTCTGGAAAACATTGTTTTCTTTGAGTTGTGTATTGCTTTTGGCTCTTACAATTTCCCTGACTCCTACAGAGATACCTTTCTAAGACTTGAGGGGAGGAATGTGATACAAACATCCCATTTAGGCTTAAGGACTTCAAAATTCCTTACTTTCTTCATATTTTCCAGTTGTGAATCTCTGCTAATAACTATCTGCTTCCAAAAGAAACTTCTATAAAGGGTTGGGTGATGCTCTGAGTTTTTCATTTTTATGTTAATTTAGCAAAATATAGTATTTTCCCCTAATACTCATGAACTATATTGTTCTTTTTTTATATAGTTCTTTTTAAGAAATAAATGCCTTTTCTCATTTTGCATACCAATCCCAATTCTCACTACCTCCACTCCTTCTGTTCCCTCCACCTCCGCCCCCCCCAAGAGAGGGTAAGGCTATCCATGGGGAGTCAACAAAGTCAGTTTCAGGTTCTTGACCTCAATAACAGTATCAGGTAGAGTTCATTTCATGGAGCGGGCCTTAAGTACAATCACAAGGTAATTAGTTGCTTCTGTAACATTTGTGCCACTATTGCCTCAACAAAAATACTTCCTGCCATGGTAGAGGTGTGGGAATGTAGAAATATAAGTAAAGAATTAAAGAGTATGATGATGCATAAAATAATAAGACAGAAACCATAGAATAGTTCCAGGAGGGCACCCCAATAATTCTCCTCCTATAGTGTGTACAGTACCTTCCAGAACTATGAATGCCAGTTCATAGGAGTAAAGCTTGTGGATATTGTTGCACCAGTTCAACATTTTTGTGTTTGATGGTAGAAGTATGTGGTGCCTT
This sequence comes from Dicrostonyx torquatus, assembly GCA_028555095.1. Classification (NCBI taxonomy): domain Eukaryota; kingdom Metazoa; phylum Chordata; class Mammalia; order Rodentia; family Cricetidae; genus Dicrostonyx; species Dicrostonyx torquatus. The sequence goes on along the minus strand of JAQHUG010000543.1, from coordinate 388,154 downwards.
CAGGTATGGAGTCAATCAAGTTGCTGAGGGTAAATAACAGAATTGACAGTAGGCTTCAGTGTTTGGGAATCTGTCTACTGTCTATTCAAACCCTTGGGAAAATACTTCTAAAAGAGGCAAAGCATATGGGGGCTGGAGAGATGGCTCAGAGGTTAAGAGAACTGACTGCTGTTCTGGAGGTCCTGAGTTCAATTCCCAGCAACCACATGGTGGCTCACACCCATCTATAATGAGATCTGGTACCCAGAACACTATATACATAATAAATAAATAAAAAGAGGCAAAACATAAATAGTTAGATATTAGCTGTAAATTGGGTCTCAAATCCAATCAGAATACGGTTGGTTATCCCTAGGACAGTTGTGACATTTTTGCACAAATGGGCACAAAGACTAGCAGGTTAGGTTTAAAAAGTATTTTAAAGTAATGATCAAAGTGTGACATGATGCAGGAATAGGCACATCTGAATTGACCAAAATAGAAAGCCATGAAATAGACTCAAACAAGTGCAGTCAACTGATCTTTAACATAAATATGAAGGTAATATAAAGAAGAAAGGAAAACTTTTCAAAAAATTTTACTAGAACTGTTATTCACTAATATAAAAAATAAAATGAGACGCAAAGTTCATATGTTCCTTAATATCTCAAACTATAAACCTCCTAGAAGATAAGAAAAAATAAAACTGTGTGACTTTGATAATAAAATTTTGATCAATACATCTATGAAGGGAAAAATTACTGGTTGAGCATTCAAGAAATTACAAGTGTCTGGTCTGCTAAGATACCATTAAGATGATAAAAAGACAAGAACCAAACTGGGGGAAGAAATTGTGGATCTCATAACTAATAGAAGACTTATCTCCTACCAGTATAAAAAATTTAAAGTTCATAATAGAAAAATAGTTTAAATTATAAATGAACTGAGCAGAGATCTTATCAAAGAATAGCTACTGACAGCAAATGAGCATATGGAAAGAAAGTCAATCATGATATGTCACTAAAAATAAATGTAAATAACACAATTTTAATCCATACATAATAGTATACTTAAAATCTTAACATCTTAGTTCAGCAAATCTTGACAAAGTATTCAACAACAGAAAATCTCATTCATTGCTGATGAGGTTGAAAAATGCTATAAAGACTTTGAAAAAGAGTTTGTGAATTTCTTGTTAAGCTATATACAGTCTTCCCATATGATCTAGTAGTCATACTCCTAGGTATTTACACAATCATTTTGATACCTTAGGGGTTTACAAAACTTGCACTTGAACAGGTGTAACAGTTTCACTAATAAATCTAAAATACTAAAACAAGATGGATAAATTAATGGTGTGATATTACACAATAGTTCATAGGAATTAGCTGTCAAGTTAGGAGGAAACATATAGATATGTCTAAAATGAATATTGATAGGTAAAAGAAGTCAACCAGAAGATAATACTATACAATTCTACTTTTGTAGTATTGTAAAATAAAAAAACTGAGAGATAGTAAACAGATTAAAAGTCATCATAGGTTCAAAATGGGATTTGAATGGGAGAAACAAGGGAAAAATTTCAGAAGAATAGAACACTAATTTATACTTATTAGTGACTATATGGTAGTGTGTGTTCATTAAAACCCATAAAATTACAACAGAATCAGCTTTAATGTATACAAATTTAAAAAATTATTTAGAGTCAGGGAAACCAAAGATAGAATGAAGAATGAAGAGTACAACAAAATTACACAACTATATGAAAATATATTATTCTACCTCTTTGAAGATATATGTATATGTATATATACATATACACATGTGCACACACAAATATTCTGTGGAGTATTCACTAGAGAAAACTGCTCAGACATGGGTTTAAGCCAATAGAAAGTTTTTATTAGCCAGGCAGTGACTACATTGGGTAGCAAGGTCTGTATATTTTGAGACTTTTCCAGAATTGTATGGATTTTGATTGCTTAGACCTTTGTTTTAGTTTTTAAGATTTCATTTTACATTCCATCCGCAGTGCTACC
>JAQHUG010000543.1:374480-385443 GCA_028555095.1 Dicrostonyx torquatus | reverse complement strand
CACACACACACACACACACACAGAGAGAGAGAGAGAGAGAGAGAGAGAGAGAGAGAGAGAGAGAGAGAGAGAGAGAGAGAGTTTATTAAAATTTGTTATGCTTTGTTCTAGCAGTGGCTGCCTATGAATGGAAGGTCTAAGAATCTAGTAGTTGTTCAGACCATGGGGCTGGATGTCTCAGCTGGTATTCTGTATATGCTAGGATTCTGAAGTAGCCTCTAATACCAGTGAAGGAATGAAACTGCCAATGAGAGTGAAGATAAGCTGGCAAAGAACAAGTGCTCCCTTTTCCCACGTTCTTTATTTAGAGTGCCACCAGAAGGTATGTCCCAGAATTAAGGGTAATCTTCCCACCTCAAAAAAATGAAGATTTAGGTTATGTCTTCAAAATTCAATGATTACATGAAGAAAAATCCCTCATGGGTGTATCAATGTTAATTCCAGATGTAGTCAAGTTGTCAACCAAGAAGAACCATCAGAAGTCCACCCTTTATCAACCTGACACATGAGCATATCTCTTTATATCATGCTTAATTTTCAAATGAAAACAATCATGTCACAATTATACCTAACATGATATATTTGTTCTGAAATTGAACAATTAAGGAAAGTGAGGAAAGATGAAAGGATGTCATCTATGTAATCATAATGGTAAGACAGAAAAATTGTGAATTTTGCATCCATTATGATTAGATCTAGATATTGTTCTCAATTTTCATTTTAGGCTTCCTTTTTATAGATAACCATGTTTTGGCTACTGTTATAACCCTAACACCTAATCTTAATATTCTTCAATCAAAAAAACTTATTGCTAAATATTTTCTTTTCTGTAATGGAAAGTAAATTCTCATCTCCTAGGAAGCACTCAGAAAGCAGAAACAGAACAATTCTGCAACTGTAGTTAAAGTTATTTCCTCAGTAATCTCTGGTAGAATGGCTATACCAAATAAAATAGTGCACAGGGAAACTTTAATGGAATCCCAACTAATTAGGACACAGAATTCTTTTGTAATAAGGGAGGATGAAAGGGTGAAGCACTCAAGGAAATTTTTAGGGATATGGAACTACCCAGTACTGTAGAGTACTTGCAGCTGAGCCTTGCAGCTGTCAAAACTTAGGAAGTTATGGACTGCAAAGATGAACTGTAATGAAAATGTTACGTACATGCCTAGTTTAAGAACCAAAATATACTACCTGTTTTCTAAGTGTGGCAAGTATATAAAATACTACAATATAAAAAAGTGTCTAGTAGATGATATGAACTCTTTGTTACAGGTTTATTTATACTAAAGATGTTCTTTTTTAATTTGACAGGGATATTTTTAAAAGAAGATAATTTCTTCTATTGAGAAAAATATAGAACCTTGAAATATTCAAAAGTATGGTAGCCAAGCTGTTTTTAGGCTCTAAAATATATGATATCTTGATCATGTGCTTTGGAATAAAAATACCCTTGCCAAAATATTTGTTTATATCTATGTTGATATCTGAAATTACGTCATAATATTCCTGTCATAACAATCATATGAAAAGGCAGGTCTTTTTTCCATGATATAGGGAATAACTACATATCTATAAATACAACTTGCTTTGTCTAACTAAATAATGTACTTTTATGTACATGATCTTATAAATGACTGTTTGGTATTGGGTAACAAATTTGTGTGCTCTTCCCTGGGGAAAAATATTTTTCTGTTCTCAGCATTCTTTAGTTGCTTGTTGTCCTTTGGGGGGTGTTGAGGCATCCCATGTGAGGTCTTCACTGCCAATCCCAGTCTATGCCCATGTTAGTATATCTATTGTTTTGTCCATGTTCAGCCAATGCTTGGATAGTCATGTTGGTCAGACTTTCTGAGTGTAGCGTAACTTTTGACATTCTTAGGAGGCCCAATTTTACAGCAAACTCCCTGGTCCTCTGGCTCTCACAACCTATCTGGCCCCCTCTTCTACAGTTTTTCCTGCTTTAGGTGCAAGAGTTGTTTTGTAGATGTAACAGTTGGAATTGTGCTTCACAGCTTTGCATTTTCATTAGTTGAGGTTTTCTCTAATGGTCACCATATGCATTTTGATTCATTGGGGGTTTTCCTGATGGTCTCCATATGTGGAAAAGAGTCATTTTCTTGATGAGGTGTGATGGCTACAGTTATCTGTGAACATAAGGAAATAATTTAGAATGTGTTATGATGGTTTAATAAAGTGATAGTTATAGTTTTTCTCCAAGTTACATGACTAAACTAGCACTTGGTAGTTCACTATGTTTCTAGTGGCAGGAATGATTTCCATTATTATGTCTTCAGTCTAATCAGAGAGCTGTTGGTTACCACTGCTATAAATGCTGCTATTGTCCCCTTATGGTTATCATAATATGCTGGTCATTATTGTAGTTAATAAGCATCATAGCTGAGTAGGAGTGTTAGTTGCTCCCTTCCTTTAGAAGTTTGGATGGCACCTTTGACATCTATAAAACTCCTGTAAATTCTTCTTTTGAAGTTGTTTTTTCATTATAGGAGAAACTAAGTAACAGGAAAAACAGCCCATAGGAGAGCCTTTTATTAGGAAAATTAAAATAATTATAGTAAACTTTTGTTTCCACTTTAGAACATTATGTTATCTCTATATTAACTCATGTTCTTGAGCAATATGAAATACTGTTCTTATTAAAATTCAAGACAACCTTAGAACCTTAAATATCTTATCATCTTAACATGTAAAATAAAAGAAATAAGCTTTATAGATAATATAATTTCCCCAATAGCTTTAAATTTCCTGGATTTAATTTTTTATCTTTGACACCATTACTTTAATGGCTTTACCAAATTCTCAGTAGATCTTGGCATGAATTTTATTTGCCTCTCTTAATTTCAGTTTGAAGTAAAAATACATATGAAAAAAATCTCAGAGACATAAATTACCAGATCTGGTACCATTTCATGCTCATGTGTAAATTGATGCAGAGTTGGACTGCTTAATTCTTTTGATAGTGCGTATATTTTTTTTTATGTGCTGGTATTACATGAGCTGGACAAGCACATTTCAAGGGGTCTTTTATTACCTATGCTCAGCCTTTTAAGATAAATTTATTAGTGGACATAATAGCAAAGTCGATGATGCTTTATAGTGTCTCCTACTTTCACATTCTAATTCTGCAAGTAGTTTTGATACTGGGTAGTAAGAATTGAAAAAAATATTTATCAAATAATGAAATACAGGTACCTTTAACATACCTGCTTGGCCTTGAGTATGATCGTGTGGAGATGCTTTTCTACAACTCTGTAATTTCACTGTTTTGTCTTTTAGTTCACTCTAATAAGCAGAAAATTCTAAACACTATCAAATTCTACGTTGGAAACTGTTCATCTCCTGCGGCAGTCATGAGATCAGTTTGAGCTTGTTTCTTCAGTTTATGCAAACAAAGCATCAACGGTTCATGAGCTAATGTTATTAGGTCTTTCAAACACTGGTTGTCATAGAAGGGAAAAATGTCTGTTCCCAGTACAACTGCAATTTTGATTTCTGTACCAGTATTTTTTCAGAGCTAGGAGATTCTATGTACTAGACAAGTAAATAGACAAGAAAGCCTGGCTTTGAATGAATTGAAGCATCTATAGACATGAGTCTGATCTGAGAAAAAAGTTGAGAATACGTCCCTTTGCTAGTCAACAAGAAACACCAGAATTCTGAAACTGGAATTACCCATTTGAAAGGCCAAAAACAAGATGAGTTAAATGCCTTTAGCGCAAATTTTAATGAGATGATCATTCTCAGACTTACACCTTCTTGAATTAATTTTTCCTTAACATCTTATTTCTTAGGCACCTGATACACTATTGTGTCCAAATCAAGTAGCTCTTCAATTGCTATGCATAAACACTTAATACTGATAATATAATATGAATTTGCATAAAGGTCAATATGAAATTCTAGGTTATTTATGAAATACAAAAAAGCATTTAAATACTATCTTAATTTATGGTTCTATAAAAACTTAAACATTAAAAATTAAAAATAAAACTAAAAAAAAATCACAGTAGGATTAGACATACATATTTTATAAAACTACTGGAATTATTTCATTGATACTGTTTTGTTATACCAATTCTCATGCATCAATATAGATAGCTTTACCTAGCTAGTATCAGTAAAATTAAAAACATATTCAGTATCCCAGTATCTGGAATTCAGAGCTAAGTGCTGCCCTAAAGTTGAAAGGGAATACTCACTGAAACATACACACGGGAGAGAGAGAGAGAGAGAGAGAGAGAGAGAGAGAGAGAGAGAAAGGAGGGAAGAGGAGAGAAAACGAGGATGACGAGAAGAGAGAAGGGAGAAGAGAAAACAAGTGATAAAATATTGCATACATCTACTTTAACTAGATAAGTTTAGAATCTTTTAGTCTTATTTAGTCCTGGATTCCTCATTTGAGAAATGATTATCAATCTCATAAGTGTACTTGTGAACTGAGAGACAAGTAAAGCAACCATAATGGTCTGGTTTATATCTTAAGTTTACTGTCATATCCTTTTTAAAAGTTCTTGTGCAAACAGATGTTTTTCAGGGTGACTTTCACTACTTTCCTTTTAGTATTAAAGGGAGAATTGGCCCTCTAGAAAAGGAATGATATGTCAACTGCAGGACCAAGAAGAGGTTACTTTTTATTTTGACCAGCAGTCTATTATAGACTGAACTAACGTAGTACGAACGCTTATGATAGTTTTTTTGAAATAAACATGATTCATTAATTTTTATTGGTATTAAACTGCAAAGAGAATACATTTCCCAACTTCCACTGTCAGGGTAAGAGTTGTCATTATTGATTGGTGCTGCATATTCCCCTTATATATCATATACTTTTCTATAAAGACTTCAATGTAAAATTTTGAGTTTGATGATTCTATTGATTTTACACCACTGGCTGGTTTATGGCTCTAATTTTGGTTACCTTTGTGACTTTGTAGAAATTACAACCTTCTATACACTCTGATTAGAGTGCAATATGTGTTTGCAATGATGGCAACTTGCAGCAGTGTATGCTATTGATTTTAGTTAATGAAAAAACTTGTTACTCTCTTCTTTTAATGGGCTATTGCCAGGACCTTATAACTGTAGGCCTCTTCTTTATGAAGATTCCTGGTACTCTGAAGGATTCTCAAATCTTCTAAGTTATAGAGAAAACACTGAAAAAATTCTCAATATTGTCTCAGGGACTCTGATTACGAACTAAGCTGGTTGGGCGGCAATAACACTGGGAAAATAGACCCCATTTTTATTAATAAACAGTTTGCTTGCAGCTTGTATTCTACTTCTTATTTGCTTTTTCAATTTCTAAGTATATGATAAATGAGTAGTGTAAGTAATTTAATTGCAATGTAATGCTACTCTTGTTTACTGCAATTAAGTTGAGGTGGAGGGACAACCTGAAGTGACTCTCCCCTTCATCCATAGCATTGAATTCTTGAGCTCTAGGTTCTCATGTTCAACTCTTTTATAGAAATAGTAAGTGAAATTTCCAGAAGTGAATAATTTATATATTAAATATATGATCATGTAACAAATTGTACAGTATAATTAAATCTCATGTCACCTCATTCTGTCCTCTCTAGGACATTAATTATCACTTCTTCTATCATATCCACACTATATACCTTACCCACCCATTAGTCATTTAGAAACTATTTTAGGTATCAAATTGACTGTTAATGCCTTATAGGACTTATGGTGAATAACCATTACCCAACATCCCATAGCTGCATTACAATCACTATATCATTCATCTCTCCTTATTATTACATTTGTATTATCTCATAATAAGAAGTATGTTGCAGTATAATAAGATATTTTTATAGAGATCACGTTTAAAATATTTTTATTATAGTGGGTATATTGGTAACGTTTCTCATTCTGACAAAATGCCTGAGAAGACCAAGTTAAGGAAGGATGTTTTTATTTTGGCTTACAGTTAAAAGACAGAGTCCTTTATAGCAGATAAACCAAGAACACAGGAATTTAATTCAACTGTTAATTTGACATCTGCAGATTGGAAGGGATAAAAAAGAAATGAATTAAGCTGTTTTGATCACCTTCTTTTTTTATGCAGTTTGGAACTACTGATAATGGAATGCTGTGCATGCTTAGGGTGGGTCATCCCATCTCATATAACCTAGTACAGAGAGAACTATCTAGGGATTTGCTTCCTGTTGATTCCAAATAACCTCAAGTTGACAGTCAAGATTAATCATCACACAATGGTGTTATAACTTTCTCTCCATGTTCCCCTTTCTAATGTCATGATATACTGTATATTATGTATATGCTTAATATATATAACAGTATGTATTTAATTATATGAATTAAGGTATATTTTCATGTAATATATAGAGCAGTATGTATTTAATTATATGATGTATTTAATTATATGACTTAAGGTATATTTTCATGTGTGTGTGTGTGTGTGAAAATGAATTTCCAGAATCCCTATCTGAGAAAAAATATGTCATTTTCTTTCTTAGTCTGGTTTATTTTACTTAAAATTTTTTTTTATTATTTTAATGAGTGATACAGTTTTCTCTGCTTCTCTTCTTTGCTCCCCCTCCCCTTTTACCCTCTCTCATGATCCCCATGCTCCCAATTTACTCAGGAGATCTTATCTTTTTCTACTTCCCATGTAGATTAGATCCATGTATGTCTCTCTTAGGGTCCTCATTGTTGTCTAGGTTCTCTGGGATTCTGATTTGTAGGCTGGTTTTCCTTACTTTTCATCTATTTTCCTGCAAATTATATGATTTATTTCTTTGTCCATTCACCTACTGCTGAACATTTAAGCAGGATATATTATTTAACTTATTATTAATAGTGTAACAAGAAACATAGATATGCAAGTATTTTTGTGATAAGATTTAGAGTCCTCTGCTTATATAGCCAGAAGTGATAGAGCTAGAAAGTGAAATAGTTTTATTTCTAGTTTTGTTTGATACATTTACATACTGATAAATGTATGTAAATTTGACAAATTTACATACTGATTTTGATAAATTTACATTTTGCATATACCAGATCGCACTTCCATCAGTGATGAATAAGTGTTCCCATTTCCCTATATCATTGCAAACATTTGTTGTCAATTTGTTCTTGATTTTAGCCATTGTGAAAGGGATAACATGGACTGTTAAAGTAGTCTAATTTGCGTTCCAATGATTGCTAAATATGTTGATCATTTTTCAAATATTTATAGGCTATTATTTTTCTTCTTTTGAAAACTAGCATATGGAAACCGCGATGTATAATACAACATGCATATAAATGAAAGTTGGATATCACATGCCCATTTCAAAAGATATAGAAAAAACATTTGGCAAAGTAGAGTACTCCTTTTTTGTAAAAATCCTAAATAAATAACAGAAAGGAAATTTGAAAAAAATAGTAAAGACTATATACAGGAAGCCTATAGCCAGTATATAAAATTTGGGAAAATCAGTTTTCCCAATAAAATACAGAATTAGACTTGGGTGATTATTCTCCATATTCTTTTTAAATATAGTGTTCAAAGTCTTAGCTAGAGTAACAAGACAAGATAAATAAATAAAAGAGATATAAATAGGGAAGGAAAGAGTTAAATTATCCCCATTTAATGATAAATGTTTCTATAATTAAAAGACTCTACCAGAATATTCTTAGATCTCATAAATGTTTTTTAGTAAAGTAATAAAAATCTTATTAGCCCTTCTATATATCAATGTCAAGAAAGAATCTATGGAAAACTATCCATTATCAAGCTTAAAAACCATCTACAGCTTAGTTACTGCAAAAACCAACCAAATAATAACAATAAAAATGCTGAAACTTCCATGTTAGAGTTAAAACTAGAAAAATGAGCTTTAAGGTTTCTTTAGTTTCTCTCGTGTCTTTACCCATATCCCATCTTTCCTCAATACCCAATATTACAGGTACATAAAAGTGTAATTGATAGTGAAAGTGTAAAACTCAAGGAAAGCTCCACAGCTTCAGATAATCTGTTCTAACAATATAAACATTCGCTAAGGTGGATAGTCTTTGGATCTGGGCAAGTGCTAATTTGAGTGCTTATATTAATCTAATTGTTAAGTATTAATAAAACTGATACTTTTATTTGTCTGTTTTTTGCAATAAAGTGGTGATATTTTATTTTCTAAAATCCTCCTAAGAATGAACCTAACCAACAAATTTTCTCAACGAAAATTTTTACAGTGCTGAAAAGAAACAGAAGGCACTAGGTAATATAAAATCATTCTCTGTTCATAGATTGGCAGAATTCATGTTTTGAAAAAGTTTAATTATCAAAAACATTCTATAATCAACAGTTTCTTATAAAATTCAAATCCTATTCTTCAAAGGACTATAAAAGAAAATTTAAGATTTATTTAGAAACACAAATGACTGAATACCAAAGCAATCCTAAGGAGAAAATACATGCCACAGGTATCACAGTACCGAATCTCAACTTAAAGTGACAAAATAGCCCAGTAGACATGTAGATGAATGGAATACAGTGGAATACCAAGAAATATGCCCATACAGCTACAGCTGTATTGCTTTGAAGTGACACCATAACCAAGGCTTATAAAAACATTTAATTGGGTTCTTTATTATACTTTCAGACTTCCAGAAAGCAAGACCACTACCATCATGGCAGGAAGCATGCCAGCAGTCAGGCAAGCATGGTGCTGGTAAAATAGCTGAAAGCTACATCCTGATCCACAGGCAGAGAGAATCTGGGTCTATCATGGACTTTTGAAACTTCAAAGTCCCAATGGACATACTTCTTTCAACAAGGCCATGCTTCCTAATTTTACTAATTCTTTCAAACAGTTCCATTCTCTGGTGACTAAACATTCAAATATATGAGCCTATGGTGGACATTCTTATTCAAACTACCACAGCCACTTATATTTTCACAAAGATGTAAAAAGCATTTCATGTTGAAAAGATATTCATGTGCAGAAGAGTGAAATTAGATTCAAACCTCCCTTCCTTTGCAAAATCAGTTCAAAATGCATCAAAAACCTTAATATAAATAAGGATTTCTAAATTGCTAGAGAAAAACCACAAGAAAACAATCTTGAAACATAGACACTTGCATGAATTTTCTGAAAAGATTACAATAAAACAAGAAATATAGCAAGAATTCAGAAATGATATTGCATGGAATTAAATATCTTTGGTATAGACAAAGAAACAATTGTCAGAGTCAAGAGACAGTCTAGAAAATAGGAGACAGTATGTGCCAACTGTAGTTCAGACAGGTGGCTAATATCTAGAAAACACAAAGAACTTCAAAAATAGATACCAAAAGAAACTTCCAATCAATGAAACAGCTAATGAGCTAAATAGTTCCTAAACTGTTTCATTTCAATTCACATTTCTTTGTGTGTGAATTAGCCTTCAATAGAGCTGTTTTTTTTTAAAGGTTCTTGATATCTAGATAGCAGGGAAATAAGTAATCACACTGAAAAGATGGATGCTATATCACAAATTCTTGTTGCGTCTTTAGGATCAGAAATTTCTGGCTTTGAATAGTAGGTCCATATTCATTAACTCCAGTATCTTGCATGGGTTACTTAAATTCTTTGAATACCGATTCTCTTAACAAGGCTAATGTTTCTCATTGCTATTTGAGGATTACAGTGATCTAGTTCCATTATTTATTGATGCATCTTACTTTTATCTTATAAATGTTTTATTACCTTTTTTTATTTTATTATTACCATTGTTCTTGGTGGTGGTGATGGTGTGTATTTGTGTGTGATAACGTGAGTATAGAGGTGAAAGAACAATTTGTGTGAAGCAGTTCTCCCCTTCTTCCATATGAATCCTTGGGATTAAGCTCAAATTGTCCGGTCAGGTTTCAAATACCTTTGCCCGCTAAGCCATCTTGTAGGCCTCTCTAACTTCTCTTTTCTTCTCTTCTCTTTTCTTCTCTTCTCTTCTTTTCTCCTCTTCCCTCCCCTCCTCTCCCCTCCCCTTCCCTTCTCTTTTCTTCTTTTTGTCACAAAGCACAGGCTTGTCTCAGAAACACTGTACAGCTAAATGTGACCTTGAATTCCCTGATTCCCCTGTCAAGTTCTGTAATTACAGACATGTACTACCATATGTGTTTCTTTCTCAATATAAAAAGATAACTAAATTCAATTGTTAATAGTCTTGGTGCATGTAGGTGGGGGTTTCTGTCCCACCAGGCAACTCTCAAATAATCACACAGAGATTTATTATTGATTATAAATGCTCAACCATTAGCATAGGCTTGTTACTAACTACCTCTTTCGACTTAAATTAATCCATATTTCTTTTTAATTTTATTTTATTAATATTTTAAAACTTCTTTTGCATACCAACCACAGTTTCTCCTCCCTCCTCTCCTATTATTCCCTCTCCACTTCCCATCTATCCCCGCATCTACTTCTCCATTTCCATTCAGAAAGAGATAGGCCTTCCATGTGAGTCAACAAAGTCAGACATATCAAGTTGAGGCAGTACCAAGCTCGTACCCTTGCATTAAGACTGGGCAAGGCATCTCAACATGTGAAATAGGTGCCCAAAAGACAGCTAAGCTCCAGGGACAGATCCTGATCACATTCCAAGGAGCCTTAAAAACATACCAAGCTACACAACTGTCATGTAGTAATGGGCACAGAGGGCTGTGTCTTGCCATGCCTCCTGGCCAAACAGCTAGCATATTCCCGAAATAATGACACACAAACTGGATTCATTTAAAGCACTCCCTGGCCCAATTATCTCTAGCCTTTTCTTGGCTAACCCTCACATTTTGCTTTAACCCATATCTAGAAATCTGTGTATCACCACATGTCCTTGCTTACCAGCATGAGTCTAATCTACATCCATCTCAGGTAGGAGCATCACAGCATCTGCCACACATCCTTTCTTCACAGCCTTCTGTTCTGTCTACTCCACCCACCTAGGGCTGCCCTATCCT
>JAQHUG010000543.1:336042-351542 GCA_028555095.1 Dicrostonyx torquatus | reverse complement strand
TAATGTATAATTAGGAAATATAGATTGTTAATAGATAATCATCTATAATAGTTTAGTTTGTAGTCATATTAGATTTTCTAAGTATGCATAGATATATTTTAGATAAACATTCTTCATATCTTGTAAAGACCACAGAATATGGCATTTAATATTTTAATAACTTAGAGCTTTTCATGACAATGAGACACGTCTGCTCCTGACAGCACCAATCTGCTTCATGAGGAAGATGGGCATCGAAGAGGCTCCTTATGGAGTTTGCTAGCCATTTGGGCAAGAAACTACTCTTGCCTGGACTGCTTAAATGGACACAATGAACCCGCAGAGAAAGGACTGCTGAACTTGCCTAAAAGGTGAGATGATCCTTCAGGGTTCCTGATTCATAAAAGAGTCTGCGAGACATTCTGCAGGATGCAAAAGAACTAATAACAGTTTGAAAAAGAAGATTCCATCATTAATAAACAACAGCACCACTAATATTAATGTAAGAAACTATGTTAAGTAGAAATAATGTTACAATAAAGACATGAATGGTATAAGTCTAAATCTTGTATTTATCTTTGCCATAGCTACTTTTCTATCATTCTAATGAGACACCATGGTAAAGGTGTACTCGGGGGCTTCCTTATAGTTTCAGAGGATGAGTTTATAACCATCATGATAGGGACCATAGTATCAGGCAGGAAGTCATGGTGCTGGAACAGTAGCTGAGAGAGTACATCTTATCTGCAAATTGGAGGTGTGGTAGAGGTGAGAAGAGAGACAGAATGACAGACATGAAGCCTACCATAGGCTTTTGAAACCTCAAAACCAGTGATATACCTCTTCTCAAAAGATTATACGTCCTAATCCTTCCCAGAACAATCCCAACAACCAAGGACCAAGTGTTCAAATATGTGATCCTATGGGGGCCACTTTCACTTAAGCAACTGTAACCATAAAGTATATGATAGAGTTAAACTGCTTCATAGAATTACCCATCTTGCATTTTGTGGGAGGAAAAGCCAGTTTAACAAGGGAAAAGTTTAATTGGAAATGACACTGAAAGTTTAAATAAAAGACTGTAATAAGTTATACCTGACAATTGAAACCAAGTATAAAAATGTTGATTTGAAATAAATTTCAGTGGGGAAATGCACTGACTGCAACAAAGAGATGTTTTAAATTGCTAAAAGGTGTAATCAACCAAGAACATATGGCAGCAGCTATGAACTTTAGAGACAAACAAGATACAATTGAAATCTATAGAGGAAAAAATGTGGAAACAAACAAAGAAAATAATTCCATAATCAAAATGTGCAAAATGTATCAATTAGTGACCTTAGTGAACAAATATAGAGTTAGGTTTGGATAATTCAACAAGATCATGTTTCTTTAATTCAAAGTATTAGGTAATATCACTGGGAATCACTGAGAGAGCTAAAGAGACAGGTTTGAATCTAAAGATCTTATAATATTTATGGAATCAAGTTGCAAAACTCACCTGATAAGACACTAAATGGAGATGAACCAGAAGTGTTTTGCATACAGTGTTAATTTACAGATCTTCAGTTGGTAAAATTTAGCTTATACTCCTGCGTTCTAGCTGCAAATTAGACTAAGGAAAAATGTTCCCAGTATATTATCTTGTGAAGTTTAGACTTCCACACTGGTCAAGATTTGTATAAGGAGAATGTTAGGCAGCTCAGCTCCATCTTCCTCGGATCTTTGTGAAAACAGGATACACCACTACACACACACCTCAAGCACCAAAATACAGTCACATTTAATTGTACACAAACATTACACAAATAAGCTAACATACATTCAACCTCTCTATAAAGATGGAGACTTAATAGTTTTATTTGAAGTCTCAGATCTCTGGAGGCTGGCCATTTTTTAGTCAACTCACTCATATTTAAGTGAGTTCTGAAACCTGAAAAGTAAATAACAAACTTGTAAAGATTGTTATTAAGCTATTATTCTCTATTTAATTCAGAAGTTGGCTTCCTTCTTTCCACATGTAGGTCCCATGGATAGAACTCAGGTAGCCAGAATTGGCAGCACGTGCTTTTATTTCCTGAGTGCTCTCATCAGTCATAATCTTTACGTTTTCACTTGGTCAGGAGCCATTTTCTAAATTAAAAATAGTTTTTTCCAATTAATTATCCTGATTAGAGTTTCCTCTAGTCCTCCTAGATTCTCTCCACCCTCTCTCCCATACAAATACATTCCCTTTCTTTCTCTCATTAGAAAACAAACTTTTAAGGGATAATATATAAAATATGATATATAATATAATATGATAAAACAAAAACTAGTACATTGGAATCAAACAAAACACGTTCAATAATCTAAAAGCACTAAATGGAAGGCATAATATGCATGCAGGGGACCTGGTGCAGACCCATGCAGGTCCTGTGCATGCTGTTTCAGTTTCTCTGAGTTCATATGAGCTTTGTTCATGTTGACTTAGGGGGACTTGTTCTTGGTGTCCTCCATTCTCTCTGGTTCCTACACCCTTTCTTCCTCTTCTTCTGCAGGATTCCCTGAGCTCCGAGGAGAGGGATTTAATGGAGACATCACATTTTTGGCTAAGGTCTCTCACTCTCTGCATGTCTGGCTGTGAGGCTCTGTATTTGTTCCTATCTGCTACATCGGGAAGCTTCTCTGATGATAGCTGAGCAAGGCACTGATCTATGAGTATAGCAGAATGTCACTAAGAGTCATTTTATCACCACTTTTTTTCTGGACAGTATTATTTGTTTCTACCCTAGATCCCTGAACTACCTAGTCTTGGGTTCTTGGTCACTCAGACTGTCAGGTATGGGTTCCACCTCATGGATGGTGTCTAAGTCAATCAGATATTGACTAGTTACTCCCTCCCACAGGCTTTGTGCCACCATTGTCATATCATATCTTGCATGTAGGACACCATTGTAAATTAAATGGGTTATGGCTAGGTTGATGTCTTCAATTCTTTCTCAGTGGTGTATAGAGTACTTTCCTGTACCAAGACACTAGAATGTCAAAGTGAAGTTTCCATGTAGATACCAGCTCTACTTCTACCCATTCAAAGAATTGTGTAGGTGTTGTCCTCAGCAGTGAGACCTTGCTGTCTATTTGTGAAGAGCAACCATATAGCTGACAACAGCTCGGGTTGTTTGAGGATTTCCATAGGAACCCTCTGGCCAGAAACTTTATTAGATATAGCCCAATCCAGATACTGCAAATTTCATTTGATGACAAGAGATGTTCAGTTGAGGCTCACTCTCCCCCAGTATTTGGTGGTTTCTTTTAGATTGTCTTCATACATGCACACATTTTAGGAAGCTTCTATACAATTAGGTTTCCATATTACCCCTCAAGTGGCCCTTAATTTTAGCTGTCTCTCCATGTATTACCTCTGTTTTATAAGTGATGTTATTTTTTTTAAAAAAAATTCTATGCTTTCTTTACATGGGAAGGCCAAATTTTGTGTCTAAGGCATCTATTATTAGTATGCCTATCTATATGGATTTTATGATTCACTTGAAACATCTCTCTGTCTTCCAGCACTTTATGACAGAAATCATACTTTTCTATGCTAAAGTCAGATGATAAATATTTATGGAATGTTTTATACATGCCAGGTACTGTGGTTGTCACTAGGAATGTATCAGTGAACAAGACAAAAAATATTATAGTATGATGTCTCATAGAATAAAAGGAATAATCATTTGCATAGTAAAGTGATAAAATACTGAGAAAAAAGGAAGAAGAAAGATGAGGTATGGGAATATAAGGGTACTTAATGTAAATAGGAGAGCTGTCAATATTCAGTAAAATTTTAAAGAAAGACTGCTATGAAGATAGTATTTTTAGATGTTTGCAGATTTCTCAAAAACATAAATCTAAATAATTTGCAGTGAATGTTTGATTTCTAGGTGAAATAGCTGTGTTCTCCCATGCATCGGTACACATCCTCATTTAAGGTCTTTGTTTTATGAGGCATGGAGTTAGTCAATGCACAAATTTAAAGGACTGACCATGGTAACAAGCCACTGAGGTCAAAGCAAAAGTGACTATAAGACAAATGCCCATCGCTCATCTCGCCTTCTCCACTCTTATATAGTTCAGGATTCCTTGCCCAGGGATGGAGTCACCAGCACTCTGGGCAGATCTTCCCACTAATTATGACAACCCACTCACAGAGGCCCACAGACCAACTGAATCTAGAAAATCCTTCCTTGAGATTCCCTTCTTAGGCCATTTGAGGTCATTTCAGGTTGACAGCTAAAACTAACAACTATAGTCACAGAAATGTTTCTGGAGAGGCTGTCTTCAGGAACCAAATGTTCATGCTAGGAGGAAGCCAAGGAATTTGTGAAAATGCTCCCACAGAAAGAAATTGAACTGTCTACTATTCAGCTGCTCCTGAGTTCCTGAGAAACGGTCAGCAGCGATGGCAAGTCAGAAAAGTAAGTCACACTAGAGAGGTGACTCTTCCTACCCAGTTTGAACTGCCTCGTCTGATACTGCTTGAAACAGGTGATGTCACTACTCAACCCCATTCTGTATTGCAGATTTGTTAGCTAACATAATGTTGCCATAAACCACTGGGTTTTGCTGTTGTGTGTTATCTAATAGTGATAATTCCAGTTGTCACCGAGTAGGAATAGTAGTTAGTGGCAGGTAATACCCTGTTGATGAAACGGTGCTGACTCATCATTGCTGCTATCGTGATAACCTTATGCATGGCATTACTGAGGAGGACTGTAGAACCTGGAGATGTATCATCTAATCTACTGTATCATTTGTGCCTTCTGTCTAAATAAGGGTATCTCAGTGATTATTCAGAAAAGAACAAAGCTATTTTGATATTCGTAGGAAATTATAACACACCAGTTCCCATACATCTTCTCTAAAATCATCGTCACTGATACTTCAATATCTAAAAATATATATAAGGCATAATGTAGCCAATACATTGCTTGCTGGCCAAGAAATAACACATATGCAGTTTGCAGATTATATGTCTATACAATCAGTGGAAATTCATCTTATTCTTATAGTTCTGCTTTTTGTTCCATAGTTTAGTATTTTGTCATTGTTCTTCATGGTCAATATTAATATTGATGGAATATTGAGATTATGTACTCTGGTAGTAAGACAGAATATTGAGTCAACTTACTTTTAAATGGTACTTTGCTTCTTTTCTTAAGTAATTACCCATCGAGTCTATGTATGGTGAAAATGGGTAGTGGGGAATGATGGCAGCTTGACACTGTAAGCACACTGTCATTAAAAACCATCATCTGTGGGTCATGTAACTTGCATTTTTCTTCCAGACAGTCCTCAATATTATTTTTATTTGGGATGTTTTAACCCTTTAGCATACATAATTTGAGTTGGCCATAAAGTTTAAGCAATGTTTTCTTTCTTTCTTTTATATTTATTGTTTGAATTGTTTAATTTTTAAAACAATCTTATTTTACATACCAATCACAATTCCCTCTCCCTCCTGTCCTCCTACTCCCCTCATCTTCTCCCAATCCCACCTCCATTCATTTCTCAGAGAGGGTGAGGCCTCCCATGGGGAGTCAACAAAGTCTGTCACATCACTTGGGGCAGGACCAAAGTCCTACCCTCTCTATCTAAGATGATCAAAGTATCTATCTATAGGGAATGGGCTCCAAAAAGCCAGTTCATGCACTAAGAATAAATACTGGTTCCACTGCTAGTGTTCCCACCAACTTCCCATGCCACACAATTGTCACCCTCCTTCAAAGAGCTTAGTTTGGTCTTAACGTTGTTTCCTCAGCTGTCAGTCCAGAGTCAGTGAACTCCCACTAGCTCGAGTAAGCTGTTTCTATGAGTAGCCCCATCATGGTCTTGACCCCTTTGCTCATACTATTGCTCTTCCCTTTCTATGACTGGACTCCAGAAGGTTGGCCCAGTGCTTAACTCTGAATCTCTGTATCTGCTTTCATCAGTTACTGGAAGAAGGTTCTATGAAGACAAGTTAGTCATCAATCTGATTGCAGATGAAGGGCAGTTTAGGTGCCCTCTCCACTATTGTTCAGATTCTTAGCTGGGGTCATCCTTGTGGTTTCCTAGGGATTTCCCTAGTGCCCTGTTTCTTGCTAACTCCACAATGGCTCCCTCTTTCAAAGTATCTCTTTCCTTGCTCTCCCTCTCTGTTCTTTACTCAACTCGATCTTCTCAATCCCTCATGTCCTCCTCCCCACTGTTTCTCCTTAAGCAGTGTTTCAATTGTCAATAATTGAGCTAGAACCTGGAAACAGCCCAAATGCCCCTCAACCAAAAAATGGATAAGAAAAATGTGGTATATTTACACAATGGGATACTATACAGCAGAAAAAATAACAACATCTTGAATTTTTCAGGCAGATGGATGGAGGTAGAAGATATCATTTTGAGTAAAGTAACCCAGACCCACAATGACAATTATCACATGTACTCACTCATAAGTAGTTTTTAAACATAAAGCAAAGAAAACCAGCCAAGAAATTACAATCCCAGAGAACCTATACAACAATGAGGACCCTAAGAGATCTAATACATAGATCTACTTTACATGGGTAATAAAAAAAGACAAGATCTTCTGAGTAAATTGGGAGCATGGGTACCTTGGGGGAGGGTTGAAGGGGAGGGGAGAGGTAGGGTGGTGATAGGGAGAGGAGCAGAGAAAAATGTAGAGCTCAATAAAAATAAAATAAATAATGTGGATTTCACAAAAAGAAAAAAAAATGAGTCCCAAGTAGCAAGCCAAGAACCACTTTCTCAAAAGAGAATGAATATTTACACTGTAGGCAGATGTTAGATTTGAAATTCTAGGAGACTATGCTGTGATTCTCTTATTAGATATCAGTTGTTTCATATAGTCCATATGTACTTTATGAATTAGATGGGTTTATCATAATGACCAAGTAACAAAAAGTTGCTCCAACAACCTTACAGGCTGGAATCTCTGAAGATCTCTTCATTGTTTTGATATATACCCAAAGGTGTTATTGGCTACTCAATATGGGAGTTAAATCAGTTTATCAAACATAGTTTGATATAAACAGTCCCATCAAGCAAAATTAGTAACTTGTCTCTTGATGTGGAGCAAATTTCATATTATCTGGGAGAAATAATCATCAAGCCAACTAGTAAACCTGGAGATTCCTAAACTTTCCTGAGATTTACTATAACCATCAAGCCACCTAGTAAATTAGTTGTAGATTTCTAATTTTTTCTGAGATTTAACATACACTTTGATGGACATATATCTGACTAAAATGTCTAGGATAATTACTACTCTCCCCTGGTTTCCTGAACCCGCAACCATAGTACTATTATTAACATCAACAATCTCAGTGTCCCTGGGAATTATCACTGTCCTTATGAACTTAATTATGCAACTATTTTTAGAGCTAATATACTTCTGAAGCAAAATGATTAAGTGTTTAGTTCCAGCATCTACCAAGTGAAAGATAATTTATTCTTATTTTCTTTGTATTTGTGGAGGAAAAGGTGTTTGGCTGCATTATTGCTATGTACTAAGTGTTAGAGACAGGTATTTTTGTTGTTGTTGTTCCTGAAAATTGTCTTTTCTGAACTGCAGGTACAATTGGAATTACCACCTGATTGAGCTGAAAATATCCAACTGTTCTGTTTAAAACATGGTTTTCTTTTAAGCATAGGTCGAATGTGATTTATATGACGATAAGTGAGAGATACACACATTTCACATATTTGGTAGTATTGTTATCCACTCTGATTTCCTTAAACAGCTTTTAAAATTCTGGTTGAATAGTTACTCTACTGTATTTCTCATGAGTCATAAGACTGTATTTCCCATAAGTCAGGGAGTCAAAGATGGGAGTGTGGTCATTAGTGAACATGTCTACTGATAATGTTTAGCAGTAACTTGTTTAATAATTTCAGGGTGGTTTGGGGATCCACTGAACACAAAAACTGTATTAACTAAGTTTACCAATATGCTTGGATGGAAGACTTCTGAAGCAGTCTGAATTTTCAACTACTGAATTTATAATATTTCAAGTATTGATTTTATATTAGAGATAGCATCCAGTCATCTCTGAAAAGTCTAATTTGCTTTCCCTGGGCTAAAGGCTTCTTAATATTATCATAATTTCTAGGGATTTATAATGGGTTACTTCACTGTTCAATCAAAAGTGCTGAATTTG
The DNA here is from genome assembly GCA_028555095.1 of Dicrostonyx torquatus. Taxonomy (NCBI): domain Eukaryota; kingdom Metazoa; phylum Chordata; class Mammalia; order Rodentia; family Cricetidae; genus Dicrostonyx; species Dicrostonyx torquatus. Next base: position 343,368 of record JAQHUG010000543.1, on the reverse strand, counting down.
ATAATTGTATTTAGTTTGTGACTTAATGAATTGTGATTTTTGTGGTTGAAATTAAAAAACTGTTAAAATAGAATTGCAATGATTTTGAAACTTACAAGGTATTAGTGTGAAGCTCATGTGTTTCATTGTTAGGTACTCAATAACTTTGCTGGAAGAATTTGCAAGTTTAAACTCTTGGAGTAGTCCTTTCATGGGTATACTCCAAGAGTGATTGATGGCTGCCTGATAACATAGATGATACAAATAACATATATAATCCAAAAACATAAAATACATATACATATGCTGTGTTTTTATCCTAAATATACATAAAAGTATGGATATGTGGGAATACATATCAGAAATTATATTTACAAGGTCCTTTCTCATTCTTAGGTCAATACCACACTATTTTAATTACTGTTGAATTGCAGTGCTTTTTAAGCCAGGTATGCAACTCCTCATGCTTTGTTCTTTTTCAAGATTGTTTGGATCCTTGCAGTCACATGTAAATCTTAGGACCAGCTTGCTAATTTTTGCAAGAGAAAAACAAAAAAAAAATCAATCTGGGAATTTTAATGTTCGGTAGCTTTTAGTGTACTTTTATAACCAAATCACCTTATTTTAAATTATTTTCTCTTGATGCATTTTTAAATGGAATTACTTTATTAATTTTATTTTCATATTTTTGAGTTCTGGTATATGGGTATATAATTGAGATTTGTATTTGTAATTATTAGTCTTAAAAAGATTTTGGTGGATTACTGAGTCTTCTCTGTGATGATATTAAGCTATCTGTAAATATTTCTCTTTCCAATATGGATGCTTTCCTTTTTTCCTCTAACTTCTCTACCAAAAACTTTCAAAGCAAGGTTAAATATGTGAAAATAATCAATTTTTGTTTTCTTCTTAACATCAAGAGAAAAGCATGCAGTCTTTTAATAAGTATGATATTGAATGGAGAACTTTCTATTTGGTTGAATGTTTTATTATGATAAGATAATGATTTTTTGCCAATTTTTCACTCATTTCTACAGAAATGATAATGTAGTTTACATGATTTATCTATTAATGAATATCGTATTGATTGAATCACAAATATATTCACATTTTTCTGTTTCTAGAATAAATAATACTTTTACATATGTTTTTGTATGCTGCTTCATTCAATTGTATGTAAATAAGAACAATATATTAAAACTTTTATTTCTTAGAACAAAGATATAGTAACTAAAAACATATATTTTTATTTTAAGGAATCATACTGCTTCAAAGGGGTTGGGAAGTTCTTAATAAACTAACATTCAGAATAATAAGTCAAATAATTTTTTATTATGCCTTTACCAACTAGAATAGTGGTGACCATGAACACAGAAGGGGCTATCCTTAACCATGTCATTGTATAACTTCTTTGGCCAAGCAAAGATGACTGCAGTTCATCTATTTAATTTTCTCTAAAATTGTTGATGATACACATGTACACCAATGGCACCACATTATTATAGATCAATTTTGGTTGTATCCTATTATTTTCCTTTGTGGGGTATTCTTGTTTGATCATATATTCAATTTTTCATTTTTTCATTCTTTTGGATGTTTGCCTTGCTAATGTCAGTCCACCATGTGCATGTAGTTACTGCAAAGTCTAGAAGAGTGCATCAGATCTCCTATGTGGGTGCTGAGACTCAAACCTGGGTCATTTAGAAGAGCAGTCAGGGCTCTTAACTGCTGAACCACTTCTCTAGCACCAATCATCTCTTCAGATTTAACATTTTTAAAGTTATGTGTCCTTGCACCTCTCTACACATTATCAATGCAATAGGAAGATACTTTTCCATTCTTGTTGCTTGAATTGCAGATATAACATGAAAAATGACTCTTTTTTATTTCTCCCTTGAATGATTCATATATATATATATATATATATATGTGTGTGTGTGTGTGTGTGTGTGTGTGTGTGTATGTGTGTGTGTGTGTGTGTTGTGTGTTTTATAAAGTTTTACATAGCCATTCCCAATTCAGCATATACTAAATGGATCTATCATTTTCCCTTAGCTGACAACTGCTTTTGCCTTCTGAGTTTCCTAAAGGTAGAGTTACCTGTGTCAGTAATTATTCAATTATTCAGATATGTATGCCAATTGCTCTCCTTATTTATTCCCTCAGTGTCCAAATATTACTGAACTTACTTCATGAAAAGTTTCCATATTTGTCCATTTCTTACTTAATATTTTATATAACACATTATTAATTTTTATTAAAATAATTTGTATGCAATATAGTCTCATTATAGTTGCCTCTTGCCCAATTCCTTCCAGATCCTAAACACCTCCCAGTCTATCCAGATCCACATGTTTTCTTGAACTCTTTCATCAGAAAACAGTCTTCTAAAAAAATAAAGATAAAATAAAAACAAACAAACCTGATTGAAACAAAACAAAGTAACAGAAAAGCAGAGCCAAAGAAAGGGGACAAACACACACACACACACACACACACACACACACACACACACACACACATATATATATATATATATATATATATATATGCACACATTGGCAAACACAGAAGTTCCATAAAATAGAAAATTTTAAACCATAACATATAAGCAAAAGACCTGTAGGGTTTTAAAGGAAACAAAAATGAAGCCCAGGCAGAGCATTATGAGGCACAAAAACCTCCAAAAATACCAATATGTTTATTTGTGTTGAACATCTTCTGCTATGCAGGGGGCCTGGCCTTCAGTGTGGGTTGTATACCCAGTGAGACTCTGTTGGAGAAAATTAACCCCTCATTAGCACATATTTATCAATTGAAGATACCTTCTGGGTTATGGATGAGAACTTAGGTAAATGTCTGCTCTCAACACTGAGGCCCCATATTGTGACGATTGAGATATTCAACAAAGTAACTATGGGAGAAGATCAGTTCAGGCACCCACTCCTCTGCTACCCAAGTACCTAGCTGGGACATCCCTGTGAATACCTGGGATCCCCTCTAGAGACAAGTCTCCTGCAAATCTTAGAATGACGCCCGTTAATGTAGATATCTTATTCCCTTCTCCAATATCCACCCTTCCTCCATCTCCATAAAATAAAATAAAGTCACCCTGTATAAGAGGTATCCACATTCTTATATTCAGTACAGCATTATTTACAAAAGGCAAGGCATAGAAGCCACCTAAGTGTCAAGAGAAGAGAATAGGCAAAATATGCTCAACATATAATATGTACTTCTATGAAACCTTACAAATAAAAATAAATAAAATTTTATGCACAAGGCAAGGATGCACACTCTAACCAAATACTATGTCATAAGCAGAGCAACTAGATCAGAACACTTCAAATTTGAAAAAAAGGTAGTATGTGTCTGCACATGACATATTTGTTTATAAAGAAGAACTCCTGAATATCTACACAAATTCCTGTATTTTTATAGAAAAAGCAACCCTAAAATCTTATGAAATCTCAAAAAGACCCAGTAACCAAAGTAATCTTGAGGAAAAACGCAATTGGAAGAAGTGTAAACTTAGATTTTAAGTTTAATTACAAACTATAATAATGAAAATACTATAGTACTGGCAGAAAAACAAACAACAGGGCCACTATACTAGGATATAAAGTCCACAAATAAGCACTATATGTATAGTTCAATCATCCAAAAAGATGAGATTCTTTTCCAAAATGTGTTGTGAAATCTGGATATCTACAATAAACAATTAAGATTGGCTATTGTATTATAATAGCTACAAAATACAACTCAGAATCAATTAAAGACTTAAATATATACACTGAAGTCACAAAAATTCTTGAAGAAAGGCTATTGAACACAGTTCTTGGCATTGATCCTTCAGAATCCACCATCAACAAGGCTAAAATAAACAAATTAAAGTATAAAGATTTTGTACAACAAAGGCAATAATGTACAAGATTAAAATACAACTACAGAATGATAAAAAACAAGAGGGAATAACATAATCAATAAGAGATTAATGCCCAAAATGTGTAAGAATTTCTTACAACTTATAGCAGCTCAACCAAAGAATGCAATTTAAAAATGAACAAATGCTACAAAGGGTATATATATATCAGGTACATGAAAATGTGTTCAATTGCTACCATCAGGGAGATTAAAAAATTACAAATTGAAACCACAATGAGATATTTCTTTATGTGTGTGAAGATACTTTTCATGAGCATGTCATAAAATGGTAACAAGTGTTGTGAATGTACAGAAAATGTATCCCTTAGATACCATCCTTGGAAAAGTAAGTTGGTAGAAGCATTATGGAAAAAAGGATAAAAACTGCTAGAAAAAAAATCACATACAGTTCTCCTAAAATCCAGCAATCCCACTATGTGTTTGTTTCCAGAGGAAACAAAGCCACAATTTCTAAGAGAGATCTGCAATTTTGTATTCAATGAAACATTATTCACAAAAGTCAGTACATAAATGTCACCTAAGTCAAAATAAAGGAAATATTAATAAAATGCACCACGTACTCTCTCTCTCTCTCTCTCTCTCTCTCTCTCTCTCTCTCTCTCTCTCTCTCTCTTTCACACACACACACACACACACACACACACACAAAACCTTGAAAGTTTGACAATAAGGATTATTGGGTAAAGTGTTAGGCTAAATGAAACAAGCCCAAATCCCAATACTGAATCAACTCATTTTTGCGTGAAAATTGGAGAAACAAAATAGAAAAAGAACTACCAAAGAGGACAATGAGGAAAATGGGAAGATGCTAGACAGAAAAATAAAAAGTCACATTTATATGACATAGTGGAAAAGAAACCCTTATGCTCTATTACTTAGAATATGAATGATCTCAGTCACCCTGAAAATCATTATGAAGATTCCTCCAAACACTAGAAAGGGAGGCACCATATGTTTTGTCTATATGACTTTAACTTATCAGTATAGCAGCCTAATGGGCCTATTCTTATCCCAGTCTCCAAAGTAGATAAGCTATGGAGCAGTCTAACATCAACAGAGGAGTGAAAACAAAAATGTGGAATGCATGCACAACAGAGTTCTGAAAAAGGAAATTATTTCATTTGCAGGAAAATATATGAAACTAGAGAATTATGTTAATCCAAATAAGCAAAACAGAGAAATGAAAATGTCACAGTATCTTTCATACACAGAATCTAGGTTTTAAAAAAAGGCAAGAATGTGATAGAAGGCTTTCATAGCATGTTAACAAAAGCCCAGAAAAACAATAAAAATTTAAGGACATGAAAGTAGAAGGGAGAATATTTGTAAAGAGGAACCAGGATATTTGTAAAGAGAGAACAAAACAGGTATTGAGGGTGAATATTATCAGTGTATTAAAGGCAAATATAAAATGACATAACACAACTTATTATTTTATATAATCAACATATGATAGACAAGGCAAAAACTTTTTATTAAAAAAATAATATGTTCTAGAGTCCTACCATATTTCACACTCAGTGCATTTGATAACATACTATATATTTAAAATGTTTGGAAGAGTACTTTATAAAGATTTTTAATTTATTTTTAAAACAATATTTTCTCATTTTACATACCAATTCCAGTTCCTTCTCCCTCCCCTGAAAAGTACTTCTTACATAGTTTCATTATAAATAAAATAGTTACTGTGTGTGAGATGATGAATATTTTAATCAGCTTAACTATAGAAAAATATCAAAAATGCTGTACATTTTATATGCATAAATTTTGTTTGTGCATTATATCTCAATAGTGCTTGAATACTAAAATAGAAATTATATGTTTCTAGTACTCCTCTAGGAAGTCTTGAAATTTTAGTGAGCATTAAATTCCTCAAAATTATTTCTTTTAAAAAATGGACATGAAATTGTAGCAAATAAGAATTACAAGTGAATAGATACATTGTTTGGGCAGTATTTAAATGAAAAGTGAGAAACATAAGTTGTGACTTGCTAAACATACAAGCAAAATTGTTTTTGATACTATGTTTTTGAATACATAGGTCACCCCATTCAGTATTCATAGTATCTTATGAAATACATGCTCTTATTTTTACTATTTGGTAGAATTATGGTGAGGTTTTGATGGGTTGTATAAATTGCCCAAGGTGAATATGTATTAAGGAGCAAAGCTCGAATGTAACCTCTGGTTTCCCTAACTGCCAAGTTATCTCTTACCATTTCCTATATTACAGCACTTCCTACAAACTAGGCATTGTACTCAGTAACATGTTCTAACCATTTTATTTAATGATCATGAATACCCTATGAGGCTAGTGCTATTCTTAGTCAAATTTTCCAGTTGAGAAAATGCAGCTCCAAATATTTAATTCGCCATTTCATGTGTTCCGGAAATTAGTCGAGAGTCAAAATTCTCACACAATTGTATCTGATTATGAAGCACATGTTCCTTTTACTCAGCAATTTATTCACATTTAATGCTTGGGCTATCAATGTTAATCAAGCGAGTATTTACTTTTATAATACAAATTGAAAGGATTTGAAGAATCATCTCCTTTGCTAGTTTGTCACAAGATCAAGAATACCCCAAATTAGCAGTACTGCATAAAATTTATCTCAAGGATTTTTGTGTTATTTAACTTCTGTTTGTTGGTAGTAATACTTAGTTTAAAATATGTTTTAATCAAATGTCTCATTAAATTGGGAGTAGAGCCTTGTCCCTACATTCCCAAAACATGGGAGACTGATGTAGAAGGACTGAACACTGCAGACTCTCCTGGCCTGTGTAATTGATAATAAGCCAATTTCAATGGTATTGTGAGGCCATATCTAGCAAAGCAAAATGAAAAATTAGATACTATGATTCCCTTTTAGTGTAATAGAGACATACTGTTTTACCAGTCTTCCCGTCTGGGATGAAGGGGTAATTATTTTTTAGTTAATAGGAAGAAAGAAAAATGCTTTACTCAAAGGGAATCTAATATTAATCATATCAATAGACAAAGCATATAAAGCCTATTGTCACACATTAAGCTATTGGGGTATTATATTATTTTCCTTTACATGTCTTTATCTCTGAGGACACATGGTGTGAAACCTGATTTGCAAATGAAAGCACAGACTTGGACTTCAGAAGACAAAAAGGTCATAGGAGATGGGAAGAAAGTTCCTAGGAAAGTTCAAATGCTGGACACAAAGTAGAAGTAAATTATGCACCATAAAATTGATAATGTTCAGGGAGCAATGTCATATTTCATAACTTTTTCAGATTCAGTCAAAATAGGGTTACTTATGAAAGACAGAAAAGCAAGAGATTTTATTTATTTATTTATTTTATTGTTAAAAGAAAAATTTACATTTACTCCCCTTGTTCCCGGCCCTCCCGCTCCCCAACTACCCC
>JAQHUG010000543.1:272096-283607 GCA_028555095.1 Dicrostonyx torquatus | reverse complement strand
AGGGGGAGGGAGGAGGGATACTGGGGGAACGGGAGGGCCTGGGACAAGGGGAGTAAATGTAAATTTCTCTTTTAACAATAAAAAAAGAAAAAAAGAAAAAAAGAAGTCCAACTTTGTATACAATTCTAGTTAAAATTTTCATTTTCTCTGACAAGTATCTATAGCAATGGAAATGTTTTTAACAACAGAATATGTGATTTTCTAAAACAAGATATGCTTAAATAAAATGATACATGAGGATACCATATTTCAATATTTTCATAAGCCTTTTCCACAAGAAGTACGTGACACTACTGGAAGCTAAAATTTGCTTCTTCTACTATTGTCTTTGTTTTCTCAGTTTTATACTGATAAACTGGGAACAATAACATATTCTATCTTCGAAACATGTTATAAAACATGTTCAAAACATATATGAAGATGTTTGAGAATACTTTAAGTAATGTCTGTGTACTGTTATAAATACTTTTGACTCTGGGCATCTTACCAAGGTATTTGATATACTCCTCCAAGGAAGCAGTTTGGTTATCATTTCTAAACATATAGAATGCTGTTTCCTTTCACAGTGTGCATTTAGGAAAGGGAAAGCAAAGAGAATACATGAAGTGTTAACATAGATGTCATGACTATATTCTGTGTATAGTGATAAGTCAATGAAAGATCTGAAGTAGAGAAATCATATGATTTATTCTAGTTGCTTTTTAGAAATTAGACTTTAGGAAGAAAAAAATCAAAGGTAAAAAAATAAGTAGTTCAGATACTTTTACAGTGGTTCAGCATAGGAATTATCTTGTCTTTTTTTCAAGGGCAGTGGCTATGTGGATATAGTTAATGGAACGCACTTGTAAAATATTGGAGATGCTAGAGTTGAGATAATTAGTCATGAGTGTATAAGCCAAATATGTGTCATTACAGTAGTTTGAATATATGAGTTGAATCTTGTACTAAGTGTTTTTAATGTGATGTGTGTGGTGGTATATTTTCTTCAAAAATATCTAACTTTTCTGGTGTCATGTATATCATGTATTAGTGGAATATTATCACATATTTCATGCAAAGACCACACATTTGAGTAAATGAAAAGGATACTCAATTAGTTGTTAATATTTCAGGAAAGTATGCTTAACCAAAATTAGAAATTGACTCATTTAGCAAGCTTATTTATTTGTGTGTGTAATTTTTTTTATTAAAATGTTTTCATTTATTTTATATACCAACAACAGTTTTCCCTCCCTGCTCTTCTCTCATTCCCTCCTCCCACCTCCCATCTACCCTCCTCATCCAGTCCTCCTCCATCTCCATTCAGAAAGGGGCGCCTGCCATGGGAGTCAATAAAGCATGGCATAGCAAGTTGAGACAGGGCCAAACCCTTCCCCTCATATCAAGGCTGGATGAAGTAATCCAGTGAGGGGAACAGGTTCCCAAAGGCCAGCTAAGCTCCAGGGACAGGTCCTGATCTCACTGCCAGGAGCCTTACGAACAGACCAGCCTACACAATAGTCATACATATGCAGAGGGCCTAGGTCAGTCCTAAACAGACTCTCTAATTGTTGGTCTAGAGTCCATGTGCTCCCATGAACTACCTCAATTCAGCTGTCTCCATGGTTTCCTCTGTCATGACCTTGACCTCCCTGGCTCCTAAGATCTCTCCTTCCTTTCTTCAGCAGGACTCCAGAAGCTCGGCCTAGTGCTTGGCTGTGGATCTCCGCATCTGTTTTCATCACTAACTGGCTGAAGGCTCTCTGATGACAATTAGAGTAGTCTCTATTCTAATTACAGGAGATGGCCAGTTCAGACATTCTCCCACTATTCCTAGGGGTCTTATCTTGGATCATCCTTGTGGATTCCTGAGAGTTTTCCAGCACCAGGTTTCTCCCTAATCTCAAAATGCCCCACATCAAGAATCTCTTTCATTACTCATGCCCCTCTATCCCATGCCAACCCACTCAACCTGATCCCTCATGTTCCCATCCTCCCACACCCAGTTTACCCAGGAGATCTCACCTATTTCCCCTTCCCAGGCATTTCTCTTATGATTGAGAATGTTGAACAATTCTTTAAGTGTCTTTCAGCCATTTGAGATACCTCTGTTGAGAATTCTCTATTTAGATTTGTACCTCCATTTTTTAACTGAGTTATTGGGTATTTTGCTGTTTAGCTTTTGAGTTATTTATGTATTTTGTAGATTAGTCCTCTGTCAGATGTGGGATTGGTGAAAATTTCCCATTCTGCAGGCTGCTGTTTGTCTTATTGGCAGTGTTCTTTGCCTTACTGAAACTTTCACCCATTTATGAATCGTCTATCTCAGTGTCTGTGCTACTGGTGTTATGGTAAGCATTTTATTTTAGGAATATATAATGGTAGTGGTAGCAGGTTTATATACTATACACAAGGCCTCAAAACCACCTACACTAACCACAAAATTACAAATTATAATTTTAAATATTTAACACAGAATACTTTTACTATTAAACAACCTCCATACAAACTTTCAGGAAAGTAATGCCTTACACTTGAAAGTGGGTTAGCCTATTGAGGTAGTTGGGATACTCTTTAAAGTTATGTTCAGCTCATAGAAGGGCAAGTTTAAGGGAAATATTCAAAAGTTTTTCTTCAAATATGATGGATTTTGACATGTCTTTTGGATATTCTAACCTGTAGAAATTATAAGAAAGTAATGTAAAACTACAGTAAGTTCAGGAATAAAATGTTGACAAGTGGTAAAAATATAAGGCAAGCAATTCTGGATATGCCATGGTTTAGATGCCTGTTCTACACCCAAATAGTGATGTCTCTTAGGAAGCTGAGTGTACGTGCTTAAATCTGAGAGAAGACTTAAAAAAAAAAAGAATTTGGATTCTTTAGCATATCCATGACAACCAGATCATGTGACTGGACAAGATTTCTCATTATCTGAAAAATATAATGGGAAAAGGAAAGGGAAAAAATGTAGTATAGCATCTTGAAAATAGCAGGAGCTTAAAGAAAATTAAAGAAGCTTAAAGATGAGAAGAATTCCTGGCATGAAGAGTGGAAAAAACTGAAAGAACATATTTTTAGAAATAGGGATTTGTCAACAATATCAAATGTTTCTTCTGGGTCTGACTTGGCAAAAACTTAGAAATGTCCATTAAATTTAGTATATGAAGCTCCTTGGTGGTTTGGGTGAAGGATATTTTGATGCGTAAGTAGGACAGAAACCTAATATTTTGAGATTGGCCATGTGTTTAGAGTAGCTATAAAGATAGTAACTGTAAATATTTTCTACAATTGTTTGATTGTAGTCTGATAAAGAAATATAGGAATGAGTTAGCATGCCAAAAGGATTATGGAATTCTCTTTGTTATAATAGGACAATTGATCTTATTTAAATGGTGAAAGAAAGTACTTGGTACACAGAGCAAGAAAACAGAAAGCTCAATTTAATAAGTTTCCCTAGGAATTGAGAGTTGGTGGGTAATAAATGAATATATTGACTTAAGCAGAAGAAGTACTTCCTTCTTTGAAATTGAAGCATAGAAAGATTGACATGAATGTGAAGAAATTTCTATAAAAATATTACTCAAGAAATAACATATCTCATGCTATCCTTACTAATTTTATTTCCTGTAGTGTTGGAAGCATTTTTATCCAGTGAAAGTAGATAGTGATGGAGTATGTTACATATTTGTTTTAGATAGTTAGTCTTGAAGGATAATAGCTACCATTTTCATAAAAGAAGCTGTGACTAGGTAAAAATGAAATGATTCATTAAGAGCAGGCATGATTGGTGTTGAGTTCCTTCATAGGACAGGAGGGTGTACCTTATCAGACCCTAGCCTGATACAAAAGTTGCTCTTTCCTGCATTTTCCAGCCAGTTGCATGTAATTCTGTTCTAATTGCCCTAGGATCTTGGGAGATGTTAGCATATATATGAAAGACCCCAGTGCCCAAGGGCCCTGGGTGCCTATCAGTGAATTGACTGCCGCCTAGACACAAACACAAAACAGCCACTGGATGCAAACGCAAGAGGTTGTATTTACATGGAGTCCATGGATGCTACTGCATTCGGAAGCAGAGCATGTCATCTAGAGTCCAGAACTGGTATTTATAGCCCTAAAACAGCAGAAAGCTGATGCATAGTTACAGGGTTCAATGGTGGACCTGACTCAGACTCAAACACGTCAGCTCTGTCCTTGTTTAGAGACACCCTAAAACAGCAGAAGCAGCTTACAGAAGCAAAGAGCATAATTATTGGCTAATTCTAATAAGGCGAGGGGTGACTTGGCTCAATCTCAGATACGTCAGCTTTGTCTTTGGTTATGGACATCTGGTATTTTCTGTTAGGCCTGGCCTTCAGATATCTCCTGTTCTCTTAGAACAGTGTGACTTGGCCTCCAGATGTCAGACCATAGATATCTTGTTGCTTGGCTGGTGTTCTTATCTAGGGCTTGAGGGAAGAGGGTGGGGGTGTCTTTCAGCCTGGTTGTATTGCTTGCTAAATCATGGCGTTATTGCTGCTGAACTGTTGTGGGGGTCTTTCATATACATACACACACACACACAAATAAACACACACATATATATATATTAGTTCAGTAGCATTGATCACTCACAGTTCTATAAATAATCCCTTTCCCATTCTTCACAAGTTGCACAAGTATTCAATGCTTGTCTAAATTGGACTTTGGTCTAACCAGACTTTAGTTTCTCATTATAGCCATGTAAAAAGAGTATAAATATCTGTGTACATTTCCCTAGGGAAAGAGTTCTGAAAAGAGTATGGGGGTGAGGAGGTAAAGGAACTTAAAGTGATCGTGTTCTTTGTCCTATATAAACCCATGTTTAGAAAGCAAAAGGTCCAAAAATAGAGTAATAATTCTATATCTTTAAAGTTATATGACGTTATCCTTTTTCTTTTTTAACTTATCTGTGAGAGCCTGGGTTTGGAGCTACTATCCAGTTGACATTTTAAGAGCCTTTCTGAAGACTTTTCTTTTCTTCTTAGTGAATTAATTAATGGGGTTCTTAGGTACTAGGAATGCAGCAAGCCTGGGAGTGGACAGTAAGTGCACTGTTCATTTTGCCTTTTGTAGGTCACATGTTACCAACTTGCTTCTCTTTCCCTTGATGCAGAATTTAAGATGGTTAATTACTTCTTCATCTAATTTAATTGGGTATTTTGGATGTTCTCAAATATTGCTTAGTTATTTTTCTAATAGTGTAGGTCCATGTAGTAATGAAGCCTGAACCATTCTCAACTTCACTTTCATTTTAATTCCAGCAAATTGATCAAGCCTTAAGTAACTTTTACTTTTAATTCACTGTAATTGTGTATAAATCTCTCCTTTATTTTTCAACAATTCCTAATACAAGATTATCTCCATAAATTGCTGCTAAATTCCATTTACAATTAACTTTTTTTTCTGTCTGGACAGCTCTTTCCTATTAAGAGATTTATCTAGGTTTTCTGAGAGAATATTTTGAATGATTGTCCTATTATGATGTTTTCCTTCCCTGTATGTCATAGATGTCTGTCATATGAAAACCTATGCTTCTTAATTAAAGTTAGCAAATCTTTTAAGGAAGCCTCTTGAAGATTTGCCTCAAGCATATTACACTAATCAGGGCTCTGTGGTTTAAAAAACAGTAAATATAATTCATGTTAGTTTAAGAAAAATAATTGGCTCATATAATTGGGAAGCCTAAAGGAAGATGATTCCAGTTATTGCTACAGCTGAAGTATAATTTCACTCTGTGCGTCAAGAGAATTTTCATAGAGACACTTCCCATGTCCCAGAAAGTCTGTTATAGCTAAACCTAAGTCTATACTTTTAGAGGTTGTGACTCATATAGAATTTGTGTCACTCCCACTGTGCATAAAACAGTTTAATAGATGACTTCTGATTAGTCATATTGAAGTCATCCGAATCTTTTAGGGAAGAAAATAGGATGTCATGATTGGTAAGGCCTGTGTTGCATGCCTAGTCATGCATTTAAGGAAGTATTTGATACTGAATAATGTCTGACTAGAACCATTTGTTTGTGGATTTACTGGCTCTTCCAAGAATACTGGCTGTTAAAATGAACTTATGTGCTATACATATGAGTTTCTCTGTGGAGTGTTTTCTATATTTCTGCTCTGAGGTACTTTGGACATTTGAGTGGTTGTGACCAATGGTAAATTCATGGTCCATTTGACATATGGCCTTGAAGATGATTGTAGACTCTTACCTATCTTGCTTTCTCTGCTGCTCTCTTCCCATCAGTTTTTTGTCCCTTCTCAACATGTGCCTCCCTCCTATAGTCCCCCTATGATTTACGACCATCTCTGGCTTTATTGGAACTGAGCAGATGTGTATAACATATTACTAAACTTTTAAAACTGTGAGCTACTAAAAATTTTTCTCTTTTATGATGTCAACCTGACTAATGCATAACTCTATAAGAAGACAGCATATAGGAACCAGTAAATGAAAGGGCCTCTAATAGTCATTCAACACAGAAATCTGGTAGTTTTTAAAAAATTTTTTATTGAACTATCATATATCAGATACAGTCCTTAAGATCTTATAAAATTTAATCCATTAGTTATTTTTGAAAATGAGATAGTGCTGTACTGGTTCCTTCCTCTTGAGTTTCTTTAAAATGAAAATTTGTATGCATCTTAACTGATCTTTCTTCTAGTTTAACTTTCTGCAGCAGGTTTTTCAGCTTCCCCCAAGAAATTTTACTTTAAAAGCTATATTAATATTATCATGTTTTTTTCTTTGATTAAAGCACCAATTCCTCAAAATTTTACATTAAATTATAAATTATAAGAAATACAACTATAAACCAGTCTAACAAAGCCTTGTATAATCTAACCTTCTCTGATTTTTCAGTTACTTTCACATTCCCCCAAATTTACCTGATATCTATTTCCTCCTCATTTTTGTTTATATATAACATATTAACATATATATATAACATATTAAACATATGAATTTTTGAGAGAAACAAGTATTCAGATTATATATCTAGCAAGGCTGTGGGGATTTGATTATGTCATAAGAACTGAACTCATGAATACATTTAATGTTCTTATAAAAGAGGACCTTGAGAGGCGTTCTGCCTTTTACACCATGTAAGTGCACCATGTATGAATTAGTAAGCAGATCCTTATCAGACACTGAATCTCATAGTACCTAAAGATCTCATTTTTCTCTGGCTTCAGAAATATAGTAAGTAAACTTTTGTTGTATGAGATGATCTTTACAGTTTATGGTCTTTTATTATGGTACCCAAAATAAGCAAAGATCAGTAACTGATAACAATGTATAGGGATGCTACTAGCAGATGACAAAAATTATGGAATTGAGTAATGAGCAGATGCTGGAAGAGTTCCCAGATATGTCTGAAAAAGGCTTTGTTTTAATATAATATTTGTATAAATTCTCTGAGAATTTGACACATGTATGTATGCATTTTGATCACATTCACTCACACTCATCTGCTGAGTCCTTGCATATTCACATCTAACCCTCCCAATACAATGCCCGTTTTTATTTTTTTAAATAGCCTCCTGAGTTGAATTTATCCTGACTGCATACCTGGTATGCATAGCCTGGTAGAGCTGTGGAAAGAAGCCCAGGCCAGTAGAAGCAATACTGTGTGATTCCTTCCTAGGAAAGACAAAAAACACAGAACCACAATCCATAGGAAAAATTCATTGTAGGCTATGCCCAGAAGAGCCATCTTGGCAGGGGGTGGGGGGTGGGCTCAGTCAGTCCCTATACTAAATCAACTAAATTGTAAGAATTAAAGGAAATAGCACAAACATTATTTCAACTTCCATTTTTTTTTTACATTTTTAAATAAATGGGTGTGATGTAATTTATGTGGTAGAATAGTCTTCGTTTCTAGGAACAGATTGTTGAGGGAAATTCTAGTGAAGGCCCAGAGAGGAATCAGGGAGAAGTAGATGAATCCTTAATTTTTTGTGTGTGGCTAAATAATCATGTGATAGGCTTATTCAACCATCTAAGAAGTAAGGAATTTATTATCTGTGATCATGAAAGAGTGACTGAATTTGGTTGTATCAATTGTCTCTCCCTTTACAGGTCCATAATGTCAGGATCTTAGAATACGACTTCAAAGCAAAAAACTTGTACTCATTTTCCATCACTATTCAGGGGTACTCCACACTAGAATCCAAGGGATTCAGTTAGGGCATGGGGTGTGGTAGAAACACGTTCAGAAGGCAAATAGGACAAGATTTGGCAGTGTATATAGATGTTCTCTGTAATGCTCATATATAACAAGATTATCTTCACCTAGGTCCTAGAAGATGAAGCTACATAGAACCTTGGAAGTATGACCTAGTTAAAGAGCCATTACTAATTACTTTGGGCCCTAATTCGACTTTCCTATATTTTAATACAAATTGCAATCCACACACCTGAAAGGCTGAAGCAGGTGGATCATGAGTACAAAGTCAGTATAGGCTGCAAAGTCAGACACTGTCTCAAAACAGCCACAAGAACTACAAGCAAATAAATGAGACCATGAAACACAAAAGTTGGTAAAGATAATTGATTTGTTTACAGTTTGGCCAACAGAGAAAAGGAGTACTTTCAGAATTTGATCTCAGAGTGCCTCCATTGTCTATTACAGATACAATTTTTCATTCTGTTCCATGCCTGAGAAACATAATATTGCCATTGCCTTGTCTGCATTTTTAAAAGAAAATCATTTTAGAAACTTAATGGGTTGGTGAATATAATATCTACAACGGTCTTTTTGTGGTTTTTCAGAGTTCCTTTGGACTAGGTCCATTTCTTTGATAGATAGAAACCTTTTGTATCTTTTCTTTGGAAATTAACCTTAATATAGAAGCCCTGGATGTCTGGAAATGAGAGCTTGGTAGCGGAACAGAGGGGCCACAAGTGACTCTCTAAAAATTTGGATTATTCTCTTTATTTGCCTGCTCATTTTCTCAGAATTTTGTCACACTTGACAGGGACACTTCTAGAATAGGGTAAATCAGAGAATTCTCCCTAGACCAGAGCCTGGTAGAGCTGTGGAAAGAAGCCCAGGCCAGTAGAAACAATAGTGTGTGGATTCCTTCCTAGGAAAGACAAAAGGCACACAACCGCAATCCATAGAAAAAATTCATTGTAGGATATGCCCAGAAGAGCCATCTTGGCGGGGGGTGGGGGATGGGCTCAGTCAGTCCCTATACTAAATCAACTAAATTGTGAGAATTAAAGGAAATAGCACAAACATTATTTCAACTTCCGTATTTTTTTTACATTTTTAAATAAACAAAATTACATCATCCCCCATCCAGTACTTCCAGTCCTCTCATTACGTCACAACTCCCTCACATTCCTGATCTCATTTTCTTCAATTATTGTTAAATATATAGATACACAGAACTATAAATGAAGCATGCTGATTATATTAGTGTTGCTTGTATGTATGTATTTTCAGATGGACCACTTGGCATTGGATAACCAATTAGAGGGTTTAGCTGGGTGTAAGACTATTTGATCCAGACTCAGTATTACATAGTTGCATTTAGTTTTTTGTCTAGGTGCTGAGACTCATGAGTCCTCCCTGATTCTATGTTGGCATATTTACTGGTTTTGTACTTTTTCACATTTATTTATACAGCCATAATTTTGAGATATATGGGTATCACTTCTGTGTCATTTTTAGAACACAAATTCTCACAATAGACTTCCTGGTCCTCTGGTTCTTTCTGTCCCATCTTCTGAGATGTTTCCTGACTCTTAGGTACAGGGGTTGTGTTATAGATGGATCTATTGCTGGATACCTTATAATCAACTGTTCTATGCATTTAAACCAAATGTGGCTTTCTGTAATTATTTCTATTACAGTAAACAACTTCTTTAATGAAAGGCAAGAGTCACATTTGTCTGTGGATATAAGGACATGTAATTAGATTGTAGTTAGAAATTATACTGTTTTAGCAAATTAGCAAGGGTGGATTTTCTTCTAAGATCCATGATCTAACTAGTCCAGGATAGTTGGCAATGTTTTTAGTAACAGGCATGTGATTTCCTTTCTGTTGAGTGGGCCTTAAGTCCAAGTAGACAGCTACTTGTTACCACTAATATAGGAGTGTAAGTGGAGACTGCTTGTTCATTTCCTGGATGCCCAGAACAGAATAATAACAGCGAAACTTTATTAATTACAACACTGTTTGGAGAATGGCTTAGGCTTCTTATTACCTAACTCTTACACCTTAAATTAACCCATTTCTATTAATCTGTGTGTCACGTGAGGCTGTGGTCTGCCAGAAAGGTTCCAGGGCATCTGCCTCCTTTGACAGCTACATGGCATCTCCTTGACTCTGCCAACTCTATCTCTCTGTGTAGATTTCTTACCTGGTTTTGCTCTGGCCCAAACAGGTTTATTCATCAACCAATGGCAATAAAACTTATTCCCAGCATACAGAGGGAATCCCACATCATAGGAGTATCATTATTGTATACTTAAGGATATCTTGCCATGAGAGTTACTGTGTGGTTCATAGGTATCACAACTCATTAGGACTGTGGATTGTTTCTTTCTCTTGGTAGATTGCATATTACCTTCAATTCAAGCTAGTCAAACCCCACTATTTGGTGTATATTGTACTGTTTTAAATTTGAGACTTAGTAACTCTACTTTATTTCTCCTGCGTTTTTAAAACTAAGAATGGCTATCCCTTGCCTGACTTACCATTGTATTATATAAACGCATAAATTGTTAGTTTCATAGATGTATAGATAGAGAGCACTTGCCTCAGAAGAAATCGTAGCTTGAGAATCACATATATCTGATTTAGATTATATTTACACAAACATGGGACTTAGAGTTTAAGTAGGTGCTATGAGTTAATGTTCTAGGAGATATTAAGGTAAAATAAGTATACTTTGTATATGACTGGAAATGATTTGGGGGTTGGAGTCAAATGCTGAGTACTAAATGTGTGTGTCCCTGCATTAGTTTAAGAAAAAACAATCATCAACATGATGGAGTTAGGAAGGGAAACACATAGAAGATGAGGCAGAGCTCTCAGGAATGTGATTTATACCCTTATCAAAGAGGATTCTGAAAGGTGCCTTGCTTTTCCTACCATTTGAGAATAAGGAGAGGACATCTATGAATGAGGAAATATATCCATACCAGAAATCAACTTTGCCATGTCCTTGGTATTAGACAAGTTAGTCCCTGTGGAAGTTTATTTGAGACACACAGTTTACTGGGGCCAAAATACACACAGGTTACTGTACAACCAAACAGAGCTCCTCCGAAGAAACAGGCAGGCCGGTGATCCGCAGAGAGAGCGCTTTCCACGTGGGCCTATCTTTTTATACCTCTTGGGACCTGGTGGTCCAGCCCCATTAATTAATTAACAGCTAATTAGGGGGCAGAATAATTAGCTAATGGCGTGGCGTGGCTATAAGCCGAAATGGCCAAGACCACTCCCCTTCATCTCCCCCTTTTGTCTAAATAAGATCAATCTAGCTCTAAAATAA
>JAQHUG010000543.1:200524-249654 GCA_028555095.1 Dicrostonyx torquatus | reverse complement strand
ATGTATATATATATATATATATATATATATATATATATATATATATATATATTATAATCTTGTGAACAGAAACCACCTTCTGTTTTTCCTTTTTTCATTTCTGCACTAGAATGCTAAATGTCACTGCATCAGTATTGCCAATATATGTTTATACATTCATTTGCCTTTGCAAAGCTGTCACTAGTTGACCCAGGTGTGTCCAAAGTAGAAGCAGGATTGGAATAAAAGAGCAGAACATTTGTTTCCTAATTGGTTTGAAGATTGGGCCATGATAAAGGAGCAACAGCAAGATGCATGATAGAAAAAACAATTCCGTAGAAGCCAAAAATCAGAGCCAGAAAGGATTATGAAAGACCTAAATTTCAAAGATCTGGAGAAATACCACAGGAATGCATTAGATTCCTGTGGCAACTGGCCTTTTCAGTTAAATTTGCCTGGGCCATAAGTGGAGGTTAATACCTCTTGGTGTCTAGACAGCAAGGAGAATTAAATAACATGTTTCAAAATGTGAAAGTGACCTAGTTAAGATAAATCTAAACAATAAGCATGGAGTCTAGTTTGCAGTTTTGCATGAGGATATTAGCCTTGTTTATTTTATCTACCACTTTAACTTGCATATATTACACAGTATGACAAATATTTGTGTAAGGAAGGAAGATAGAAAAGTGGTGGTGAGATAGTAATTTATGGAAAACATTCTGAATAGTGCTTCAGTTTAACACAGTAAATTAAAGGTTCAACTAGAAAGATTTATTTAAGGATTTTGAGAAAGCTATGAAGCATTGGGTACAACTTCAAATTATGAATGTAAAATTATGTTCTTTAATAACATAGCCTCAGTGGGCCTGTAAAATTTGAACATTGACCTGATTCCATTCATTCATGCATTTAATAAGCATTTATTGAACAGCCACTCTTTACATAGCATTCTCTAAATGTGGAAGATACATAGCCTTTGCCTTTAAAGAATTCACAATCTAGGGCTAAATACACATAAAAACAATTTAAATGCTTTAAGAGAGCAAAGTGGTGAGCCACTGTAAAAACTAAAATTAAGATT
Organism: Dicrostonyx torquatus; assembly: GCA_028555095.1. Classification (NCBI taxonomy): domain Eukaryota; kingdom Metazoa; phylum Chordata; class Mammalia; order Rodentia; family Cricetidae; genus Dicrostonyx; species Dicrostonyx torquatus. Next base: position 248,594 of record JAQHUG010000543.1, on the reverse strand, counting down.
TCAAACAAGATAAGCTTAAGTTCAAAACCTGTCTCCCCATGTGGCCTTTGTATCTCAATTCTTCATTAATAACAATGAATTATCTACCTCAGAGAACAAAAATGACAGAAAAATAGTGTATTTAAATTGCTAGCATAGTTTCTGTTGCTATTAACATACACTAATGACAATGTGATTACAAACAATTGTTCCTTTCTAATAACAGTGAATACAGGATGTTTGAAGACATTGTGGTATTACATGCTACGACCACCTAGCAGAGGTCAGCATTTTTTTCTTTTTCTGTAAAGAAACTGTAGGGAATAGTTTTGCTTTTGCAGACTGTATTTAGTGTTTGTGAAGTATTATGTATTTGTATTTGCAATTTTTGATAAATATAGCAACCACGTCTGTTTCACAGGCTGCGTTAGCTTTCTAACACGATACCACATGTAAATTTAATTTAGCAACATGAAAAGGTTGTTTGGCCTCACAGACTTAGAGATCCATTTCCTGATTGGTTGGCTGTGTTACATTTTGGTATGTGGTGAAGCAGACAGGAAAGTAGAGCATGGATACTAGAGCAGAAGCCCTCCACTTCATAAATGCAGTCATGCTTTAGCCAGCCACAGAATAAAATGAACAAAGGAAGCTTTCAGTGCTTGCTTCTTTGTTGGCCACTCCAAATCTGCACACAGGCCATGCAAAGTCTGGCTTGTACATTTGGATAGGACTCTTCCACTCACCAACCTTGTGGGTGAAGGAAGTCCTATAGAATCTCAAGTGTCATGATAATGGATGGAGCTAGAAAATACCATTTTGAATGAGGTAACCCAGATATAGCAAGACAATTATCATATGTACTCATTCATAGGTGGTTTTTAAACATAAAGAAAAGAAAACCAACCCACAAATCACAATCCCCAAGAATCTAGACAACAATGAAGACCCTAAAAGATCTAATATACATAAGAAGTAGAAAAAGACAAGATCTCCTGAATAAATTGGGAGCATGGGGACCTTGGAAGAGGGTTGAAGGGGAGGGTAGAGTCAGGGAGTGGAGCAGAGAAAAATGTAGAGCTCCATGAAAATCAATAAAAACGATTTCTTTGCAAAGGTATAAATTGATACTAGTCTTGAAAATGAATGGAAACAAAATCTAGTTTAAAATGCTAATCCTTATCTCCTTTTTCAGACAGGATTGCTCTGTGATCCTAGATGCCTTTTTCCAAAGTTGTTCTTGAACTTGTGGTGGTGGTCCTGCCCCAGCTCTCTGGGATTATAAGCATTCATCATTGTGTCTGGCTATATCTTATCTTTTTAGAGAATCCACTGTAACTTGTGATCAGTATCATTAAGAAAGAACAAAACAAAACAATACTGTGCACTACCCAACCGCAAATACTGAATATGCGGTTGTATGATAGGCTTTTAAACCTTTGGGCATTCAGTGGATATATACACAAAGACAACATTATTTATTATAAGTTTTATGAGATATTTTTCATGATATTTTTTGTCTACATTGTAACACTTAAAATATTTCATCAGGATCTAAATTTGACAACCCAACAATTTTGCAAGAGTAGTTATTCAACTGGACCTTTGGAGCTTAGTCCCTTGCTCTGATGTGAATGTGGGTCTCTGTCTCTATTTCCATCCATCGGACAAGATTTCTATGGTGATGATCAAGATATTCATCAATGTGACTATGGGACAAGGCTAGTTCAGGGACCCTCTCCTCTGCTGCACAAGTACCTAGCTGGAGATGTCCCCGTGGACATCTGGGATCCCCTCTAGATCCAAGTCTCTTGCCAAACCTAAAATGACTCCCTTAATACATATATCTTATTCCCTGCTCCAATATCCAACCTTCCTCCATCTCCACCCTCCCACTCCCCCAGTCCTTCCCTTCTCCCTCATCCTTTCCCCTCTCCCCTTCCCCCACCTCCACCCCCACCTCTACCCCACCCCCGTGCTCCCAACTTTTGCCCGGCAATCCTGTTTGCTTCCAATTTCCAGGAGGGTCTATATATGTTTTCCTTTGGGTTCACCTTGCTATTTGACTTCTCTAGGCTTGTGAGCTATAGGCTTAATGTCTGCTGTTTATGGCTAGACTCCACTAACGAGTGAGTACATACTAAAACCATCTTTTTGGTTTGGGGTTATCTCGCTAAGGATAGTGTTTTCTATTTCTATCCATTTGCATGCAAAATTCAAGATGTCATTGTTTTTTACCGTTGAGTAGTAATCTAATGTGTATACATTCCACACTTTATCCATTCTTCCATTTAGGGGCACCTAGGTTGTTTCCAGGTTCTGGCTATTACAAATAATGCTGCTATGAATATAGTTGCATAAATGCTTTTGTAGTATGATTGAGCATCTCTTGGGTATATTACCAAGAGTGGTATTGCTGAGTCCCTGCCCTCTCTTAAGGAAGCAGAGGGAGGGAGGAGTGGTAGTAGGGGAGCGGGAGGGAACTGGAAGAAGGGGAGAAAGTGTAAATTTTTTAATGAAAAAAAATTTTGTTTGTAATAATCAGCCTTGGGCAGAGAGCCTGTAGTAAACTTGATGTTAATTTTTTTTTTTAAAAAAAGAGTAGTTATTGTCTTCTCTGGGCAGGATGAAGTTTTAAACTATTTTATTAATTCATTTACTTCTGAAAATAATCTTATGACATAGGTACTAGAGTTACTACCATCTTAGAGATAAACAAAATGAGGCTTAAGGTAATGGGGAAATAATATTTTTATCTTATAGTGATTATATTTTCTGATATCTTTTCCTTTTGAAGGAAATAATTTTTTTCTGGACCCTGCAGTCAACATAATCATATGCTTGAAAGCATTTTGGACTATATATTAACCTGTGATCTTACTGTATACACAGCCTATTTAAGCTTAGTCTACCTTTAAGAGAACAATGTAGTCAACCTCACGATGCCTCATATTTCCCATCTAGTCAACTTTTACAATCTAAGCTAAATTAATAACTGCAAGTTATGTACTACCCCATGTCCCTGAACCAGAATAATGTATGTGTGTCTTGTTATAATCATTTACTTAAAACAACCAAGGAAACTTTGAGCAAGACAAATATCCTGTAAGTGCTGAAAGTACCATGCAAGTTAATACCATTTGTTTTCTGTTTTGAGTGCTATTCTGGGTAAGTAACATCTACCTATGTTTTTTCACGTTGCAAAGAAATTTGACAGTACAGGCACAACAGACTAGCAACAGGGACAGAGCAGATGCACACAATGGACATGCCAGCAACTACTAGCTACAGACAGAAGCCACAGCAAAATGGTGAAATCAAAATTTGGCTTTCACTTCATCAAACTAATTCAAGAGGAAGACTATTTTTGCATTCCTTAACTTAAGGAATTATCAATACAATCTTTCTCCTCACTCAGAACCTCCATGCCTATATTTTTTTAAGCATAACTCTTCTAACAGAATCTGATTCATGACTGGCTTTAGACAGATGTGACTGCAACTCAGTTTTAATAAGTTAAAAGCTGACATATGACAGTGGGACCAGAATTATCACTGGTGTATAAGCTGGCTTTTTGGAGTTCATTCTCTATCGTGGATGCCTTACTAAACCTTGATGAGGGGAAGGAACTTCATCTTGCCTCAATTTAATATGCTAGGTTTGTTGACTCCCCATGGGAGGCTCTACCCTTTCTAAGGAATGGATGTGGAATAAGTTGAAGTGGGAGAGGTGACTGAAGCAGGAAGAGGAAAGAGAGGGGAAACTGTGTTTGGTATGTAAAATGAATAAAAATTTAAAATGTTGAGATATGCACACACTTTCAATCATAAGAATTTTATGGCATTAAATTTTAAAGGATACATTGAAATGTGACAATTTTTTGACCATCCTCTAAATTTCTGTGCTATTTCATCTAAAAATATAACATAATGTTAAATATTATTAATGGGTATAGTAAATGTATGAGATAGGCACTAATATAATGATGTTTATTGATAATTTTCTGCATTAATATATTGTGTTTTAATCAAATCCACTCTCTCCCTTCTTCCAACTTTTGATATACCTCCACCACTATTTTCTTCCAACTTCATACACTCTTTTTCACAGTCAGAGTCTACTTAGTCATGCCAATAAGTGCATGAATGTAATGCCATCCACTGGAACATAGGCAACCTACCAGTGGCTATATCATCTAAGAAAACTGACTCTCCACCAGAAGCCATCAGTAGCCCCTACCTCCTCAGCTAGTGGTGGGACTTCATGAGCTCTTCACTGTCCATTGTAAGTGCTAGCCAATAAGAAGCTAGAGCTAATGGATCAAGCAGTGATTTAAATAATACAGATTCTCTGTGGTTATTTTGGTTCTGGGCGACTGGGATGAACAAGTGGCCTCCTCCTACAAATTGGCTCCCAACGTGGGGTTAAATCCACATAAAACCTGAGAAAGCTTAGAAAGTAATTCTAGACCCAAAAAGAACAAAGTTAAGCATGGCTTCTTTGTAGTCAGCATTTTGATGACTGCTGGTGGCATGCTGCAGCTTCTTTAAGAGAGGTTTTTCTGATTCAGTGATAGCAGGAGAAAAGCTGCACCATTTTGAAATGTCAGCTTTCTGGGCTGTGCTGCCAGCATGACTTCTGGCTCTTTCAGGAGACAGAGCATTTGAATGAGTGTAGTATGAGGTGCGGACTATGTTCCTTGCACCCGGCTCCTGGCCACCAGCCTGCTTTTGGTCCTGGCTAGCTTATACCCGACATAACCACACAAAAATTATATTAATTAAATTACTGCCTGACCCATTATCTCTAGCCTCTTAATAGCTAATTCTTACATCCTGCTTTAACCCATATCTAGTAATCTTTGTGTCACCACGTGGTCGTGGCATACCAGGAAGATTCTAATCAAAGTCCATCTTGGGCTGGAGAAATATGGCATCTGCTCCATTACCTTCTCTCTCACAGCCTTCTATTCTGTCTACTCCTCCCACCTAAAGGCTGCCCTATCAAAAAGCCAAGTCAGTTTCTTTATTCAACCAATGAAAGCAACCCAAATACAGAAGGACCCTCATACATCAAATGAGGTTTTGTGAGCAACATGCTACAGCTTGCTTGGTGGCAACATAGACCTGCTGCATGCCTAAAACTGGGACAATGTACATGGCTTGCAGAAGCCGTGAACAGACTCCCACCATGTTGGACTGTGCGAAGCAAGCAAAAAGTACCATATATACCCTAGTAATTCCACAGCTTAAGTTTTTAAGAAGCACTTAGCATTTTAAGAAGCACTCCTGGACAATAAATAATTACAGATACACAATAGGACAAATTCAGACATTAAAGAACTCTAAATGAGTCACAGTGTTGGACAAATGTACATAGGCTTGGGAGAGAGAGGAAAAAGAATATAGACTGTTATAAAAAGAAGTAAATGGTATTTTAAAAAGGAAATGTCTTTAAAGAGACAGAGTAGACAGTCATAGATTAAAGAAGTAAAGATAATAAAATAAACATTAAAAAGTAATAGAGTAAAAACAAGCCATGCAAAGATGGAATATACACAGAGAGTCTGAATTATGTATATTATTGTGTTTTCTTTGAATTTTTTGACTGTAAAGGAGTTAGGTAACCAACATATATACCTTAAAGATATCTTGACTTCATAATTTGAGTCTAAGGATATGTTACTTTGGAAAAGAGATTCTTCTTTTGTCTCCACAGATGATGAGAACCTGTGGAATCCTTCCAGATTAATATGGTTTGATGGATCAAGACATCTGAAAAGGTTGCTGTGAATACCCCAACACATTACTTCACCCAAAAAAAAGCAAGAAGCAGTTTTGAAAAAAAAACTATGCCATATTCCCAATTATTATTTATAATTTTTTTACATTTGAAGGGGAATAAGCTGTAGAGATGGATACTTTGCATTGGTATGTATCTTGGTTTATTGATACAGACTTAAAATCAATTTTATTATATGTATATTTTTGCTCTTGATTAAAGTATTGTGTTTGTGCAGCTCATTTGAAATGTAATGTATAGTTAAGAAATATAGGTTAATAAATAGTCATCTAAAATAGTCAAGCTTGTAATCATGTTAATTAGGTTTTCTAGATGTACAGAGATGTATTTCAGATAGATAGGTATTCTTTAAACCTTTCAAAGGCTATAGAATATGGCATTTAAAATGTTTTAAGAATTTAGGACTTATCATGACAATGAGACACATCTGCTCCTGTAGTGTAGGAGGGTTCTTTTGTATTTCTGTGCTTTCATTGGTTAAATAAAGAGAGACTGCCTGGCCTGTAGGATAGGGCAGCCCTTAGGTGGGTGGAGTAGAGAGAACAGTATGCTGGGAAGAAGACTGGCTTGGAGAGAGCCACCATGAAGCCGCCAGGGTCAGACATGCTGAATCTTCTTGGTAAGCCCACTACCTCGTGGTGACTTACAGACTATTAAAACTGGGTTGATATAAGATGTAAGAGTTAGCCAATAGAGGGCAGAACTAATGGCCAGGCAGTGTGTTAAATGAATCCAGTTTGTGTGTAATTATTTCAAATGTAAGCTAGTCCAGCGGCTGGGAGCCAGGTGGGACAAAGGGCTAGTGCTCCTCTCAGGTGCTGGGAACATAGCCTGCTCCACCTCCATACTACACTCCTGACCACAACAATTACTTTAAGAGGAAGATGGGCATCAAAAAGGCTCCTCATGGAGTTAGTTAGCCATTTGGGCTAGAAGCTACTCTTGCCTGGACTACTTGATGAAATGGACATGCAGGACCCAGAGAGAAATGGCTATTGAACTTGCCTAAAGGTGAGACAATCCTTCAGGGTTCCTGCTACAAAAACGTGTCTTTTAGACGTTATGCAGGGCACAGAAGAAAATGTCTGACAAACTGCTAATATACGTAGAACTGTCTTTGAAATTTCCGGCTTCATGGAAAAGTCTACGGGACATCATGTACCTATAGGCTGAAGATGGATGCCCCAATTGCACAAAAGAACTTTTGGTGACTGTCCAGGCAGTGAAATTTCTCTGTCAATTCTAGAGTTTTGGAAGTTGCTTACAATTCATTTCCTGTTTACTTAGGTAATATTGTATCTTTCTGAAGTCTTTAATGGAGTTGAAGAATTTATAATTATAGTTTTCCTTAGTTATAATGAAAGATAAAGTAGACATAAATATTGTAATTGTAATTCTTGCTTGATACCTGCTTTGTATATGTAATTTTACTATGTTGAAGATAAAGTCCTCCTTTTCATTTAAACAGAAAAGTGGAGGTGATGTATTCTGTATGCTGTGCATATCATTGTTAATAAAGGAACTGCTTTGGTCATATAGATTATTTTGGGGCTGAGCAGCCTAGAACCAACAATCAGCCTTCTTCCAACAATCCATGCTGGGACTTTCACTGGCTTGATTTTGTGCAGGAATTATGCTTGCTGTTACGTCCACTATGAATTCATGTGTACCAAGGCCCTCTTATGTACAGAAGGGATTGTTTTCCAGCAATGCTCCATTACCTATGGGTTTTAAAAATCTTTGCTATCCTCTTCCTTGGTGATTCCCATGCTTTTGGGAGAGGTAGTATGATAATGATGCTTTTACAAATGAAGTGCCTGATGTTTCTAGTTGTGCAGTTACTTATTCACGTTCACATAGAAAGTCAAATGGAAAGACCAGGGTTTGATCTCAAATTTGTCTAATGTTAGAGTCTAAGTTTACCTATTATGTACCTGTGTTGCTATTTGTACAATATGTATCTGTGTTACATATTGCCCATAAATAATTTATTCTCTAGTTGGAAAGAAATGTGGGGTATTCCTAAGGAATTACAGATAATAGTAGAAGTTGACATTCATTAAATGTATAGCATAGACATTAAGTGAAAACTCCTGCTAAGAAGACATTTGAAGCTAAGTCGGACATAAAGGAGTTGGTGATGAAAGCAGTTAGTACATAATAACATGGCATAAGATTTTAGAAATAGTGATATGGGAATAGTAAAACATACCAGAAGAATGCTGGGTTAAGAAAAGATGATGGTGGATTTGAGACAATAATACATAGAAAGTTGTTTTTCCAGTTTTTTTGTTGCAGAAACAATATATACTAACAGCAAATGTTCAGAAAATAAAAATTGATGTCTGAAATATGAGTCCAAATCATATTAAGTATTAGGAAACAAATACATCACTCTGCAGCAATGCCAACCTTTCATATAGTAACAAACATATTATAATTAGAAATGATATATTTTAAAAGGAATACTTGCTGCATTAATGAAATTAATGTGTAACAATATTCTTCTATTTCAAAATTTTGATGTGATGAAAATTTGGGATAATTTTCTTCAAGGTTTAAATTGTTACTACATTTAAAACATAATTCATATAACTATCTGTTACTTGTTATATTATGTATTTGGAGATATGTTTATAATTTATTAATGTCTCTAAATATGTCATTAACACCCATCAAGAAATGTGATATTATTATCTTGTTCTGTTTCTGTCTCTGGCACACTGTTTAAAACTATGTTTGATTTCTTTTGAAATTCTTGATGAGATAGATGTTTTTCTTTGTACTCTAAGGTCATTGATAAAACTGTTAATTTGCCTGTCAAGAGAGGACCATGAATATATCTTAAAGAGGTGTCCAAATGGCATGGCACTAATGTAATTTCACAAATGACTTAATGGGGCACATAAAGCATATTTCCACTATTAAATACACATAGCCATAGCATGAAGTTATGTCTTGCTTTACAGGCTGTGAAAAATAATTTTAATCAGCTAACGGATGAAAAGACTCTTCAAGGTTATGCAGATTATGTTATAAAAAGCCCTTAAATGCATAATCCTCAATGAGTGTTCAGGAAGGAAAATTTCAATCAAGGATATTTGTTTAGATTGACAACATTTGTGAGTTTCATGAGATTCCAGGAGAACTTTAGAAGGGAAAATTAGGATGTAAGTATGATTTTTTTTCAAACAAAAATGGGGAAAATGCAAAGTCATTCAGAGCTTATGCTCATTAAAAACACCACTGAACTTGTTTTTCTGATATTTAAAAAAAGAAGCCTCAATGGTCCATAAGAATTCCATTATCTTAGATGATCTTCTTCTTTTCTAGCCTGGGTCAAAGCACAATTATAGTCATAGTTGTGACTTCTTAAAAAATCCAAGACTACTTATAAATATTTCTCAATGTGGACTTGTGGTCACAACCTTTGGTCTCCATAGAAATAAACTGTCAAAATATCTTCAAGTACAAACTTTCTGCCCCAGAGAAAACTGACTTTGTATACATCATTGATTCATGCATTAATTTACTCAAAAGGCATATTTACCTTTTTTTCTGTAGGCCCTCTCCTCTAATCTAATAGGTGCTATAGATAAAATGGAGTTCAGAATACTTATAATCATAGATTAACTGAAAGCGTTGTGAGACATTGATCTTATTAATAATGGCACATAACTTTAACTGACAATGAAGCAGGCAGGTGATACTGGACCCCTAATGAATAATTGAGGGAGAAGTTTGTTATAATTTGAATATGCCCCTCAAAACTTGTGTGTTAGAAGTTTAATATCCAATGAAATAGCATTAACACATGGTACCAAATTTGGTCTTGGGAGGGCTGTTTACAACTTGAAGTCATATAAATGGATTAATGTTCATTACAAAAATGTTTAAGACTCATCTCAGTTGTCTGCAGTATTCTATTGGTATAGAATTGATTAAATTAGATAATCTTAACATATATCTTAAAAACATGGACATAGTTTTTGAACTGTGTAATGGGTAGAATATAGAAAATCTTAGAGGAGAAAGATTTTAAAGGCCCAGATTGTCATAAAAGGAGCATTATAATAGTGGAATTCAGTGAGATTGCAGAAGAAAATAAGCATGTAGGAAGTTTAAATCTTCATAGATATTTCTCACATAGTCTCATAACACTTTTAGAAATATAAGTGATAAAAGTCATTTTGATAAACTCTCAGATAGAAATGAAGGATAAGGTATTTGAAGCAGGAGTAAAGGCCATATTTGTTGTAAAATGGGTAAAGTCTTTTCTGAATTGTGTCTATACCAGAATTCTAGTGGAGGAAACTGCTAAGCCAAATAATGAAAGAGGTATACGTCTTAATTGTACACAGTAAATTGAATAGAGAGAGAAATGATGAAATGATGAATTGATAATCAAAGGAGAAAATGGGCTTAGGTATTTAAAGGATATATCATCTGGCCATGTCGCATATGTGGAGAGGGGCTTTCAAAAGAGGAAACCAAGAGGAAGCAATCATTTTATTAGGAGTTTAAAATATGAAGAAGTAAGCCAGGTGCTATTTATCAGATCAATAATAGCTTGATCCTGCAGGTTTGGAGGTATGTTGATGATATCTTTTTTAATGTAGATCCACAGTGGTCTGGAAGGAAGATATATTTCAAAAGGGACACATAGTCAACTCTTGGAAAATTGGATCACGTGGCTCAGACCACAGCTAGTGTCTCTTCCTTGCATTCTGGCAGAGTCTCCTCTTGGCCCCAGTACATGGCTCAAAGAGGCTCAACAATTGGAGGATGCAAGTGGAAATTCTTGCCATTATGTAATTTTTCCATCTGCAGATAGAGAAAATGCAAGAGATTAAGGGCCACTGATTCCTCTGCCTTGATGTCAGTGGATGTCAAGAATGTTCTGGAGTGCCAGGCAGTGGTTTGTTGCATTGATGAAGCTACGACTGTACAACAACACTAAATTGGTGCTAAACAGGAATATGGGGCTTAAGCTAGCTAGCCAAAGGTGTGCACATTTTCATGAGTGGAGTCATGGTGAAAAGACTCTAGCAAAACCCTGTACTCATAAGCCAGCAGCAAAGTCCTATAAGAAAAATGCAGGCATAAGATTCTCATTCAGGTGCTACAGAGGTGGCATCCTTCCTAAGAGCATTTACTTCTCTTGCAGCAGACCAGGTTTAGATTCCAGCATATGGTAGCTCACAACCTTCTATAACCACAGTTTCATGGATATGATGAGCTGTGTGGGAACCAGGCAGTATGTTGTACAGATATACATGCTGCAAACATCCATACACATAAAATTTAAAGAAATTTAAAAGACCCTTCCCCAGTCATAAGAACTACAGCATGGATTAAAGCTGACGAAACCACTGAGGTAAAGGTGTATAAGGCCTTTGGAACCCATCCCTTCTCCTCATGTTATCAGAAGTCAAAAAACAAAATAAAAATTAAACATTCTTTACAAGTTTTAAGGATGAATTTTGATCACCTTGTTGCCTTTGGGCTTATTTGGAACCAGTAACTTATAATTTCAGGCATTTCTTCCTCTTTTCTGATGGGAACATCAATGAAACACTTGTTCTCTATCACGCAGTTACGTGTCACTTAAATATTTTCTGTTCAATGATGGGGTGGATAAATAGCAGTAGTCTCATTTGATTATATTGCCTAGTAATATAGCAACCATCTTAATTGGTGCAAATATAGTCCATGATGAAATCATTTCACGACTCATTTCTCCAAACATACAGTCATCATAAAGACTACATGCATATATTACCAGAATATTGAAGTTGCTCTTATTTCATGTGCTCAGAGCTGGAGATAATTATTCACTTTACTATGATTTACTCTTTCTGACTTAGATGAAACTTTGGAATTTTTAATTGGTGCTGGAATAAGTTAAGATTTTGGGGAATTTGTAATAAGATGAATGTATTTTACCTTTGAGAACATGAATTTTGGAGGTTCAGAAAGAGAATGTATAGTTGGAAGGCATCATATAAATAGCATGGATTGAGAGCATCCTTCTAAATCAAATTGTATTGGCTTGTGGGTTATAATAATGAAGGTGATTCAGCCATTAAATCTTTATTTTCATGAATGGACTAATAATAGTAAAAGTCTTAAGACTGTGAGTCTCTCTCTCTCTCTCTCTCTCTCTCTCTCTCTCTCTCTCTCTCTCTCTCTCCTCTGTCTCCCTTTATCTTTTTTATGTTACTTTCCCCTTTTCTTCCTCTCTCTTCCTCTACTTCAGTCCCCATCTTCTGCAATAAGAACAACAATAAATAAATGGGACCTCCTGAAACTGAGAAGCTTCTGTAAAGCAAAGGACACAGTCATTAAGTAAAAAGGCATCCTACTGAATGGGAGAAGATCTTCACTAACCCCACATCAGACAAAGGCCTGATCTCCAAAATATACAAAGAACTCAAGAACCTGGACATAAAAATTCTAAATTCCCCAATTAAAAATTGGGTAATGTTCTGAACAGAGAATTCTCAACAAAAGAAGTTTGAATGGCCAAAAGATACTTAAGGTTATGTTCAACTTCCTTAGCGATCAGGGAAATGCAAATCAAAATAACTTTGAGATACCATCTTACACCTGTCAGAATGGCTAAAATCAAAAACACCAATGATAACCTATGCTGGAGAGGATGTGGAGTAAGGTGAACACTCCTCCATTGCTGGTGGGAATGCAAACTTGTGCAACCACTTTGGAAATCAGTGTGGCGGTTTCTCAGGAAACTGGGAATCAACCTACCTCAGGATCCAGCAATACCACTCTTGGGAATATACCCAAGAGATGCCCAACCATACTACAAAAGCATTTGTGCAACTATGTTCATAGCAGCATTATTTGTAATAGCCAGAATCTGGAAACAACCTAGGTGCCCCTCAATGGAAGAATGGATCAAGAAAGTGTGGAATATATACACATTAGAATACTACTCAGCAGTAAAAAACAATGACATCTTGAATTTTGTAGGCAAATGGATGGAAATAGAAAACACTATCCTTAGTGAGATAACCCAGACCCAAAAAGATGAGTATGGTATGAACTCACTCATTAGTGGATTCTAGCCATAAACAAAGGACATTAAACTCATACCACATAAACCTAGAGAAGCTAGAGAGCAAGGTGAACCCGAAGAAAAGTTTATATAGATTCTCCTGGAAATTGGAAGCAAACAAGATAGCCGGGCAAAAGTTGAAAGCAAGGGGGGGAGGATAGGGTAGAGAGTAGAGGGGGGTAGGGGAAGGGGTGAGGGAGAAAGAGAAGAAAGAAGGGAAGGGCTGAGGAAAGCTGTGGAGAGAGGGAGGATGGAGATGGAGGAAGGGTGGTTATTGGAGTAGGGAATAGGTTATTTACCTATATACTTCTAAATACTGATTTTACCCCTGATATAAAAATATATATATTTACAAGCATCTTTATGGCAGTTGATAATTCTGTAAATGAAGACCCTGAATGAAACATTCTAAGGATTGTATATCTTTCGGTGTAGAAATAAGCCAGAAGAAATAAGCCCTGAAGATCAGGTGAAACCAAATAATTTTATGCTTCTTATTTAAACATTGTGGGAACTGTAGGAAAATTGGAAGATTGGAATGTTCTTTCCAGCTGCGTTCCTTCTGAACCATGTGCTCTTCCACATAGAGTTGCACTTTCCATCTGTGAAAAGAGGATACTAAAACTGGCCCTGTCTCATCTGGGCTTTTCTTTGGCTTGTATGATGATGCTAAATATAAGAGAATTTTAACATTTGTTCAGCAGTACAAGTCTAAGTAAATATTGGGGGAGATTACCAGTCGTAAGAAAGCCTGCCTTAGAACCTGAACAACCATCTTCTCAAAAGTCTCAGTTGAAAGCCACTGCAACAGGGAAATGATTTTAGAAATTATAATAAAAATGGAAAGGACACATACTCTCATCGTATTACGTGGAAGATGTCAGTGCCAATTGTCAGGTGTGTTTTCGACTCTTTTCATTATTCTCAAGAATAAACAATGTCCTGAACTCCATATAATAGTTAGCCCACAATGAGTTGGAAGTAGTTATAGCTGTGATGAACAACTGTGCTCTTCTTTGTAGAAGGTGTTTTGTCTGATACATAGAACTCAAGACCTTTAGTACTATAAAAACAGGGAAACACACTATCTCTTCAGTACAGAAGAACTGAAATAAGGGCCAGCAAAATAGTTGAAGATTTCCAAGTAAACAATCAATGCCACTGAGTTTTACAGCATGAGAAGTATAGAAAATTATCTAACAATAAAAGAAATAAAACAAAACACACAATTTTATATTTTATGAGACTCAAAGATGCCAGAGATATTCTTTAATGGCATTAAGTATAGATATTATAATTAGCTCTATTGTTCTGCCCAAATGGAAAAATAATCTCTGTAAGAGATTTATTTGTTCTCTTTTTGTTGAGCAGTTATGTTAATTTTGAGAAATACATAGAGTTGTGCAACTGTCACCAAGATCAACATAGAGAATAATTCCTAAACTCCCGATGTAGATATCCAGAACTCACCACTGGGATGAGCTTCCTGAGTTCAAACATTGAAGAGAGGGAGGACTGATAATATGAAAATTGGGGTCAAGACCTTCATGGGGAAAATCAGAGAATCAGGTGATCCACAGCAAGTGGGAGCTCACTGACTCCAGACTGACAACTGAGGAACTAGCATAGGACTGAAATAGACCCTCTGAATACAGATAATGGTGTGGCTGGGGAGTATGAAACTTGGGCAGTGGGGCCAGGATCTAACCCTAATGCATAGACTGACTTTGTGTAATCCATTCTCTATAAAAAGATGTCTTTCTCAGCCTAGGTTGAGGGTGTTGAGGGCCTTGGTTCTGCCTCAACAAGTGATGGGATAGACTTAGTTGACTTCCTAGGGGAGACCTTACCCTCTCTGAGAAGCAAATAGGCGCTGTGTTGGGGGAAATGGGATGAGCAGAAGGAGAGAACAGAGGGGGAAATGGGATTGGTATGTAAATAAGTAGATAAATAAAATTGATATTTTGTTTATTTCTAAATTTTGAGAGTCCTTCAGACTTCTGGAAAATTGAAACAAACAAAAAAGAAACAAAAAATAAGAAAATAAAAATGATATATCATAAAAATGTATTTTGGGAGAAATTCTGGTTAACTTAAATTTAACTCATTTGACTGTTTATTTGTATTGAATAGGTACATTATGTGTAACTGTGTATACATATAAGCATTTTCTTATCATTATTAAATTGCTCATATAATCTGCATATACATAGATTTTTATTACATACTCAAAGAATAGAAAAGGCTACACATCTACTTATCCATATAATATACAACCAGTGTTCAGTGCCTACATGAAAGATTTTATGAAATTTATATAGATAGTGTGGTACCTATATATGAATGCTTTATTTTGAAAACAGTCATGAAGTTTAGATTAAATCATATGAAAATGAAGGAGCCATTTGTTTTGATGAGAGAGGGTGGATTTGCAAGGGATTTTTGATTTGTATTCATTTCCACTTGCTTTGTTGGATTGTTTCACTAAGTGCTATTTTACTTTTGCACCAAAAAATGTCAAAGAAATTTTAAAAGACAGTTGCCAAGATACTTTCAACCCTAGTAGAACTAATAAAGCATTAAACTCATTATACATTAAAATATCATGTAGATAATGATAGTTTTGCTAAGACTTTTTTGAGATATAATGAAATTAATTTCCATTTATCTCTGCATTTTAGAGTAAGTGAATATCATGCAGATATTCAAATTTATGAAAATGGAAATTAGAAGGACCACAATTTCAGAATTAATCATAATAACAGTTGAGTTCCTGCTGGTTGTACATATGCAAATTTTCATTGAAATATACAAACCTCTCTATACATAAAAAGAGAAAAACTGGAAAACTGAAATTATACTTATCCAATTTAATGTGTGAATCCTTGATTTCCCCTGTATGTTGTCTACTTCTTGTTTTTTCATACTTCTTGCCACAAAAACCAAATAAATTAAAAATCCCAAACTATGATTGCCCATGACATAAAGACTTTAAAAAGGAGAATTGATGATTCATTAGATACTATATACCTTTATTTTTTATTTAATTATTTGTAAACTAATGAGTTATTATGGCATTTCATACATGTATATGTAGTGGCATTTCATTTGTATCTTAATAACTAAGCTGGCCTGAAGATCTGAATGTAAAATAACCCCACTAGTCAGTCTAACCGAACTGGTAGTGGTAACCACACACCTTTAATCCTAGTAGCCACACTAGTTGCCATAGAGACGGGGTGGTGGGTGCATGCCTTTAATCCCAGTGGTGCATCCAATTAATCCAAGCCTGAGAGTGGACTATAAAACAGGAGGAAACCGTTCTCAAACACAGTCTCATTTCAAGATTCATGGAGGCAGGATTGCCATTTTTGGACTGAGTTTGAGGTAAGGGCCAGTGGCTGGCTGCTTTGCTTTTAGAATCTTGAGGTTGAACCCCAATATCAGTCTCTGAGTTTTTTAAAATCATGCTTCATTTTTATAATATACTTTGATCATCTTCAATCCATTATTTAAGCAGTTGCTTTTGTAATTTGTCTATGAACAATCGTGATCTAATTCATGAAATGGTACACTAATGACAAAAAATACTTTTACAGAATTATTGAGGTGACATTGACAAAATGGGCTTACTCATATATCGAATGACAAAAATAAGAACAGCATGACAATCATTTCACTGGAACACTTGAAGCAATGTATCTAAATGCTGTAATGGTCTTTCAGAGATATTAAATAGCATGAAGATTTACAATGAATGACCTTATAAAGAAGGGAATAAACCATATAGCACCTATGCCTCTACTTCTATGAGCAGCCCTCAACTGAGAGAGAATTCATTTAGTTTTAAAAGGACAACAGGAGACCCTGGTCAGTCACCATTTAGACTACGGATATTGGAGCCATGAACTATTGAAGAATCCTGTAGGTCACATATGCAGGCCTAGTGGTTACCATACCATTTCATTGTTCTGGAAAAAATACATCCATACTATATCTCATTGATGCTGGCTCTTTCTGTTCACAGTCATTTTCAAATCCCACCAATTTGATTTTGCAAAGCAGTCAAGCAACTCCATCTAGGCACTCTGTAGACCTAGCCCCACAAACCAGCCAGGCAGCTGTAATTCTCTCTCCCAACAGCTGCAGGAAGAGCCTGGACAGCCCATCATAGGAATAATACAAGGATTAATAATGTGTGACTAAATTCATTATGATAAATGTAGATTCGAGACAATAAGCAAATTCCTGCACATCCATGAGGTTTAAAGAGAAAGGCTTGTGACTGCTGGAAAGCACCAGAGGGAAACAGTAGTAGAGAGAGTCTATATGAGATACAGACATCCTGGACTTGGAATTTGTAAAAGAAAAAACATCCTTAAAATTAAGGTCTTAGCAACACCGTAGTTAAAAGTGAGTCTCCTCCTCAGTGAGGCGTTAAATAACATGGGAAGCATATTTAACAAATGGTGCTATCATAACTGGTTCTCAACATGTAGAAGAATGAAAATAGAACCTTATCTATAGAACACGCACAAAACTCAAGTCCAAATGGATCAAAGACCTCAGCATAAAGCCATCTGTCAGGCTGGGAGCATAGACCCCAGGCCCTTGCATCTATCCCAGCTCCCAGGCCTGGTCTGGACTCCAAATCCTAGCAGGCCAGGTCCTGACCCCCCCCCTGGGGGTGGGATCAGGACCACTTCCCAGGGTATCTAAATGAATTCCCAAACAAGGAATACATGGTCCCTTTAACTTCCTCCTGGTGGTGGTCGCATTCCCCTGGCCTCCCGGTTTCCCCCTCAGGGCCACCCGAGAGTACAGAACTTCCATTAAACCTGGATATTTTTAAATTTGGCTTGTTTTGATTTGGCTTGATTGGGAATTTTGCATCAGCAGGGAGCTCACGTTAGGATATATTTCTAACACCAGCCACACTAAACCTTATAGAAAACAAAGTGGAAATTACACTTGAACACATTGCCAAGGAGACCACTTCCTAAATATAACCCCAGCAGCACAGACGCTGAAGGAAACAGTTAATAAATGGGACCTCCTGAAACTTCTGTAAAGCAAAGGATATGCTCAACAAGACAAAATGACAGCCTACCGAGTGGGAAAAGATCTTCACTAACCCCACATCAGAGGTCTGATCTCCAAAATATGCAAAGAACTCAAGAAATTGGTCATCAAAAGAAAAAATAATTGAATAAAAAAATGGAGTACAGACCTAAACAGAGAACTCTCAACAGAGGAATCTAAAATGGCTAAAAGACACTTAAAGAAATGTTCAACATCCTTAGTCATCAGAGAAATGCAAATCAAAACAACTCTGAGATTTCATCTTACACCTGTAAAAATGGCCAAGATCAAAAACACTGATGACAACTTATTCTGGAGAAGTTATGGGGTAAACAGAACACTTCTGCATTGCTGGTGGGAATGCAAGCTGGTACAGCCCCTTTGGATGTCAGTGTGGAGATTTCTCAGAAAATTAGGAAACAACCTTCCTCAAGACCCAGTAATATCCCTTTTTGGTATATATCCAAAGGATGCTCAATTGTCCCACAAGGATATGTACTCAGCTATATGGGGACCTTCATTTATTGTCAGAGGGATTGTTAAGTGTGCAGCCATTATGAAAATCAGTGTGTAGATCTATCCCATGACCCAAGAGTACCTCTCCTTAACATATATCCTATTCCAGAGATAATTGCTCAGCAGATACTGTGTTCATTGCCTACTCTAGTCACAAATCATACAAAATTGTGACAGTATGTAGTAGAGAGTACTTTGACTATTCCAAATCAAAAAGCTATCAAATATGCCTGAATTGATGGATGCGTTCACTTCTCTAATTTGTGAATGAAAATGAGAACATAACCACACCTAGATATGGTCGAGGAGGAGATGTATATATCCTTTGGAAGGTGGTAGGGGTGAGAAGAGGTAGGAAGATTCAGGATTTGGTACAGGTACTTGCAATGCTGAGAAATGCAGGAGAACCTGGAGGCCAGTGTCTGCTTGGATATGTTAAATAGGCACCTCAGTTAGACATTTCTCCTAGAATTCTTTGAGACCTGACAATTTGGTAATTAAATATATACATATATTAAAATTTCATATAATAACCAATAGCTAAGTACAATTATTTTATCTCAGTTATAAAGATAATCATGTATTAAGTGTTATTTACCAAATGAATAACATATCCTCATAGTTATTTATAAAACTACTTATTAACCATAGATGATAACATTAAAAATCAATTTCTATATTTTGTGTACTATACATAAATAATTCTTAGCTTGATAGAAGAAATGATCATTCTTTAATGTGATTTAATATTTCTGAAATAAAATATACTCAGGGAGACTTGAAGCATACCTCTAATATAATAGCTTTTGTGAAATTGATTAAAAAATAATATCACATAATATCTCTATGAAAATGTCTATGATTGATTTATTAATAAAAACTGAGATTTAATGCCTTTGCAGTGAGCAAAAATTTTAAATTTGTTCGTCAAAGTAATATAAGTGGTCTATGTGTATAAAGTATTTTTAAAAGGCCGTATTTTCTCATTTCTATTAGTTCTTTGAGAATTGTGTACAATGCATATTGTTCATATTCACAACTCTTCTTCCCATATCAAACAACTCCAATTTTGTATTTTCTTTTTTAACCTATTAATTACAATTAGTACTGTCCATGTAGACTTCGGTATGTGGTCTTCCAGTGAATAATGGTTATTCAACAGCAGTAGCACCTTAAAAATTCTAACTCTGTGTTATTCAGAAGCTATCAGTGGAATGACTTACTAGCTAGTAATTGTTGTAGCTCTTAGAATTCATCAGTAAATGAGATTAGTGGTTACTTTTCTCCTCCAGTAGCATGCATCGTACCTTCTAGCATTACCAAAACTAGGCATTAGAGATGAAATTGGTATTGATGTGAGTACAAGTTTGATTTCGCCATGATATGTGACTCAATGTGTGGTTCTTCAGCATTAGACTTTAATTTAAAATTCTGGAGGTTAGCCATTATCATTGGGAATAACCTTTAATGTTTGAGGTCTGTGGGCCCTTACTGGTCAACCTCCCCCACCCAAAGCACCCCACTTCTGGTTACTGAGCTTACTATTAGCCTGCTGTGTCTACTAGAGGTATTAGTCTAAATAAAGCATTTTAATGAATTAGAAATATATGTCCCTGAAATTTGTCTCAATAAGACACATGAAAGACTCTAAGAATTTTAACCAGGACATTGTAATTTTAAAAGTGACATATTCAAGCTGAAATCATAGCATTTTGCCTGAGATATAAAACGTTTCAATTGAAAATGAGGTCAAACCCCTTGTACCGTTGATGCATTTGCTCAATTATCTAGTGAACAGATGAGACCCTACTTCCTGATTTTCCAGAGATTTATTATATCCTATCGTTAATTTGGTACAGTTTTCTGCCTCACATTTTATTAAATTTATCTACTCACAAAAGTAAGACTTTATACAATGATAAATAAATGTTGAATTGTTCGGTTCATATTAACCCAATATTTACTTCTAGGCTAGCATCTATTTGAATCATTTTTGTAATTTTCTGCACAAGTGCTCACTTCTATTGATGAAAATAATATTTTGAGTGGCCAATGAGTCTATATATCCTCACCCATTATTTTATGGTAATGTTGACTTCTAAATAGCTTTGGGAAAAATATAATTATTCTTAGAATGATAAGAATTCTTTGCTCTATTCAAGTATGCCATCAAATGAAGAGCTAGGATTTCAGAATCTGATCCTCTGGGAAAAATGAAACAACAACAACAAAAAAGTCTTTTTTCTTTTGCCCAGTAGGAAACGCTAGTGTCTGCCAGCCAAACCTCTCTCCTTGCTGAGTGCTGAAATCTCAAATTCATTAAACAATTTGTTACTGCAGCCCAGAATCCAGGCTGAAGAAATGTTGGTCATCTTATGTGATGGAACCCACTGATAGGGCCTCCCGTAATGAGAGTTTAGCTGGAGGGAAGTTGGCAGGCATTGAGAATTTGATTAGTGTTACTCCTTCCTTTCTTAACAACTAGAGTCATAGTACAAAGCTATGGGAAAAGAAATTGCCTGCCTATTGGGATATGAGTTACCTAAGAATTGTCTTAGGAAAGATGGCTATCTTGTTAAGGTTTCTGAAAATGTCATGAGTGGTGTACTTTAATAAAATATTAAGATATTAGAAATATGACAGCAGAGTGAAAATTCTATAATGGAAAGTCTTTCAAACTTTAATATTTTATTGCATTTGATTTTTAAAGAAATTAGATTTTATAGACAATTTTCTTACTTTGACTCCCCAAGAGCAAGTAATACTACTAAATAAGGGTGTAGCTCATTATTTCAGATTAGATAGCCCTTATTAACTGTTTTTATTGAGTGTAATTGTAGGAAAATTGGGCCTGCATAAGTCTAACTCATATGTGGTCCCAGTGTTTAGAGGAAAATTGGTCACAATCCTGCATCCTTAACCAGAAGCGATTTCCAATTCATAACATTCAAAAAAGAAAATAATTAGTTGTCTCCAATGGAATGTCCCTGGGTACAGAACCACTTAAGGGCAATCTCCATACCCAGCAATAGATGGGCAACACAAAGTGGACTCAATGGCATTTTGAAGGTTTTGTTTGTTTATTTTCCTTATAGTTTTTTTGCTTATATATTACAGCTTCCAGTTTTTTGTTTTCATTAAGTTTTTAAGTATCTCTGCATCTACATGTGTTTGTTGTACTTTTTGGCTCAGTTTTTTTTTCTGTTTGTTTTGTCCTATTCTGGTTTTATTGCTTTTATTTAATATTATTGTTATTATTAATCTTTTAAGATTCTTGTTTTCTTTTTCTAATGAAAGAAAGCAAGAAAGAGTGTGTATTTGAGTTGATGAGGAGGTGGGGGAGGATCTGGGAAGAGTTGAGAGAGGGGCAACCATAATTAGAATGTATTGTATGACGAAAATATATCAATGATAAAGTATTGTTACCATTGTTCTAAAAACCACAGATTTCTTTTTTTTTTTTTTGACCAAGCCTTGACCTTTATTTAAAAAGCCGCATTTATTTTGCTTTCTGACTCTGCGCTTGTGCCTTCAACACTTTCACAACAATTTTCTGCTCCTCAGTAAGGAAAGCCCGCTTGATCCTGTCATGGACACACTTGGCACACATGGAGCCACCATAGGCCCTGCTGACATGCTTCTTTGTCTTAGACAATCTCATGAGGACTTTCAGTCTCACAGCACGAACCCCTCGAAGTCTGCCCGGGCACACACCGCATGCTGATTTAGGTGCTTCCCCAACCTTCTTGGTGTAAAGGTAAACAATCCTGTTGCCAGGGGTTCGAGACAGCCTAGTTTTGTTGGAGGCTGTGTTGTAGGAAAGCCTATGACGGTATGATATTTTTCTTTTTGTCCTTTTCCCAAATATTTACCTTAGACAAAATTAAAACATAATGCTTTGACAAAGGATATTTCAAGACAGCCTAATGTTGATTCCTTACATTTCCATAAGTTTTTGCTCCACATTTTGTCCAACATGATTTTTTGTGATAAACATGTATAAGACTGATTAATAATACAAAATATACAGTTTAAAGACAAAAAACAGTATTGGGAAATTTAATATTGGAACTGGGACTTGTACTGGCAGAGAGGAGAAGCCTAAATATAGGCATGTTAAGAAGCAGAATAAATGAAGGTTTGCCTTCATTTAAGGAATGGAAGTAGCTCAAGACCCTGCCCAACCACATAAGTTTCCAACTTGCAAGAAGAAAAGGCCTATGGAATTTTCTGCTCTTAAACAACAGTGACAAATCAAAGTGTTACTAATGTGATTCCAGGATTCCAGGGTTCACTCTGATTTGGTTTTTGTATTGCCCAGGTGGTCCTGGCTTTACAGACATGAAGGATACATGAATAAAGGAGTTGTGGAATCTTTTTCAAAGAATAAGGAGAGCCACTTAAATCAGATATGAAGAAGGGGAATCACTTCATGGAGGCCATGACAGGTCATTAGATAAAGCTGTGAGAAGGAAGCCAAGATTATAATAGAGATGGGAAGATGTTAGAGGTACCAGGGCCATGATATATCAGCAAAGGATGTGTTCATTTAAGAAATGGAAGTAGCTCAACAGAGAGAAATATATTATGAAAAGAAAAGTGGAAGGCTGGAGCCATCTAAGCCCTTAGAGATCTGATATAGAGCTACAGGATTTAGAGTTTGTTGTACTGGATTTCAGTCTTGCTGTGGTCAAGTATTTCCTCAATATACCCCAATCTCTCCATTTTTTAATGGTGATGTATGTTCTATGCCACTGCATGTATTAAGTATGCATTTTTTTTATTTCTAAGATACTTAGTATTAAAATATCTTATATCTGAAAAGAGCCTTTGTAGTTTGAACTTTTAAACAGTGTTGATACTGAAAGACAGTGGAGAACTTTTAAAGATTAAATGCACTTTGCTTTATGATATAGCCACAAGCCTATGGTGGCCTATGTAGTTATTTGAATGAGAATGGACTCTGTAGGCTCATATATGTGAATACTTGATCTTCAGTTTTTGGAACTTTTTAGGAAGGATTAGGTGGCATATTTTGTTGGAGGAGGCATACTACTGGGGGCAGGCTTTGAGGTTTCAAAGGTGTTATGCAATTCCCTGTTATACTTTTTGCTTCATAGATGTGAGCTCTCACCTCTTCCTTCCCTCAGCCATTATGAACTCAAATGGTCTGAAACCATAAGCTAAATTAAACACTTTCTTTTATAAATTGCCTTGGTGATTTTTCAATGTAACAGCAAAGTAACTGAGACACTAAGTAAATGAACAAAATGTGAGGAAGATGAAAGAGCAAATTCCTGAGATGAAAAGGAATAAGGTACTTTGAATAAACTGAAAGACTATATATATATATATATATATATATATATATATATATATATATATATATATATATATATATATGTCAATTGCATGTGTAAGTAGATATCAAGCTGGTGAGAGAGGCAGAGACCAGATCATGAAAGATCTTTGAAGGCAGTTGGTGATTTGGTATCTTACTCAAATAGTAATGGGAAATCTTTGAAAGTTTGAGCAGGAAAGGGGTATGTTTTATAAAATCCATTTTGCCTCTAGTGTGGTTGATAAATTTGATGTTCCTAAAATGGGAGTATAGAGAATATTTCAGAAGCTATTGTTGTCTTTAAGTAATAGATTAACAATGAACAACTTTTTAAAATTCAGTAGCACATTTTCTTACTCAGCAGCTCTGGAGGAATGAGCAATATATCAGGGAAAAAGTGAAAATTAAATGCCTTAAATAGTAGATAAAATGATATTGCAATGGTGGTTATTGTTTTATGTAATATTTTAAGTTTATAAATAACTTTCACAACTATATCTAGTGTATCCTTAATATCTTAATCTTTTAAAAAGTAGAATCCTGAGTTATGAGTAGAATTCATATAAGGATAGGTACTGAATTATGTAGAAAGTTTATAAATGTTCAGTAATATAAGTAAGGCCTGTGAAGTGCAAGCAGAAGGTTCTGTTCTGCAAGTCACTCCCAAGTAATTAACATGGGAACTTAATGTTAACTGTAAATGTAAATAAGCTCAGGCTAATTAGTAACTAGCTCTTATAAGATAAATTAACCCATTTCTGGTCATCCATGTATTGCTATCTGGCTCATGGCTTTCCCTGTTCTCCAGAATCTCTTGTTACTTTTACTTGTTACTTTTGTGTGACTCTTCTGACTCCACCCTTCTTCTTCCCAGAGTTCTCCTAGTCTGGATTTCCTGCCTAACCTTATTCTGTTCAGCTATTGACCAGCCAGCTTTTTTCTATTAAACCAATCACAGCCACATATATTTACACAGTACATAGGAATATTCAACAGTGAAGTGTCTGAGATTTAATACTGCTTTCAGGTGTACATATTTGTTGACCACAGTTTCATGGAAGCTGAAAGAAAGCATGACATTTGTGGGCCAGGAACAAAGAACTTCATTCCTGAGGGTTCGGAAGTAAGCATGAACTCCCCTCTTTGTTCTTTGGGTGCCATGAGAGAGTATCTGCTGTACATGTAGTAGTACTTCATAGATTACAAACCTCTGTATTTATAAAACTCCAATTTGTTAACTTCCCTAAAACTTTGCACCAAAGGAAGTAATTTTCTTTACTATTTTGTACAGCAAATTAATGTGTTTTGTGTCCTGGAATAAGACAGCATCTTTACCTTCCAAAATTGTTTAATACCATCCTTGAAAAAGATAGTCTGGACAAATTTTAAGTTCTTCTAATAGGATATACATAAAAGAAGAAAAACCACACATAATTGTATCACACCAATAATGCTTTTTATGTTGTATGTTAAATCTTATTCTTGCATGAATTCACCCAGATTTCCATTTATCCAGCTGAGAATGTAGTTTGGGGCTCTCAAAGGCACAGACTGAAGGATTTTATTGTACTGCATTGAGAAGTCATAGAAACTTGAAATGCATAAGTAGCAAGATTTTTACTTTATTTTTTAAGCTAGGTGTAGTGAGAATTCCAGCACTTGGGAGGTGGAGGAAGAAGTGAGTTCAAGGCTTGTCTCAGCTATGCAGTCAGTTGCAGAAGACTTTATGCCAAATAAACAAAGGGAAAAAAGTTTTCTTTAAAATTCATTTCTATAAATTAGTAAGCTCAAATTGAAAATGTCAGGTGTTGAAACAGACAAAATGAATAGAAAACCATGTTGGTCTTTACATAAAAACATTGGCTCATGGAAGGAGCATTATCCCCCTCTGTAGGGTAACCACTTTTAAATGGTGGGTTCTTTACATATGTGTGTGATTATGTTTACATATGTGTAATGGTGGGTTCTTTAAAATATATCTTGGATCAGGAAACTGGGGAAATGCCTTGGTATTTAAGAATACATGCTGCCTTTGTAAAGAACTTGAATTCAGCTTCCAGAACCTATACTAGGTGACTCAGGATAAAGAATCTGATACCCTCTTCTGGCTTCTACAGGCACCACACACATGTGTGCATACATACACACATGTAATCAAACATAAATAAAAAGAAAAAAAATTAAAATATGTTTCTTAGGAATCTTTTTTAAAAATCTTATACTTATTTCATGTTCTTTTTCTTTTAAGGCTGTTTGATTTTCTGAAGATATTCCAAACATTCAACAAAGTGCAATTTTTATACAAAGATTACTCTATGAGATATATAGGGTTTGCTCACGACTACGCAGTTGTAGACTTAACTTGCCACAGAAATATTCCTGCATTTTCTCCTTCCTCTGTCATTAGATTTCAACTACACTCACTCTCTGAATTTAGAGAACTGAAAACTAAAGAAGCATGGCTGAATGGTTGTTTATTTATTAGCCTTTCTAAGTTGCTCCTTCATGGTGATTGGACTTTCAGGGGAACATCATTTCTGCCAGAACAATTCAATATAAAAGGAGATGGCAGGAACCATAATTAACAGGAGCAGTGCTTCACCAGTAGAATCTCAGAAAATAACAAAATTGTTCTGGACATATGTTTCAGTGTGGTTGAGCTTGGCATCAAATCTAGGTAGTGCATTGTTCATAGCCAATTGTAAACTATTAAAAATGTCTGTTATACAAAGACGATGAGGTGCATTATTTTTTAAAGTGCTTAGAATTCACATTACTTTAAAAACTAGTTAGAAACTTTACATATATAAACCTCTTTTGTCAAATTATAGAAAACAGAAAATGGCAAGAGATAGAATCATGAATTACTGACTACTTCTTTTATGCCATGTACTTAACTATCACAACAACAACCCGAGGATGCCATTGTCATTCAATCCCAGTTTTAAAGATGTATGTCTGAATTTTGAGAAAATTAAATGGCTTACTTAAAAAGTCTCAATAGGATATAATTTATGTCTTGAACACTTTCACATATGTAAATAGTGTATTCTGATCATATGAACCTATGCTAATCACCCCCAACACATCCTGCTTCCTCCCTGCTGTCTTATCCTTTTTATGCTTTTGTAATACACTGAATCCAATTAATGTTGTGATTGTTGGAAAGGTAACTGAATGTGTTAGATTTATTTGGGGCTTGTCTTGTGAAGGTAACAGTAGCTATAGTGAATTTATGAGTGCAATGACAAGATCATGTACAGAAGACAGTATTTTTTAACACTCCATTCAGTTATCTACATTTTACATTCTTTCTGTCCCCTCTTCCACAGTGTTCTCTGATCCCTGATTGGGGTTGATATAGATGCACCATTTAGCCACTTGAGCACTCAAAAGTCACCTATTCTCAGGACATTAACCATTTGTGAATCTCTGAATTTAGTGCTGACTATTAGAGAGAGAAGCTCCTCTGGCCGAGGCTTCAACTAATCTATGTACATAAACACATACATTTAGAATACAATTTCACACTGTGTCTATTTAGCATACAGCCTATGACATTCTGATCTTTGCATTTTGACCAGATTTACAAGACCAGACATAAATTCCTGTGGACCCGTCTGACCTCCTCAAATCATTCTAAAAGCAATTGGTTACCAGCAAAAATCTTTGTGCCACTATTTATTCACTAGACAAATCTCACCTGACAGATAAATATTATAGCATGTAGGGTAGTGTCATTGATGGTGTTTCGCCTCCAGTAGCCTGCACAACACATTCTCGGGAGAAATTTTCAGGTGTGTTCTAGCTTGATTTCATTATGTCTTAAAAAAAAACTTATATTTTCCAATTAGGGTCTTGTCGTCTAGTTCTTGTGAACAACCAAGTTTCTCAAATTTTTATACTTGTGAAATGATCAGTCTTAGGTTTGAGTATTGCTTAACACCTAATGCATATGTGTCTGCTGTATACTGTAGTTGGCTTTATTTCTTTACTCTTTGGGGGCCTGACACCCAGTTCCCAAATAAATACATGGAGACATTTTTCATTATGAATGCCCATACTTAGTTTGGCTTATTTCTAGCCAACTTTCCTTAGCTTAATTTACCCTGTCTACCTTTTGCTTCTGTGTGTTTACCTTTCTCTATTCTATATATCTTTCTTTACTTCTTACTTCATAACTGGCTGTATAGGTGGTTGACTGACCACTGGTGTCCTTTCTCCTCCTTTTCTTGCTCCTCCTTCTTCTCTGAAGCCTGGATTTCTCCTTCTACTTATTCTCTCTGCATGCAAGCCCCAGCTATCCCTTTCTCTTGCCTAGGTATTGGCCATTCAGCTTTTGATTAGACCAATCAGGTGTTAGCCAGGCAAAGCAACAAAGCTTTATAGAATTAAACAGGTGTAACATAAAAATGCAACGCATCTTTACATGATTAAGCATTCTATAGATAAATGAATGTAGTACACCCCAAACCTGTATTCCACAACATTATACCACCATGTTACTTCTCTATAAATTATTGCCATTTAAAAAGGTACTTAGAACATTTTTTTCCTAAAAGACTGAGGATATCTTTTGACAATTTAATATTATGTGTAGAAGAATTTGACATGTGTTTCTCTGTGATACGGGTCTGATGCCCACAGAATTCAGAATAAGGTGTTGGATTTCCTGGAACTAGAGTTACAGAAAGTGTGAACATAAATGTGAGTACTGGGAAATAGAACCAAGGTGTCATGTGAGTGCTAGGAAATCAAACCTGGAATAACAACCAGTACATGTAACTGCTGAGAAACCTCTTCAGCTACTGACTAAGGGTTCCTAAAGAAAACTGTTGTCATGGCTACAGAGTATCTTATGGCATCTGAGCATGTTTCAAAGTATAAACATATACAAGAAAATAGATAGATCAGAATAGAGGGGATAGAACATGTTAAAATTCATAAGGACAAAACAATTATTATTAGTTTAGACTGAAAAACCTACTGATAATGTAATGGGTCTTGATATTACATAATTTTAAATAGGGGATTATATAAATCCTATCTTCTCAATTCTGCCTCAAAGAATGTGCTCACAAAAGCTATGGTTGGATTGTCGAGACTATTAGATCAGATCAGTTGCTAGAGATTGCTTCTTTACTCAGAAACAATTTATTGCAGTAGTTGGAGAGCAATCTTGTGGTTATGCTGTGGTCACGTTCGGTAAGAAATTAGTCAGTTCTGTGGTACAGTTTAGTTAAGGACTGAATGAGCATATGACCTAACTGGACTCTCTGAATGTGACTGCCAATGGGGACTGACTGAGAAGCCAATGATAATGGCACTGGGACCTATCTCTTCTGCATGTATTGGCTTTTTGGGAACTTATTCTATATGGATGCACATCTTCTTAGACCGAGATGGAGGGGGGAGGGCCTTGGGCTTCCCATAGGGCAGGGTATCCTGCCTCATCTTAAGGAAGCAGGGGGAGGGCAGTGGGGTAGGAGGGGAGCGGGAGGGCCGGGAACAAGGGGAGTAAATGTAAATTTTTCTTGTAATAATAATAAAAAAATTTTATAATTTAAAAAAATAATAATGAATTTCTCTGGACAAATTAACAAATCAAGTCATATTTTAACAGAATCTCTTCTTTAAAGTTCCTAAATATGACTTTTTGTGCTGAGAACTTTAGTCTTGTTATCCCAAAGTGGTAAATATTGTTTTCACATTATTTTGGCAAATTTCTAGTAGGACTAGTAGGAGTTATGAGATGATATGTTAATCACCTGGAATGAGTCTGTTTTGGACATTTTCAAGATGTATTTTAGTTTAAGCATGCTTCATACACTTATAAAATGAATTTATGTCATAACAACCCCTCATTCCCACAATTCAACTCTTTCTAGACCCCTGGTACACACCTCTCCCAAATTTATATTTTCTTCGTTTTCAATAAAATTAAATCTGTTTTCTTAATTTCTCATGATCGTTCTTAGTTCTCAAATTTCGGACCTCCTTTTCTTTTATTTTAATATTTTAAAAATTAAAATATAATTACATGGCATTCCCCTTCCATGCCCTCCTTCCACCACTTCCCATGTTCCTTTTCATTTTTCAGACATCTTTGCAATATTGTCTTTCTTCCCCTTTCTAATTAAAGCACCTTTTCCCATTTTTTCCAACATTCTCAGTTAAATCACTTTTACACTGCTATTGACCTCTCTATTGCTCCACATTCTTAAATCAGATTATTTGGAGCTAAGGCCTGCAGATGAAATAGATCATGTAATATTTGTCTTTAAGTGTCCATATTAATTTACTCAATATGATCTCTTCTACCTATTTACTGGAAATTTTCATTATTTCATTTTTTTTTACAGGTGAATTTTCTACTGGGCATATGTACCACACTTTCATTAAGCATTCATCAGTTGAAGGGCATTTACTTTATGTTATCAGAGGCTGCTCTTTTGTTCCCGGCAGCCCATACCCAAATAATCACACAGAAACTATATTAATTATAAGACTATTTAACCAATAGCTTAGGCATATTTCCAGCTAGCTATTACATCTTAAATTAACCTATTTCTATTAATCTGTGTATCACTATGATGCTGTGGCTTACTGAAAAGGTTCAGGTTGTGTCTTTTCTTCAATAGCTACATGGCGTCTCTTTGACTGTGGGTACTCTTTCTCTCTGTGTGTTCAGATTTCCAGCCTGGCTTTATTCTTCCCTGCTACAAGCTACAATGAACACAATTGAACTAATATCTGTAGAAAAGTATGCCAAGGTCTTTGGGCCTGTGCTGAGGAGTGGTATATTTAGGTTATATCGTAGATTTAGGTTTAGTATTTTGAGGGTTATCCACATTCATTTTCAGAGGGGCTGATCCAATTTGTAATCAACCAACAACTAAAAAGAATTTTCTTTCTCCTGCATACTTCCCAAAATCTTTTTAGTCAGATGCCTTGTTTATGTTTGCCACTCTGACTGGGATAAGATGAAATCTCAAAGATATTTTGATTTAGATTTTCCTAGTTAATAGGGATGCTGAACATTTTTGAGATATAGCCAATTTTATTTCTTCTTTTGAAACTCTCTAGTCAGATTTGAGTTTTGAATGGGTCATTTGCTTTTATAACCTTTTGTGATTTTTTTGTTGTTTTGTTTTATCTAGTTATATATTGCAGAGATTGATCCTCTCTCAAATTTATAGTTGACAAAGTTTCTAACATATTCTCTGCATTTTGTCTTATAGGTATAAGTTTTGTAGGCTGTTTTCATCATGGGAATTTTTTCCTTTTCCTCCAACTGTGGCAGATAGGTTTGTTGGGCACAATAGTCTAGATAGGCAGTAAAGTTATTTTATGACTTGGAATGCATACATCCAAGCTGTTCTGGCTTTCAAAGTTTCCAATCAGAAACCATCAAATATTCTGATGGGCTTTACTTAATATCTGACATGTACTTTTTATTATACAATGTCTGTATGTCTTCTTTTTTGTGTGTAGTATTTTAACTATGATATTGTATGGGGAATTTCTTTTCTAATCTTTTATTTGTGTGTTTGTGTGCGTGTTTGTGTGTTCTGTGTGATTCTTGTGTGCATATGGGCATATGTATGTATATGGGAGGTTTTCTTCTATGATCATGTTGAATATCTGCTCTATGCCCCTAACCCAGGATTCTTCTACATCATCTAGCCCCAAAATTTGAAGGTTTTGTCTTTTTATGGTGTTCCACATTTCTTGAATATTCATTTCCTATGTTCTTTTAAAAATTGTTTTCATATTTTTTTATTTGGCCTAAGCCATCTATAGATCCAGATATTCTCTCCTCTGCTTGATACATTCTACTTGCAGGGCTTTGAGTTTTCTATTTGGGATATTGGATTTTTTAATTATATCTTCATTTCAGCTTCTGTACTCTTCAATGTTTCAATCTCTTTATCGAGTTCTATTTTCAAAACTGGTGTTGTCTTCATTGTTTCCACAAGCCTTATGGTTATGCTTTCTTAAAAATCACTCAAGAATGTATTTTAGTTCTTTTTTTAATTTTATTAATCTCTGAGTGTGTGTGCTCCTTAAATTCCCTGAATTCTTTGCTGGAAGTTGTGATTATTTTTTAAAATTTTGATTTTTGGAGTTCATTAAGATAATTCTCATTGGCAAACATTTCTACAGAACTGATGGGTTTTGAATTTCTTGATCTTTCACATTGTTTGGATTTCACAATTAGATCGGGATGCATGGAATTTTTTAGGTGATTCTGTGTCTGTATGGACATGAAAGGTTGGAGCAGAGCACCTGATATGTGGGCTGGATTGAGCCTAGAGGTTGGAAATGACTTTGGTAGAAAGAAGTTTGGTGAACATAGGACACTGAGCTAGTGTATAGGATGTACCTCCTGTTCCAACTTGGAGTGTGGTGGTATTTCAGAGATGAGGATGGTGCCTGGGGGCGATCAGATGATCTTACCTGAATAAACTCTGGTGAAGGATTTTCAGGATCAGTTGGGTTGGAAAATTGGTTCACCTCTTTTTCTATAGTTATTGTGCACCTACATAAATTCATATGAATAAACATAGCCTGTTATAGTATTGTATACATTTTCAGGCCTGGCCACTTAGTATTGGACAATCAATTCTGGAACTCATCCCTGGGGAATAAAAATAATTTCTCAACAAATTTCCAAGAAATGAAAGTTCAGGAATGAAAAGTGTTATTTGGAATGGAAGTCAAGGTCATAAATAAACTGGCTTAAATGGTTGACTGGAGACTGTACATAATCAATTACAACAACAACAAAAAGCCTTCATAATATATACTGGAAAATGATCTTGAAAAGAGTAAACTTTTGATTATTTGTTTATGGATTTAGATAAACATATTTTCCACTTAGTGCCTTGAATGAGAATGTTTGAAATGGAATTAACAGTACTACATTTATAAAATAAATTAGCCTCTCCTAGGGATGAACCCTCTTATTGGTTGTACAATGAAGAGTGCTCAGCCTAGTAACCATATACACATAAAAAAGACCCAGAATGTTGTGTTTATATATATATATTTGTGCAAAGACATATATATTCATTCATGCACATAAACACATATGTAACAAACATAATTTAATAAATGAAGCTATCTACTTGAGAGTGTGGGGGCCATGGAAACAAGTTTGATGGGGTGCAGCTAGAAAGGGCATTGGAAGGAGGAAAGGTAGAGGGAAGAGAGGTGTAATTCTATTTTAATTAAGAACATATTTAACATGACTTGAATTAACTTGAGAACATCATAAATGCTATATTTAAGATAAATGTGATTTTTAAAGTGAAGTGTGATAAATTTTTGAAGACTAAGTAGAAATTATGCTTTAAACATGTCTCTTCAGTTTAGTATGAGGTCTGAAGACAGTATCATTTCTGGAAACACCCATGCAACTGACTTATATTGGATTACTTACACTGATAATAATCAGAAGAATAATAAATCTCAACTAGCATCAAGGTTTCTGAGATATACTTTCTTGGAAAAACTTGTGAAATGTTTTATTACTATCAGAATTTATTTTCATCTTTTTTTGCTATTTTTGCTTTTATTTTTAAGAGCATAATTCCAACACTTTTCTCCTCCCTTTCCTCCCTTCAAACCCTCCCATATATTACTCCTTGCTCTCTTTCAAGTCAATGACCTCATTTTTTATTAATTGTCACTGCATGCATATATATCAATATATATGTGTGTAAGCATATAGGTACAGATATATATGTATATATAAATGTATAAGCATGAATACTGAGATGCATACATGTAGGTATAAGCATATATTTTACATATATATGTATAATCATTAATTTTTAGAAGACAATTTAACAGCATGGCTGACCAAATAATAGTTATAAACATATAGGTATAGGTATATGTGTGTGTATATATATGCATAAATATTTAGATGACAATTTGAAAGAATGACTTTAGCAAAAAATAATAGGTGGTTTTACACTAGGGTCGATGACCTTTGAAAATCAGGGGCTTTTGATAATGATGAACAGTACCAGCCTCAAAATTCCATCTTGAGGAGTAGGCTTCAAAGCTAACTGGAAAGGAGTTAGTTACTCCAAAATAGCTGTGCTGCTGTTGCATTGGGAGGCACGTCTTGCCTTTTAGGTCAGTACTTCACTATGCAGGGTTCAGTACTAGGTAGGAAGGACCATGGTATCTTTTCTCGAAAAACAGCTTGTGTATTATGTTCTAGAATTATGAACTATAATCAGCAGGGAGTTTACTGGTCATTTTGAGATTTCTTCATGTCCTAGAGCCAAAGTTGTGGTATCTTCAGAAATAGAGTCTTATAACGTTGTTATGTTAGGACCGTTTCAGAGACCTCTGGGGCCTCCATTAACAATATACCATAGAAACATGCCCCATGCAGTTTTCATTTAATAACTCATGTCTTCTGGGAGTGTCATTATCCATCTGTGTAAGAAAATTCTGTTTGAGCGTTTTTAAAAGTTGTATTTTGAAATAATTTTACTCACTGGTATGTTTCCCTAAAGCTTTTTCCAAGATCATTAATTTTTGCTAACCTCCCTACTGTCTCTTCACCCCACACCTTATTACACCTACACATGATTCTTTAACACTCAGCATTCCCCTTCTTTCAGTTCACATGTGTTCTACTAATGTTACATATATTTTCCAGTTTGAGTTGACTTCAATATGGCATTTCATACACCCTCCCTTTGTCTTTGCCCTTCCATTCTGCCCCTGACTTTACCCACACTCTCACATCCCTCCCTGTTGAAGTGTTTTCACTCCAGTATCACCTCAATATTTTTCTTTGACCTGTAATCTACAGTCCCCTGTTTTTTAATATGTCTCCCCCGAGAAGGTCCCTTTCTAGATTCTGTTGTCCAAGTTAAAGACAAATATATTTGGGCCTAAGATCTGAATATATGAAAGACTATTTGGCATTTGTCTTTCTGGGCCTGAGTTATCAGTATAATTGATTCGAGTTGCTTTAATTTGCTTGCAAATTTCATGACTTTATATTTCTTCACAGTTTAGTAATATTCCATTATGTACATATATCACACTTTCTTATCTTTTCATGGGTTGGTGACATCATGGTTTGTTCTATGTTCGAGCTACTTTAGCTTTGATACTTGTATGGCTCTGTTTAAATCGTTTCACTTTAGTTCAATATTTGGATCTTGTATGCCTCTAGAAATTTGTTCATTTCCTGGGGATTTTCAATTTACATGGAATATAATAAAGTATGTCCTTATTATTCAATGCATTTCACTGGTATCAGTTACAATGTCTCTCCATTTTCATTTCTTCTTTAATTAATTTTGCTCTCTTTGTGTTACTTAATTTGGCTAAGGGATTGTAAATCTTGTTTGTTTTTCAAACTCCATCTCATTGATGCATTGTATTACATTGTTTGTGTCTATTTCATTAGTTGCAGCACTTATTTTGACAACTTCTTTCCATTTACTGTTTTGGGGATTAGACTTGTTTCTACTTCTCCAAGACTTTTAGATTTATCATCAAATTACTAATTTGAGACATCTCCATTATTTATGTAGGAACTTTGCAATAGAAAATTTGCTCTTAGAAGTGACTTCTTCATGTCTTACAGATTTTATTTTCGTTTTCCTTTAATTCTACAATTTATGAATTTCCTTCTTGATTTGCTTTGTTATCCAATTACTATTAAGTAGTATGTTGTCTTTAGTCATTGTCCATACCGGGAGTTAGACAAAGCATGAAAATTTTCTTTCCTTTTCTTCCTTTCTTTATATGTGCACATGAGAAGATCAGAAGACAGCTTTTGGGAGTGGCTTCTCACCTTCCTCCTTGTTAACGCGTAGTTTCTCTTGTTTCGGCTGCTTCAATTCTGTCTTCACCTTCCATCCTTCTAGAGGAGTACAGGGATTACAGATGCATGCCATTATATTTGGCTTTTGATGTGGGGTCTGTGTATCAAATTCAGGGCTTCAGGCTTGGATGGGAAATGCCTTTTCTTCCTGAATCATTTACCCGGTCTGTTCTTTATTTAAATCAATTGTGTATATGTATTTTATTTGTTCAGGAAAATTATATTAACCATGAAAACATGGGATAAAGTGTGTATGATGTATTTTCTGTAGTATTTAACCTAAAATGATTATGTTTACTATTATTCTTTATAATATTTTATATTCAACTTGCTAATGTAATATTTTTATATCCTCTTCACACTACTTCTATCCAATACTCTCTAGGATCCTACATTCTGTTTCTTGTTCTTCATATCCTCTTATCATCATCATCATCATCATCATCATCATCATCATTTTAATATGTTTCTAATTAAATATAATTACATAACTTTACCAATTTCTTTTTAACTCTTCAGCCCCTCTCAGCTGACTTTCAGCCTCATCTTTGTCCCCATTAAATTTATATCTTCATTATTATTATGATTATCATTATTAACCACCTGAGTATAGTTAGTACTGACCATGTGCAAATGGATGTTTGGCCATCCACTGGGAGATGAGGAACCTACTGGTGGAGACAACACCAAAGAAAACTGACCACTTCCTCCCTGACCCAGAAGCCACCAATTGCCAATAGCTTCACTACAGATGGGTCCTCGGCATTCTCTTCCCCTCCCATGCTGCTTGTTTTACTGGCTTGATCTAGGTCTTATGTGGGCAAAAGCTATTGCTCTGAGTTAGTATGTACAGCAACAATGTCAAGTCCAGAATACAGCATTTCACAGCTTTCCTCCACATCCTATGGATCTTACATTCTTCCTCTCTCCCAACCTCCCATTCTGTGCTGTTCCTCAAGCCTTAGATGGAGATAGCTATAGATGATGCATTGATGATTATACACTCACAGTCACATGTTCAATATATTGACCAGCAGTTATGATTCTCTATGTTAATCACTACATAGCATAAAAAAGAAGCTTTTCTGACAAAAGTCAAAAGCAACACAACCTGTGTTGATACATTTTTTGTATAAATAAAACTTGCCTGAAGATCAGAGGGTGGAGTTAGTTACTAGGTAACCATAGAGATCTGGAGGTATGTACAGAAATACAGGAGTTAATATGGCTGGGTGGAGAGAAAAAGTGATAAGGCAAGAGGAAACAGGAACTTGGTCTCTTTCGGCTGGGAAGTTGAGATGTAAGGTGGCTATGATTTTGCTGCTTTATCTCTCCGATCTCTCAGCATTTTTCCCAATATCTTACTCTGGGCTTTTATTATTTAGACCTGTTAGAACTCATGCTACACAAGTTTGTGAGTATACGCATAAATATTTAGAAGGCAGTTTGACAGTATGGTCATTTAGTGAAAATACACATTGGTTCATGTATGTATGTGTCAGTGTGCATGAATGTGTGTGTGTGTGTGTGTGTGTGTGTGTGTGTGTGTGATGTGCCAATGTATAGAGACCAGAGTTCAATCTCAGGTTTCATTCTTCAGATGCTCCAGGGATCCACCTGTCCACCCGTCTCAATTGCCCCAGTGATGGATTTACAGATGCATGTAGGAAAGGCCAGCATGTTTATGTGGAAGTTGTGGCTCTTTGGAAGCCTCAGATCTTCACACTAGTTTGGCAATTACTTATTGACTGACCTGTCCCTCCAGGCCCTTCAACACTACTTCTTTCTGTTGTATGATGGCTTTAGCCAGAACTTGAAATACTATGTTTAGTGAAAGTAGTGTCTTTGGTTCTCTATCTTACAGTCTCGCTTTCCCCCTATTTAGTATCATGTTGTATTGATTGTTGATTTACTATAAATGATCTTTATTATGTTAAGATATATTAATCCAATACCTAGTATGAGCATCATTTTTATCTTGAAGTGATGTTAAAATTTATCAAGTGTCTTTTACATATTTTTTCAAAAGATCATGTGGTGTTTTACATAATTCAGTTGATTCAGTATACAGTGTATATGGATTTAAGTATATCAAACTGCCTTTGTATTCCTAAATTCAATTAATTTGATTAAATTAAATGATCTTTGAATGTGTAGTTGGATTCAGCTTATGTTTTGAATTTTTTTGCATAAATGTTCAAGGCTGCAGTTTTCTCTTTTTTGTTGTGACCACATCTAGATTTGGTATTAGAATAATGCTGGGTTTGTAGGACATGCTTGAAAAAAAACTTTGCTGTTCTATATTTTGGAACATTTTAATTGGAATTGGTGACAACAATAGTATTTGGTAGAACTCTATAATGAAGTAGTGAAGACAGAGAGAAATGACGTTATTTCGTGGAAGATTATTTTGTTTCTGTTTTTTAAAATGGTCATATTATATAGCCTATGATGATCTTAAGTTTACTATATAATACATATTTATCACAAAATGATGGCAATCTTGCCTAATCCATTCAAGTACTGATACTATGAGCCTATTACAGTAGAGCTTTCTATTTCTAAGGTGGTTATGCCTTGAATGTGAAATATCCCACATAGGCTCAAATGTTCGAACACTCGGTCCCTAGATGGAAGGACTATATTGGAATATTGAAAAATCTTTGGAGCATGGGCTCCAGTTGGCAAAGATGTATAACTGGGAGTAGGCCTCTGCAGATTGTACACCTAGCCTTCTGTACTAGTTAGTTTCTTCAAGTTGACACAAGCTAGAGTCATATGGCAAGAGAAAACCTCAACTGGGAAAATTCATCCATCAGATTCACCTGAAGTCACATCTGGGAGGGGTATCATAATAAATAACTGATGTAAGAAGACCCAACCAACCATGCACAATGCTATCCTTGGGTTGCATTGTTGTAAGCTGAGGAACCCAGTGGGGAGCAAACCAGTAAGCAGCATTCTTCCATGGCCTCTCTTTCAGTTCCTGCCCCAACATTCCTTCTTTGATTTCCTGCCCTGACTTCCTTCATAATAGATTATAAGATAAAAAAGAAGACATACCCTTTCCTCCCACAGTTGCTTTTCATAAAGTTGTTCATCACATCAATAGAAAGTAAAACAGAAAAACCTTCTTTTCCTCTTTTGTACTTTAGCCTGCCATGCTTTGAACAGCTATATACTACAAGCTTAAAGTTATATACCTTGATTTTTAAAGAAAATCCTTAGATTTTTCTCTTTCTTTTAACCTATTTGACTGTATACACAGTCTTACACAAGCAAAATGTCTTTGTATATATGCCAAAATGAACTCAAGGATTTGCTGGTTTGTACAACATTCTCCATTATTGAGGCTGTAATTAACGCACAGTGTCATGTCTGGTATGTTGCTATAAATTCACCTAGTTCAAGACAAAAACTTTTTTTCCTACATAAGTAATATATTTTGCTGAACATCAGACAGGCAATTAAGTTCAGTAAGTCATGGTTCTGGATTTCTTTTAAGTCACAATACCTTGCATTAACTCCTATGTTACCACATATAATTTTGAGATGGTTAGCTAAAATGTATGGAAGAATGGAGCCTTTGTATCACTGCATGGATAAATTCCTCCCTTTTGTGAGGTAGAAACTACTGCAGCATATGCCACTCTAAATCCCTGAACAGAACACATTATGTGTTTGACCTATGCTCATTTTAGAGAGCAGTCATAACAGGCCTGCTGTTTTTAGCAGCTGTTCTTTATAGTTAACTGGGAAGGATTATTCCTACCCAGTCTTGCTCTTAATTTTTTCATCCTAATTAAAATAAAGTGAACCTAATTTTAGGGATTTTTTAACCTTCAAAAAGTAATTCATTCCAATCAGCTCATAAGTCAACTCCCATACTTAAAGCAATCATCACTGTTTCATTATCTAAGCACAAAACTTGTAGCACTCCTGGCCCCAGAAGACAAAAGCATAACAAAAATGTACACTAGAGCCAAATACAAAACAATATATTTGAATTCTTGAGTTATTACTCTAAGCCATAAGTTATATTTTCTTAATGTGCTTGGGAGTCATGGGAATCTAGTTTTATTCTTGCCTGAAAAAGGATATGTCTCCAGCTCACAGTCTATCTTGGTTCTTCTTAGACTTCCTATTGTTAGGAATTTAATACAAAGATAGATTTCTGCTCTGGGGTTCTGGGTACACTAGCATTTGAAAGAACTGTCATTTAGAACATTCTTTAAGGTGACATCCCAGGATCAGAGCTTCATGCTACCTAGGCACTGGATATTTGAAATATAAATCTTCATGACATTATTGTGTTTTCTTTAGAGCTTGCCCCTAAACATCTAAACTATTGTATTAGCACACTGCACTTCATTGCTTATTAAAATTCATCTCACAAAGTATAATGTGTAGGTATTATGAGGTAAAGATACATATAAGGAATAGAATTGAAAATCAAAAACGAAACTATCCTAGATTAAATGGAGATTTTTTGGCTTATTCCTATAGAAATTTCTATCTGAGAACTGAAACACATCATTCTGAAGCAAAGTAAACTTCTCTTCTGTAAGAAGACCATGGAAAGAATATAAATTTTTTTCAGAATAATGGAAGATTTAGTAGACATCATCAAATGTCAGCTAGTATTATACTAAACAGATTATCAAGTTCTTCCAACATACTACTCTATGCCAGCCTTAGCAAGTATATTTCTATTTTTCCTGTATAGAATAATTTCTTCTTTCAATTAATTGCACAGCATATATAATTGAGCTATGCTCTCTTTATATATTAATTGGTACTCACTCATAATTCTGAAATAAATCAGGCATGATTCTTATCTAATAGAGACTCTAATATTATTTTGCCTATAGTATCTGATCAATCAATTCTGTCAATACAGTTAAGACTTGATTTTGTATTGTCACTTAATGAAAGTGGCAATACTTTTTGCAGTAACTTCGATAATACTATCACTAGTATACAATGTTCAGCAGCTTCTTTTCTTTTGCGTGTTAACTTAATATCATATGGCTCTGGGTATATATGGAAGTCTAAGTATCATAATTCTAATCTTCTCTGAAGTGACTGATTAGACTTTATAATGTGTGTATGCACATGTGTGTAAATATGTGAATAGTCATACATAATGAGTTGTCAAGTGTACAAAGTCAAGTAGTGTTGTTGGAGGCCACTTGTTTGTTCCCAGCTGCCCAGACCTGAAATAAGTACTCAGAAACCATATTATTTGCCATACTGTTTGCCAATAGCTTAAGCATATTTCTGGCTAATTCTTATACCTTAAATTAACCCATTTCTAATAATATGTGTATTGCCATGTGGCTGTGGCTTACCCTCAGGGTTCCATCTGACATATCTCTCCAGTGGAGCTACATGGCTTCTATTGACTCCACCCACTCTCTCCCAGCATTCAGTTTAGTTTTTCCACTTGGCTCTATATTGCTAAGCCAATGGCCAATACATTTATTCATTAACCAATAATAGATAGTTATAACCTTGCCAAGACAGGGTAAGATGGTTCTAAAATATTTCTGCCTCTAAAAATAGTCCATCGGTTTTGCTAGGCCTTAGCCTAAGCTGGTTGCTTCAACATTGCAAATGAGACTTTGGGTGATTGCAAGGATCTGGTTGTTTCTGTCATATACTGCACATTTTGGAAACTGCTTGATTGCACTTTTTGTCTACTCAAGTAATATTATCTTTCTTCTCAGACCATCAATGGGTTAAAGATTAGATAGTTGTTGTTACCTTCCTCTTATGAATTAGCCAATCCATTTCCAATGCAAAATTTTGATTCTTTAGGATAAATTGTTTATTAAAACATTTAGCATGTGTTCCTTGCTTAATATTGTTTATTCTGGATATAATTCTAATTTTATACTTGATATCTGTTCTTAGTGTATACAGTTTTGCATTGTATTTAAAACTCTCCTATTTAGAGAAAAGCAAAGGAGTGATGGGGAACCTCTGTCAGTTAATGACCAGGTTAGGGTAACTTTTGGATACCTTGAGAAAACTGCCGGCCCATCAGGGGCT
Organism: Dicrostonyx torquatus; assembly: GCA_028555095.1. Lineage (NCBI taxonomy): Eukaryota > Metazoa > Chordata > Mammalia > Rodentia > Cricetidae > Dicrostonyx > Dicrostonyx torquatus. Next base: position 206,876 of record JAQHUG010000543.1, on the reverse strand, counting down.
CTCTCTCTCTCTCTCTCTCTCTCTCTCTCTCTCTCTCTCTCTCTCTCTCTCGTTCCTGTGTTACACATCTGAGGTTGAATTTCTTGTTCTTGTTCAGTGAATTTGCCCATTATAATAAAAAAATATATATAAGCGAAGTCTTTTGGTGTTATCTTGAGATTGACCTACATCCTCACCCCCGACAAAGTAGTTAACTTCATAAATAGAATAATATTGGTAAATCATCATTCTTTCTCTAACTTAAATATAATCCTTCTTACTAAAGAAAAAGATTAGTTTCAGTCAATATCATATAAAAATTCCTCTACACCTATGATATTGTGTCACTATTTACATTTGTTATGACATAGAATTGGCCTAAGAACTCATCAACAAATAAATACATAAAGGAAACTAGTTACAGTTATACATTCAAATATTTCAATATAAAGAATAGAATAATGTCATTATAAGAAAATATGCTTAACTAGTAATAATCATATCAAGTAAAATAAAATTAACTACAAAAATAAATATCTTAGGTTTTCTCTTATATGTGGAATACATAACATGTATTTGTAACATATTTATATACATATCTACACATATAAACATGGCATAAAAATAGAAGTGGAGATGTTTAGGAAGAGGAAGGAGAAAAGTGAGAAGGAAGAGGTAACAGGGACAAGAGATGGTCATGGGGGTGAACATGGTCAAAAGTACCTGATAGACTTGAAAAATAGTCATTATGAAACTTATTTCTCTAGAAATATACATATAATAAAGAAAAGTTTCAAAGTAATTAGTGTTTGATGGGATAAATTCTTTTTTTTTTTTTTGGTTTCTCGAGACAGGGTTTCTCTGTGGCTTTGAAGCCTGCATTGGAACTAGCTCTTGTAGACCAGGCTGGTCTCGAACTCACAGAGATCCGCCTGCCTCTGCCTCCTGAGTGCTGGGATTAAGGCGTGCGCCACCACCGCCCGGCGGGATAAATTCTTTAAAGTAAATACCTATCACTAAAATGGTATAGCAGTAGAGTGACCTTCTTCTCCTCCATTGCACTTGGAGCTGATCAACAACATGAAGTTTGCTATAAGTTGAAGTGCCTTTCCATAAAACATTTAAACTGTACTTCCTGGAATAATTGTTATGTTGTAACTCGTGATTTCTTTTATTTCTAGTTTGCTAGTGAACGTCTCCTATTCTTTTACTAGACATATATTATGAGATATAAAGTTATCAATAAGTTTTCCCTTTATTGGGAGTATTATGGAAGATTTTCTGGCAAGTGTTGCTAGAGGGAAAACGTAGAAGATACTACCTTGACCCGATTGTCTTTCTTTGTGTTTAGATTTCCACAGTATGTCTACTGTTTCACAGCTTCAATCGCTTTTCAATTTGTATTACAACTATTGGTGGTAATTGAATCAAGTTTTATAGAATTAAAAGCATTTTACCAGGTAAAGAGGATAATAGTACACATATTCAACTGAAACAAAATGAGTTCAAGAAAGCTTCAAAAGTATATGTGTTTCATAGGGTAGCAGTGTTTTATTATGTATATAGTTTTATTTATTTTAGCTTTATGTTTTGTTACTGTTAAGATATTAGGCCACTTCATGAACTTTCAAGGTAACAGAAGAAATTATCATCAAACAGAACAGTCATGTTTTTGTGTTCTTTGATTTGCTACAAAAACAGCAGAATCCATGGTATTGTTTGAAGATCAAGGTATGTCATTATCATGATTAAAGCTATAAAATTCCCCTATTCTTCTCCCCACAGGGCACTTGCACTATTCAAAATATCAGAATTGTGTTGACGACTAGAAATTTGGACATTTAACTTATTTTTGCTTTATTATAGCTATTTTCTATGAGAAATGAGAAAATAATTTTCTTTTTTATTATTTTTATAAAGAAAACAAACTATCTTTTATAATTTCACATACCAATCCTAGTTCCCACACCCTCCCCTCTTCCCATTCTCTCCACATACCTCCCAACCTTACCCCATGCACTTCTCAGAGAGGGTAAGGCACATTGTTTTATGGAAGATCCAAGGCCCTCCCTATTATATCTAGGCTGAGCAAGGTATCCATCCAAGAGGATAGGTTCCCAAAAAGTCAGTACAAATAATAGAAACAAATTCTGGTGCCAAAACCAGTGGCTCTGCAGTCTGTTCCAGGCATACAAATGTTAACCACAATCAGAGGGACTAGTTTGGATATGTGCTATTTCCTACCTTGTCTGGCTGAAGTTGGTGAGCTCCCATTAGCTTAGGTAAACTGTTTCAATTGGTGTCCCCATCATGGTCTTGACCTCTTTGGTCATATTCTCACTCCTCCCACTCTCCAATTGGACTTTGGGAGCTCAGTAAAGTGTTGCAATGCAGGTCACTGCCTCTCTTTCCATCAGTTGCTGGATGAAGGTTCTATGGTGAAATTTAAGATATTCATCAGTCTGATTACAGAGCAAGTCAAGATCTTCCTCTGTTGCCTAGAGTCTTATCTGGGGTCATCTGGAATCCTGGGACTTTATCTAGTGCTAGGTTTCCTGCTAGCCCTATAATGGTTCCCTCAACCAAAGTAACTCTTTCCTTGCTCTCATCTCTGTTCTTCTTCCAACTCCTCTAACCAATTACCTCAAGTTCTCCTCCCCCTGTCATTCTCCTTTAGGCTTCCCCTTCCACCCTCCCTACTTTCCTCCACCCCCATACTCCCAATTTTGTCAGAAGATGTTGTCTATTTCCCATTTCTCGGGTAGATCTATATATGTTTTTCTTAGGGTTCACCTTATTATTTATCTTCTTTAGGATCATGAACATAGTTGAACAATTGTTCTTGTAATATAATTGAGTATCTTTTGGGTTCATGCCCAAGAGTGGTATATCGGGGTCCTTAGATATGTCGATCCCCAGTTTTCTAAGAAACCAACATACTGATTTCCAAAGTGGTTGTACAAGTTTGCATTCACACCAACAATGGATGAGTGTTCCCCTTACTCCATATCCTCTCCAGCAAAAGCTGATTGGTGTTTTTGATCTAGTGCATTGTGACTAGTGTACGATGGTATCTCAGAGTTGTTTTTATTTGCATTTTCCTGATTGCTAAGGATGTTGAACATTTCCTTAGGTCTTTCAGACATTTGAGATTCTTCTGTTGAGAATTCTGTTTAACTCTTTTTTTGTTTGTTTCACAAAAGCTTTATTTTTATTAAAAATAATTTTATTAATTGCATAGTTTTTTCAGATATGTACACTCATATCCTTTATTATAATTATCATAAATTGATATTCTAAATATGTCTTGATTAATTAACACAAAGCATTCCATAATTAATGAATTTTTATTATTACTTTCTATGTGTTTAATTTTGAGTTAAAGCCTTTGATGGCCTTAAGAATCCCACTTGAATAATGTTTAACCTTCAGGCCTGTTTAAGCTAGGTGAGAAAAAAACCATGGTGCTGGTAATTGTGAATAGATTTATGTAAGATTGGGTCAATAATTTATGTGTATAATTTTAGTATGTACATATTTTTAGCTTTTTAAAAATATTCAGAGCACGACACCATATTTAATGTTCATGGATTCTTAGACCTCTGCTCTAAACATCAGGATTTTTTTGTTTTATTGACTTCAATAAGCTTGATAATTATTGACTAGGTGCTTCTAGAGTCTTTAATTAGAGATTAATCTGTTGCTCTTATTATTATTGGCTAGGGTTATGAGCATTGGATGAATTCATGGAAAAGATAAAAGATATATCTTACATTATAGTATTAGCAAGAGCTTCCTTTGTGTGCAAAAACCATAGTCTTTTCTATTAATTTGGTTTGATTTGATTTATTACATTGGCGAAGTAACCCAATAATCTTGCATCCAATACTTATCAACTGGTTTGTTGGGCCAGGGTGAGTCAAGTTTAATTCTGTACCCCATTTTTAATTGAGTTATTTGGAACTTTGATGTCTAATTTCTTGAGTTCTTTATATATTTTGAAAATTGGTCCTTTGTTTGATGTGGGGTTGGTGAAGATCTTTTCTCATTGAGTAGGCTGCCTTTTTGTCTTATTGACTGTGTCCTTTCCTTTAAAGAAGCTTCTCAGTTTCGGGAGGTCACATTTATTGCTACTCTCAGTGTCTGTGCTGCTGGTGTATATTTTGGAATTGGTCCCCTGTAACCATACACGGAAGGCTACTTTCCACTTTCTGAAAAGGTTCATTGTGGTCAGATTTATACTGAGGTCTTTAATCCATTAGGATTTGAATTTTGTGCATGGGGAAAGATATGGATCTCTTTTCATTCTTTTACATGTTAACATACAGTTATGCCACCACCATTTGTTGAAGATATTTTCTTTTTTCTGATGTTTTCATTACTGTAGCTACATAATAGAACTTGATGTCAGGAATGCTAAGAACATAATTTTCTTATGATGCAATGTTGTCTTGAAGAGGTAGATATCTTAGGAGAAATATCAATGAATTAGAATTACAATCTGACTTGGGAAAACAAACTTCAGAAGGTGATGAGTATTGTCTTTGGGTTAAAATTTTTCAGTTATCCCTGAAGCTGTCAAGTTTCTGACTTGCTAATAACATCACTTTATAAATTTAAAATAATGAAATTTAAATAGTTTAGGACTCCAGTGTCAATGTTGATTTCATTCTATAAAAATGAAGCTGGCCTGGTCATGCTGTCTTGTAATGACTCTGGCAGCTGTTGACTGTGCTTATTATAAAATCACTTGTTCTAATTCAATTCCTCTCTATTTGGTAATCCAACTTTCTTCTGGAAATTTAAAACTCCATTTAAATTTTTAATATAGAAACTCCTGTTTGTACTTGAAATATCAGTTAAGAGTTGTGTAATTATTTATGCATTTACCAAAAACTAATGTTAGACCAGTTTAGACAATTTGCACAAATAGTGTTAAATATATGAAATGAATGTTGGGATATTTAGGTTTTTTTTTTTATTTGGGTTATATGTCTGCCTAATGGGTGAAGTAAAACCTTATAAGATGTTTCTGCTACCTTTATTTGCTCTCAGGCCTAGAGTCCATAAAATCAGAAAATGGTCAGCTCTGTGTGTTAGTAGGCTTATATACAAAATAGAGAAATAATCAACTTTAGGACAGAAGCACGGTAAACATTAGCAAAATGTGATTTATATCCATTCCTTCCTTTCCAGTTTTTTATCATAATATAATACTTATTTTCAGTTTTCTGTATATTTTGAAATAGCAACTATCATAGGTAATGGCATATAGAAATAAAGTAGTTATAATTTATTGTGATGTAAACCTTTCTATTACAGGAGTAGCAAAGGGAAAATGTCAATGACTTGGATTGCTTGGTTGTAATTTTCTGGACGTTCCCAGGTATAGTACTTGGCACACAGTGCTCTTTAGTAACAGCTGAAACATAGTGAATGCTTATGAAGGGCATGACATAGATCTGAAGGTATCCAAAGGTATAAAATTTATTAATTTTCATAATTTCCTAATGAACGAGATACTATTACCATCTCCACTGTATAAAAACTGGGACATACAAGAGTTGAAAAACTTGGACAAGGCTACAGAGCTAGTAAGCAGTTTAATGACTATCTGAGCCCATGTAGTGTGGTGTCTTAATTGCCATGCTCTACTGCTTCTCATTAAATATTAATATAATTACTATAATAAATATTTGAAATTCTTTATTTAAAGTGTAAATTTCAACTGACTTGTCGGTTGTTGGACATCAAAGCTTATATGATTCTTTTTGTTTTCTGCAAGGATGGAAAAAATTTAATTCCTATGGTAGTGTGAAAAACAAAAACAGAAAACAAAGAGTTGTCTTATTTTTAAAATGATACTGGTAATAATAAAAATGATGATAGTGTTTAATTTATAGATGCCAAATACTGTCATCAGGGCTTAAAATTGCTTAGTGCACATGTCCTTTGAACAACTCTGAGATAGACATAACCTCCCTTTCCGTTTTATACAAGAGAAAAATAGAGGAAACAAACTAACTTGAGTAAGTTAGGATTAAAGCAGAAAACTACAGAGTAGGGATCCAGATCTTGGTATTTTATTTCCATCACTCATGTGTTTAGCCTCAACAGTATCTCTTGAATGTAATTTTGAAAATTTCAACATAGTTTATTTTCCTCATCTAGTAAGGGATATTGCTGAACATCCTTCTCTAAAACTTTGTTCGTGATTTTTCTCTTCTACTTTTAAGAAAACACAGTTTCTAGGAGATAGTATGCCTGGAGTCATTCCATATATACAAAATTTCTAATTCTGTTTGTATGGAAGGTAGATGGGCAATACCTTCTCTCTAAGATAGGAATTTCCATTTTATAATATGTGTATACA